>VDFB02000015.1:103534079-103630913 GCA_007258455.2 Sequoia sempervirens | reverse complement strand
TGTATTGTCTTCCACATGTGTTGGGATGACCTTGTTGTAAATTATATATGTGGTTATTGGGATGTATGTTCAGACAGTTGTATTTTACTATCATTTGGATGTAATGTATATTCAGGCCATGTATTTATTTAGGAACGATCATTTGTAATAGTTGTGTTAAGTTGTGTTGTATCTATGGTAATATAAATTCCTTATATCTTTATAATTTCATGTATTGTCATATGTACATATGTTATGAATATGGTTACTGTTTAATAGATATTTTAAATGATGAAATGGGAATGAATAGATTTATGTAACTGTTTAACTATTGTTTAATCTGTTGTCTTGGTTATAGGTTAGAATAGTAATGTCACTTCGTGTACCCCATTGGAATTAGTCGTGTAACTTAATACTTTGTTATATTGGAATATTTAAATACAATCTTATGTTCTTTTAAAAAAAAATAAAATTGTTCCATTGTTATTAGTTCCTTTGGGCTTCGTACTGCGGGGCGTGACAGCTTGGTATCAGAGCCCAAGTTTAAACACTGGGCACTCTGGGATAATGTGGACCCATTAAGTTGTTAGCTGCGTAGGTAATACTCCAGGCATTATGAGCCATGGCGTTGACCTAGGTGCTTTGTTCGTTAGTTTATGTTTTCCTTTTTGGGTTGACTTGACTTGGCTACCCAAAAGTTGTTGTCACATGGTGTAAGTCCAATAGCGTAGGAAACTAGTGGAAGGGATAGGACCCTCGGTGTAGTGTACAATGCACCGATATCCTTCCTACTGGAAGAATGCATTATGGACAATTGTGTTGTGTGTGAATTTTGTGTGTTGTGTGTGGTGGATGACAACCAGCTTTGTTGTTATGTCCACTCTTTTATGTCTTCTTGTGCTTTACCTCATTGTGCAAGCGATTTCCTGATTGACCCTATGTGGTTTTGGAGTTGCTTTTGCATGTTATATGGTATGAATTATGGAATATGGTAATAGGAAATGAATGAATATGTGGTTAGTTATAGAGATTTGTGGCGTGTTCTCTGCGTGGTTGTTGTGTGCTTACTCTTATCTATTTAATGGCTTCCAGGAGTAAGCCATGTCCTAGGGGGGGAGGATGTAATACCCCTCATACTGTTTAGACTTATTAATTTCTATGCTTTAACTTGATACGTTGATACTATGATGATACTATTATGGTTTGATTTGGTTGGTTTGAAGTTTGATGATGTTATTCCTTTAGTGGACATGATCATTTGATATGACATTATTAGTATGATTTATGATACTCTGTGTGTTGATTGGATTATTGTTTATTCAAATAGTTGTTCATTAATGTTTTATATGTCGATGTGATGATTCTATGGTGATCATGTTATTTGAATTCAGTATTATTTTATAATGCAATGGTTTAATAATTAGTTATGATGCAGTAGTTAAGTATCATGTTATCTTATGATCAATTTGGTTAGAAATGTTAGTTCGTCATTGATATTGTAATTGTTAGAATAGAGTAGGTGAGAGGACAATGTAGCATCACTCGTTCACGAGTGCCCTGCTACACTGCAATTCCTTCTCATGATAGGATGTTTGATTATATATATACATGTGCTACTTGACGTTTATTTGGATGCAGGATTGCAGAATAAGTCTCGATTCCACCTGCTTTGGCAGGACAGGGCGAGCAATAAATTAACCCAATGGGTAAAATGTTGAAAAAGGGAGTAGGTTTGGAAGTGTCCCCGTCCCAAGTCCGTCGTCTATTGTGAGTCGTTGTGTTATGACTGAAGTTTTGTCTTTGTCTTTATGTAGTTTGACTGTTGAGTATTTATTTAATTATGGGTTAGTGTTTAATTAATTAATCGTATTTCATAAAATAATTAATTAATGTTGCATTGTTATTTGATTTAATTGAGAGTTAGAAAAATGTTAAATTTAAATAGATTGTAAATTAAAAAGTATTTAATTAATTAAAGGGCAAGAAATTTAAATTAAATTAATATTGTTGAGAATAATTAGATATTATCTTTTTATTAATATTAAATTAGAAAATCATGTGAAGATAATATCTGAATTAAATAAATTATTTCTAATTAAAATTGTAGATAAGTTATGCTTTTAAAAGCTAGGAAAAGGACCAATTAGAAAGGAGGCTTTTTGAAAAAGAAAGCAGAAGAGCTTTATTGAATATTTATTTTGATTTATTATTTTTTTATGAGAAAATTATTCACATAGAAGTTTGGCTCTGTTGTTTAGGGATCTGAAAATAAAAATAAAGGAAAAATAGTTTTGTTTGGTTTTTTTTGGGGGATAAAAAAATTACTGTGGTTGGAAAGAAAAGGGAGATTCAGTAGAACGTTGAAGGAAGAAGATCGGGAATGGGAGATGATCTTGCGCATTGTTTCTAAAGTTTTGGATTGCACATTGTTTCTAAAGTTTTGGATTGGCTTTCTGAGAAGCGGAATTTATAGTGAAAGGTTGATCTCGGCTTCAGGTTCGTTTTAGTCGGGAAGGAACCAGGTCGACTTCTTTTTCGTCATTCATTACGTTATTCGTTAAATGTTAAATTTGCACTTTAATACAGTGTTTGATTTTCTTCTGCCACGGTGATGTTGTTATGCTTGGTTTATGATTATAAATCAGTATTGCTGGATGAAATCTCTGCTTTCCTTGGAGCTTTTGATCTGCATGTCAGTCGTGTATGCCGTCCAAAGTAGGGGTATTTGATGTCGCTAATCCTTTGTCATTGTTAGATGCATTTTGATAAACATTTTGTTCCTGCTTATACTTTTGAGCCTCTAAGCCTTTTGTGGCTGCATCTGATGGGCCCTCTTTGTCAATGTTTTCATTTTGGTACCCTGTGTTTTGAGCCTTAGTCCATCGAATATCTATGCGGGGATTACCGAGTTGTCTAGTTGAATTTTGTATGGGAGTCTTAATCTGTTTTCTGCGTGTAGCAATCTGGGGCAAGTCCACCTTTAAGATCGTTTTGCTTTGCACCATCGATGCACTCCACAAGAGTATCATCGCCATCTCTTATGTTATTGTGCCAATGTTCTCAGACTCCTTTAACATTTATCATTCTCCACTTAAGGTTGAGCTGCTGCTTGGACATTTTGTAGGCGAACCCCAATCTCCTTTATTGCTCATTAAAATCAGCCTAAGGAGGGTACCTGCCATTTTGAATTAGTGAATATAGTCGAATTAAGGACTGTATTTTCTTCTCCTTGAATGTGAAGTGGTTCGATCTGATTTCTCTTCTCTGCTTGTAGTAGTCGGCCGTAATGGTAGATGCATGTTTTGAGTTGAAAGCTGAAGTTTATCCTAAGCCACCTGCATAGTTCTCTTGCCTTTTGTAGACTCTTTCATTACTGCAGATCAGCTGTGGGAGATTACCATATTTACCACATGGGTGACGTCCCTTGAATTCTTGGATATTAAGTAAATTTCTCTAACAGACCGCCGCGCCATCTTATGTTCTTCTTTTGTCCTTCGTTATGGGCCTGCTCCATGCGTTGTTCCCCTTTTAGTCATGCAATGTCCTTGTCTAAATGTTATTGATGTGAAATATAAGTCAATTTTGCCAAACACATTATACCCAGGTCGCTGCATTCTTTGGATTTAAAATAAATACATATTGTTGGAAATACTCAGCCCGTATTCGTATGCCTTTGGTTAGGGTATATCCAAGTTAGCCGGCACTAGCATGGAGGTCAACCATGCGCTCTTCATGTTTTACTAAATATGTAATACAATAGGGTCACTGATGTGTGAGGTAATTGCAACCCTCTCCCACCTGTGTGACGGCTTTCAGTTGGAACCCAAGTGAGGCTCACAATATTTAGATACTTAGCAGACTGCCCTATTAAATCATAGATTTTGAGAGCTGCCTTGCATAGTCGTGTTTATGCATATCCTGCAGATAATTTTAGACCTATAGACCTCATATCCTTGGAGAATTTTGTACACTCTGTGTCATGCTTAGGCTTCTTCAGTCATGGGCATTGAATTTGACTTTATACCTACCAAACACAATTTCTTGAAAGCTTCTAAAGTCTTTGCAACAAACCTATTATGTGCATAACCTAAAATCTCTTAGATTTAGTAAACAATCAAGGCATGAAACTAAGTGGAAAATCCTATGAATTTTTGTAATAATTACGACACTCTTGTCTCCGGACAATATGCTAGGCATAGGAATAGTTTTGAATATTTATATGTGAAGTTGCATATATACCTGTTTCGCTGTTTTGTAAAAACATTTTGAAGTATTAAATATATATATAAATATATATATATATATATATATATATATATATATCGATATAGGGATAGATTTTATAAATACATACACTTGAGTGTAGATTTTTTAGTCAATTTATATGTTACAATGATGTAAGCATTCTATGTGTATCTTTATTGAAATCTTATGATAAATAGAATTACTATATGCATGTAATTTTGACGTGTAAAAGTTACTTTATATATTGTTATTTTGGAAGTCGTATTCTGTTTTAAATATAAACATGTTTGCATATATATGAATTGGAATGTATAAATATATTATGATTTTAGAAAAAGAACAAAACCGCCTTTAGGATTTTAATGATTATGTTAAATTGGTTATGTAGATCTAGTTTGGTTGCTAGAAAAGATAGATTTTAAATGATCAAGTGTTTTCATTCTCAAAGGTTGATTTGGAAAAACGAAATATATTTTTGTTTCAAACTCCTTAAAGTTGTCAACGTGCCTTGATTCACTATTGAGTTTGTGCAATTAATGTTAATTATTTACTTAATTTCTTGTGTGATGTAATTGTTTGACTGGGTTTAGGAAACCCTAACATTAGATATGGAGTTGCCTGGAATTCTTTTTACATTATGTTTCTTTCTTTCTCAATGTCGGGCAAATGGGGTTAAGGGTTTATGTAAGTCTTCCAGAGAAGTCCTCTAGAGTGGGATGTTTTGTGTAGAGGTTCAATTTGTGAATTGCCTTGGGAATGGTGTAGAGTTGTACTATGATGTTGTACCCGGTTTCCACGAACGGGGATTTTTACCTCCTAGGAAATAGGAGTGGATAATGAGATTTGTACCTCCTTTGGAAGGAGTGAGTTTTCGTATTTGGTTTCCTCCAGTGTTCGGAGTGAATTCTTTGTTTTGTTTCCTCCCTTGGATTGGAGAGGTTATGTTGTTTAGCTATCTGTTGTGGTATTGTACCTTGTGTGTTGTCAATAGGAGAGTGGCTCTTTGTGGGGGTCCGACACACAAAGGGGCGCCAGGGTAACTCACCTAGAGTTTAACTAAGTGATAATCTAAAAAAAATTAATGGGGATCTTTCACACTAATAAAGATAAAGAATATCTCTCTCGTGAAGCAAGTGAATGATAAGGCTTGAGATGTGATGCGACACATAGTTTTGCGTGAGGGTCCGGCGGCCGGTAGAGGCAAGCCAGGGTAACCCAGGATGGGGGTCTGGTAGCCTAGGAAGGTTGAGCCAGGGTAACTCATGGCAATTTATGCATGACACTCTTCCTATGTCGACAATTAATCAGTTATTGTGCGATGTTCATGATCTTTGTTCTCTGGAAGAATTGTAACCTCATGTTAAGTGATTTTGTGTCTGTAGTGGTTAAGTGATTTATTGATTTCTCTTTGGTTATTGTTGGAATTAGTCTTTGATATTATGTCTTGAGTTTCATTGATGTTGTGATTGTGACTTGTTGTTATGTTCTGAAGTGGTTTGTTGTTGTGCCTTTGGATTTGTCGTTGTTGAGTGTCTAAGTGGTCTTTGATGTTAAGATGTCTATTTGGATTTAGTCTTTGTTATTGTTAGGCGTGCTTGGTCGGGGACCCTTCCTTGTCTACTCCCAGCACGGGGGTGGTTGGGTGGAACGTGCTTTGCACCCCGTTGGGTTCCCTTTCTATTGCAGATGTATCTTTATTGCAGGGTTATGGAGGATGTTGATGATCCAGTAATTCTTTGTACCAGATAGATGTATATACTTCTGATGTAATGTATCATTGATGCATTGTCTCCCACGTGTGTTGGGATGACCATGTTGTAAATTGTATATGTGGTTATTGGGATGTATGTTCAGACAGTTGTATTTTACTATCGTTTGGATGTGATGTATATTCAGGCCATGTATTTATTTAGGAATGATCATTGGTAATAGTTGTGTTAAGTTGTGTTATTTTTGTGGTAATATAAATGCTTCTTATCTTTATAGTATCTTTTGTTGTCATATGTACATATGTTATGAATATGGTTATTGGTTAATAGATATTTAAAATGATGAATGTGAATGAATAGAGTTACGTAACTATTTAATTATTGTTTAATCTATTGTCTTGGTTATGGGTTAATGTAGTAATGTAACCTCGTGTACCCCAATGGAATTAGTCGTGTAACTTAATACTTTGTTATATTGGAATATTTAAATACAATCTTATGTTCTTAAAAAAAAAAAAATTGTTCCATTGTTATTAGTTCCTTTGGGGTTCGCACGGCGGGGCGTTACAGAAGGTTACTACTGGCCTAAGGTTTTTAATGATTCTTTTACACATGTAAGAAAGTGTGAAGCTTGCCAAAAGTTTTCTGGAAAATTGAAGTATCATGGTGCTTTGCCACTCCGACCTTTGCAAGCTGATTCTCCTTTTCATCAGTGGGGAATTGATTTCATTGGAGAGATACAAGAAAAGTCAAGTGGAGGATACAAGTGGATACTGGTTGTCACTGATTACTTTACCAAGTGGGTGGAAGCAATCCCAACTAAGCAAGCCACAAGTAAGGTAGTGACTAATTTCTTGTTGGACAACATTATCACCAGATTTGGTGCACCAATGAGGTTGATCACATAAATGGAATGTGTTTTAGGTCAGATGAATTCAAAAGCTTTTGTGATAAGTATGACATTACTATTTCTTATGCAGCCCCTTATCATCCACAAGCCAATGAACAAGCGGAGTCTAGCAATAAGAGTCTTTTGAAGATTATAAAGAGGATGCTAGGACAGAACAAGAAGGCTTGGGATTCAAAATTAAAGTTGGTTGTGTGGGCTGACAGGATTACTATGAAAAGGGCGATTGGAAAATCCCCATTTGAATTGGTGTATGGAACACAAGCTAGGATGCCTTTGCATAATTTGTTACCAGTCTACAAGTTTGTCCTTCAGGAGGATTTGGATATTTCCTGAACCTATGGAGGAAAGAATGGAGCAATTGGCTAAACTTGATGAAGTAAGGAGAGAGGCCCAAAGTCAAAATATGAAGTTACAGACACAGATGAAGTATCTATTTGAAAAGAAGGAAAAAGATAGAAAATTTGAACAGAATGACTTGGTGTTGATGTGGAATGCAAGGTGTCAGGAGAAAGGAAAGCATGGTAAATTTGAAGCTTTATGGCTGGGACCTTTCATTGTTGTTGAAAAGAAAGGTGAAGACTCATACTATCTACAGAACATGGCTGGTGAAGATCAAGAATCACCTGTTCATGGGAAATTCTTGAAGCATTTCTTCTCTTGAGCAACACAGAGGACTAAGGGTTGCCAGTGCATGGACAACTCTTGCTTATCCTCTCTAAAATTCTTTTCCATGCATAGTAGTTTAGGATTTTGTCCATCTCCATTTCCCTTTCATTTTCCATTCATCTCCATTTTGCATTCACTTCAATTTCCATTCATTCCATTTCTTCTCATTGGTTTGTCATTTTTATGTTTGGTCTACTCACCCAAAGATTTGGATCCATGCAATGATCTTGCTATCATTCATCCCAAGATGGAGCCACTGTTGGAACTATAAAAATCTGATGATTTTTACATACCTTTTATCCCCCTGAGTCTCCATGTGTGGTCTACCTTAGGCACATTTTCTTCATTTTATAATATGTTTACTCATATTTTGGCTCATATTTGTCCCATAAATCTATCATGTTATGCATTTTCCACATTGTTGTCCATATCGACATAGGTCTACTAGGTCTCCTCGACCCTTGTTGCCTTTGTGTTGACATATGTTTGTTGCAAGTGTTTCGGTGAGACTTGGTCATTATTACAATGACCGACATTCACCTGTGGGTGGATATCGGCGTGACATTCATGTTTTTTTGGCGACCGAGGAGGAACCTATTGGCAAGAGTTTTTGGTCATCGGGGTAGTGTCTTATCAAATTTGAAATGTCTCCCCGACTAGTGCATATGGAAGTTCATCAGCAAGAGCTAGGCGGTATTGGAATAGGTCTCAGCGAAGTGGTTATGTCTTGCTAACATAGGCTCTTCATCAATGGGTTCTTAGGGAGAGTCTTACCGAACAACACATGGAAGGATTTATTCAGCCAGACAGGTTGCTTTCGATACATGGTCTCAACGAGTGACCTTCGGTCTCCTTGACATCACATATGGGGTTTCATTTCGGCCAAACATGGGGAGCTTCGGTGAAAGGTCATAGCGAAGTGAAGACTGTCTCACCGACGGAGCACAAAGGTTTTCTTTCATAAAAATTTTGGTGAGAGTTAATGACATTCAGAGGGAAGTCTTAGTGAACTCAAACGTGTCTCACTGATCGGCAACTAAAAGATACACTTCGATAAGACTTATGAGCTTCGATGTAAGTCTTGGCGAGCCCGTCGGGTCCTACCAATAAAGTTTAATGAATAGCTTTCGGCGAGAGGTTTATGTTGTCTTGGCAAATAGGTGTGAGCTCGGGGTGTTTCGGTATGACATAGAACAATCTACATGAGGTCTCCCCGATATTATAAAGTCACAGTGACTCACATAGGATGAAAGGATACATCGGCGGGAGAACCATTAAGTTACAATGACATATGAGATAGATGGGAGCCTTCAGTTAAACATTGTGTGATCTACATGTGGTCTCCCCGATTGTGTATTATCTAGGCGAAGGCGAATGAAGATTATATCTTGGTGAGAGTGTGCTATTTTCTTGGTGACTTGGAAATGATAAATGAATTTCGGCTTGACATAATGATTTTGATATATTGTTTCCCCGATATCATAGTGTTACAATGAAGGAACATAAGAATACTCCATGACTTTGCTGTAACGAACAAAATGTTATAGCGATATACAGGTGGTAAGTGGGCATATCAGTGAAACATAAAATAATCTAACTAACATCTCACCGACTCAGATGAAGTCACAACGAAAGCGAATAAGACAAAAGGAGCGACTAGCGATTGAATTGCCTTCGGCATAGCTAACAGGATGTCTCAGCGACCGTTTCACTGATGAATAACATAAGTTCAAATATTGTGGATGACATATAGATGCTTGAGAACCGTTGCAGGCCGACATGATTAGAGCCCGAATTTGATGGTAGGCCAACATATGATTTCAATATGATGTGTTCTTCTAATGCTGGTGTATAAATATGTAATTGTGTTGTTGTAAAACATCATCAATCATTAGTTATTCAATACTGTAGGAAAATTATATGGATACAGAATAGTAGATTTATCAAATCAGAGGCTATGATGCATGTTTTCAAATTGGAGGTATTTATGAATGTCAATGATGTTGCTACACATTTATGGTATCAGTTATCTGTTGAATTTAATAAAATGATTGCTAAGTTGTCTCCAAGATGGATTCTTTCTAATTTTTTAAATTGATATAACAAGTTTATATTCAATTCATCAGTGCACATTTGTTGTATATGTGTGGTTAATCGATTGGTTCTTTCAAGAAAATATTATATCCTTTTTGTTGATCATAGTAATTAGAGAGGTTCATTTGGATTATTGAAGTAGAGCTTAGTAGTCACAATCTTGCATGTTTATACAAGTTGTAAACATTATATATGCTAGATAATTTGAGTTCTCTAGAGAAGTGTTGTCCATCTTGATTTCATTTGACTCCGCATACCCAATAAGGAACTAGTCTCTACACTTTACCATTTGAATTCATTAAGTTTCTTTTATCTGTTAATTAAGCATTTTAGGATTTAGATTAGAATATTGCTGCTGCTTTCAAATTTGATGTCATTTGTTCACCTCCAATTGCCATTGTGAACAAATTGTTGTAAGAGAGATAATCATAAGCCATGTCTACTTCAATCAGAGAGGTACACCCACCTAGGTTTGGCAGCACCTGAAGAGTAGAGGGTCGACTTCTTTTGACCTTGTCTATTACCCTAAAGCGTATCAAGAGATTGGCAGCCTCTTGAGGCATCTCGTTTGCATTTTTGAGAGCTAACAGTTGCTTCCAGATGTTCTATAGTGATTTGACTCGGAGGGGCATAGCATATAGTCGGCGTATAATATGGTTGGATAATTGTGCAACACAGTTCAAGAATGCGCACATGTTCTACTGGTTGTGTATGATGCATCTCAATATAGGTTTTCAACATATGTGGAACTTTTGTGAGGCCAGGCATGGAAATGGGGAGCATGCATGAAAAGAGAATTAGCATGAGAAGAGTTAAAGTATAAAGACAGTGCAAAGTTGATAGATGCAAGTTCAATCATCGAGTGGTGTAATGCTTTGATGGGTCCAGGTAATGAAGGTACATCTTCAGTTCATAGATTTTTTGGTGTATGGTTGATAATAACATTGCACCATATGAGGATTTTTTTACACTAACAAGACTGAGTGAGCTACACTCTTTCCTTAGCTCAAATGCATGTTTGTGGAGTATTGATACATGTAAGATGGCATGCTTTTGTTCTTCATGTACAATGCAAGCCTAGAATGATTGTGAGCCAGGGGAGTGGGTTGACAAATGGTTGACAAGTTATCTTACCCCACTTCACACATATCACCCTTTGACAGCATTGGAACTAACACAAATGGAATCATCGGTCAACTTTGACCACGTATCAGATCTAGTTCAACTAGGTAATATATCTACTTGCTTAGTTTTTCAAATTCTATATTGTTATCTTACTTTGTACTGTACTCATAATGTTGACTAATTTCGAGTGATTTTATGCACATATCAATGCATGGCATGTGTATGCAGTTACTGCAGATGAAGAAAATGAAGAGGGAATGAACTATTACTTGTGTTGTTGTGTTGAGGCCAAAAATAAATTGGAAGCCCTAATTATAGATGGAGAAAACATCGAATACCCTATAGGCTCAGTTGTTGTTACTAGAATGTGGCTTAGAAGGTACCCACATAAGAGTGTTAAACATTGGTTGTTTGAGGACTTTGACACGCATCGTAAGATTCTTCATTACTCAAACCTTGTTGTGGCATACAATGTTCATTTTAGAAAATATGGGGGTAGACCTTTGAACAAGACCTTGTGGAAGGTTCGTGAGTCTAACCATGAGGCAATACTTGACACAATAAAGATTAGAGTAGATCCAGATGGTTCATTGGATTAATTTGTAAGTATATGCACAATGGTTCTTATTAATTTATACTTGTATCCATGTTAATTTTTTTGATGCCAATGGTATCATGTCTTATTTTACTTTGTGTATCTGTAAGTAACCTGATAAACATTGAATGGTGTCCCCTTGTAGAAAATGCAGATTTATGAGCCATCCAAGAGAATTTCAGGCATAAAAGCAATGCAACATCCCTATTTTGATTATGAAGCCAAATCTCAATTATGATTTTCAACCATTGCAAAAGTGTGTGTGAAGCTTGGTCAGGGAATTTCAAGTTATTCATTTGAAGTTAACCTTATTGTGAGCACCTATGATGTAGGCATTATAGGAGCATCTTGAATTTCAAGATATTTTAGATTCATGAGAGGTGTTGTGTGCAATAGGTATCTTGGAACTCGTAGTGAAGATTTATGAGCAGGAGTGACTAAGTTGAGAGACTTCCATGCCTATTTGTAAGTTCCTTCCATCTATTTTCATTTCATTTCCATTTTTGACATGAGTTGTTTCTTTTTATTCTTTTACTTTTCCTATCTGTAACTAAACTAGTAAAAATTGATTGGTCTCTCCTTGCAGAAAATGTTGATTTTGGAGCCATCGAAGAGAATCTCAGCCAAAAAAGCAATGTAACATCCTTATTTTGATGATCTTGAAAAATCTCAATTTTGATTTCAAGCCATTATAAAAGAGTGTGCGAAGCTTTGTGAGGGAATATCAAGTTTCTCATTTGAAGTTAACCTCTAAATGAGAACCTATGATGCAGAAATTATAAGAGAATCTCAAATGTATGAGTGACATTGTAAAATATTTGTGAGAACAGAGTACCTAAGGCATTGTAATGAGATTTACTTGTAAGGACATTTACTAAAATAATTAAATTTGGTGTAGGGGAACTAAGGTTATTGAGCAAATTTGGTTCATGGAAATATTTTAAGTTAGTTTTGTGTTATGAGTTTTGTCAATTGAATAAGGTCATAAGACATCCACAATTGATTTATAATGTAGTAAGTCATGTTAGTTACAAAAAGAATAGTTAGGAATGATTGGAAAGATATAGAATCATTTGTAAAGGCTATTTAAAGCCCCTTGAAGTCTATTTAAGTCAATATTTGAATTTGTAGCCTTTTGAAGGAAAATCATTGAATATGGTTGTAAATGTACTATTAGTGAGATTCAAATTATTAACCTTCAGAGAGTAGCAGTATTATGTTGATGAAGTTTCCTTTAGATGCAATTATTAAAAGCACATCAACCATGTGGTACAAATGATTAAATCCCAGAGACAATCTATAGCAATGTAAGAGTTTAAAAAGGAAAAGAGAGTTACACTGGTGACTTAGAAAAAACTTTAGTGATGTAGAGTCAAGGTGGAGAAGACTCAAAAAAATCATATTTTAGTAAATCAACAACCTCAACAAAGCATCAAACAAATTTTTTAGGGTCTGTAAACACATAATAAACCTTCACCTAGCCTTTAGACTCAATAGATCTCAAAAACATCACTTTGGTTCCTCCATTTCAAGCCAAAATCTCACATTCTCAACCTAAAACAACATCACTAGCCCTATAAATGCCTTACCATTATTAAAAGAGTTAAGAAAACTTGAAAAAAACACACTGCAAACCTTTCCTCTAAGTCACAATTCACCACAGTGCGAGGAAGGGCTCCATCACAAAAATTAAAGTAAACTTAAACCCTACTGGTTTGTACAAGTTGAATAAAGAAAAATGGATTTTCCTTTCACTAAAACAACCAAAGGTGTATCAAAATAGATTGAAATCTAGGTTAAGACCTGCCACCATAATGTTTCATGAATTTATTTTCATAAGAGGCATGTACTAGGCCGTACACAGAGAAAAGAAATTGAAAACTTAGAAAAATGTTGAAATTCTACAATTTTAGGCATTGTGAAGAGCACCAATCTTCAAAAAAACTATTGATTGAACCCCCATTCAGGCTTGAATGAATTTTTTAATACATCTCAAGTGAGAATCATCTCCCTTCAATTCCCATAACTACCTTTGAACCACCAAACCCTTATTAATCCTACAAATATTAGTATTTATTATTTAAGAATGGTTTTGCTTACTAAGCTTTATCATGCAAATTTAATATTCTAAAGGCCTAGGACCACTTAGACACCCTTATAACATGAATTTTAGACTCTTTCTCTACACTCCCACCTAATTTTTACATAATTTTCCTTTATGGAAATATAAAAAATTATTTAATTCAAGAGTACTTTTCCACATTTGTCCACTGTAACCTAATAATTCCCAAAGTACATAAAAGATTGGTCTATTAGACCTTATTCAAAACAAAAATACCTCAACATACTAAAATTTACCAATTGTCCTCCCAATTTACCATCAAACAATCACAAATTGAGGGTGAGGTGTGGGTGCTCCTGCACCATTCGACTTTCAAAAACAAAGTCAATTAGGTTGGTAGACGTTTGTATCGGGCTAGCATTTGGTGGAAGAGGAAGAAATATGACTGGAACTCTAGAGGCCCACCATACTAGATTTTGGTATTGAACCATGTGAGTAGAAGAGAGATTTGATATCATGTATCAA
Organism: Sequoia sempervirens; assembly: GCA_007258455.2. Taxonomy (NCBI): domain Eukaryota; kingdom Viridiplantae; phylum Streptophyta; class Pinopsida; order Cupressales; family Cupressaceae; genus Sequoia; species Sequoia sempervirens. The sequence continues at coordinate 103,617,003 of VDFB02000015.1, read as the reverse complement.
AACATTAAGCATGCATTATTCCAACCAACGGAGAAGGAGATGATTACTTTGCTTCATTTTCATTTGCATAAGCATATCAAGGCATGGGAACCAAGAAGACCAACGATGTCTAGTTTTATGTGGAGGTAATGGATGTGGTCCAAAATTTAGGAGGGTCAAGAAGTTCAATGTATGATCTTGATGAAATTGAGGAAGAACAACAAGAGGGGGACATGAAAAATAAAATCAATGCAGAGTTTCAAGGTTTTGTCAAGTGAGTAAGAGAGCTATGGGAGCAGCCTCATCTACAAGATTTTGAACTAGAATTTGATATGTACCATTTAGAGAGCTTGGTTTTCATGGAGTTCCTTTCAAAGCCTCTGCTTTTATTATTCTTATGGTAAACTATTTGGTAGAGTTGGTGGAATTACCTTTCTTAGTAGTAATTGCTATTAGTGAGATTGAGATTCTTAACATTGAGAGAGTAGGACTTGGGTAAAAGGAATTTAATATGGCTATTGCTTTCAAAGACTTCAAGTAGGATGTACTTCATATTGACGCCATTCCTCAATATTCACTTGATGGCATCAAGGAATGGCTGAACTCCATGGTTATAAAGTATTCTGAAATCAGAATGAACTTGTACTAGTAGCCAATTTTGAAGACTATTACTGATGATTCAAAGCACATCAACCATGTGGTACAAATGACTAAATACCAAAGACAATTTGTAGCAATTAAAGAGTTTGAAAAGGTAGAGAGAGCTACATTGGCGACTTAGGAGAAACTTCAACTTTAAAAAAACAAAGCCAATTAGACTCGCAGATGTGTCGATCAGGCCAACATTTGGTGGAAGAGGAAGGTAGATGACTAGAACTTTGGAGGCCCACCATACTAGATTTTGATATTCAACCATGAGAGTAGAAGAGAGAGTTGATATCATGTATCAAAACATTAAGCATTCATTCTTCTAGCCAGTAGAGAAGGAGGTGATTAATTTGCTTCATTTTCATTTGCATAACCATATGAAGGCATGGGAACCAAGAAGACCAAGGATGTTGAGTTTTATGTGGAGGTAATGGATGTGGTCCAAACTTTAAGATGGGCAAGAAGTTCAATGTATGATTGTTAGCCTTGAGAGAGTATTTATGTTGATGAAATTTCCTTTAGATGCAAGGATTCAAAGCACATCAACCACATGTGGTACAAATGATTAAATACCAGAGATGATCTATAGCAATGAAAGAGTCTAAAAAGGAAAATAGAGCAACACTGGTGACTTGGGAGAAAATTTAGCTTTCAAAAACAAAGTCAATTAGGTTGGAAGATGTGTGGATTGGGCCAACATTTGGTGGAAGAGGAGGAAAGATGATTGGAACTCTAGAGGCCAACCATACTAGATTTCAGTATTCAACCATGAGAGTATATGAGAGAGTTGATATCATGTATCAAAACATTAAGCATGCATTCTTCCAGCCAATGGAGAAGGAGATGATTACTTTGCTTCATTTTCATTTCCATAACCATATCAAGGCATGGGAACCAAGAAGACCAAGGATGCTGAGTTTTATGTGGAGGTAATGGATGTGGTCCAAACTTAAGGAGCGACAAGAAGGTCAATGCATGATTGGTGTAGGAGCACCATTTAGTAGGTTTTGTTCATCAAGGAAAATAAGGAGTAGAATATCATCAATTTACTAAAACTGACTTGAACTTGTACATTTGAAGGTTTTGAGTCAATAAAAATGGATTTTTGACCCATTCCTATTTTTGTAGCCTTTGTAACTTTAGGAATTGGTTTGCACTAACATTATTAAGGTGTGGCAATTATGTGTTAGTGTTGGGGAGGTTTGAAAGTGAGATGGGTGTGAAACACGTGTGTAAAAGTGTGTTTTCTTTAAGAAAAATGGTGGTTTTGAAGAGTTAAATTGTGTTTTTGTGTAGGGTAGTGTTATTTTATGATTTTTTGAGCTTGTGTAGGGTATCATAAACTTTTTTGAGTGATTTTTAGGTTGTGGTTAGCTTTGGAAGTATCATTTTCAATAAACCCCTAGGGTTTAGGCTACAATAGAGGGTTTTGTGGTTTACCCATTGTACGGTGGTATAACTAAGATCTAAATATGAATTTTGAAGTTTTGACACCTTAGAATTTCTGCCTCAAGATTTGGTAAGGTTTGAATAAGTTTAGAGTATAGACCCTTTGTTCAACCAGATCGATCCCTTAAGGGTCCAAAGGGAAAAATGGTTGAAAAATTCAGCATGAGGTTACTCGGACACCATGACACTTAGAACCTTCACGTCTAATCTGATGGGATTACATTTGGCCCCTCTACAATAACCTCTCTCGGTTTTCATTATCTCGGAGTGGTTTTCCCGTGGTGTCTAGTTTTTAGTTGATGAAAAGAGTGTCAAATGGATGTAGTGGAAAGTTGCAAAGTGGTGCAACTTTCGTTCTACAACTCATGTGACCAAACAAACTATTCCAATGCATCTAAATAGGCATTTTTACACTAGGCATGGTCCTCTTTCACACCCAAACATGCGGAATTTCTCTGAGCTACGTTCAACTTAATCGATCCCTTAAGGGTCTAAAGGGGAAAATGGCTACAAACATCAGCATGAGGTTACTCAGACACTGTGATGCTTAGAAACTTCTCATCTAGTTCAATGGGATCACATTGGGACCCTCTACAATAAACACTCTCGGTTTTCATTATCTCAGAGTGGTTTTTCCGTGGTGTCTAGTTTTCAATTGATGAAAAAAGTGTCAAATGGAAGTAATGAAAAGTTGCAGAGTGGTGCAACTTTATTCTGCAACTCGTGTGACAAAATGAACTATTCCAATGCATGTAAATAGGAATGTTTATGCTAGGCATGATCCACTTTTGTATCCAAACACACAGAATCGTTCCGAGCTATGTTCAACTGGATCGATCCCTTAAGGGTCCAAAGGGAAAAATGGCTGCAAACTTCAGCATGATGTTACTCAGATGTTATGATGCTTAGAAACTTCTCATCTAGTCTGATGGGATTATGTTGGGCCCCTCTACAATAACCTCTCTCAGTTTTTGTTATCTTAGAGTGGTTTTCCCATGGTGTCCAATTTTTTGATGAAAAAAGTGTCAAATGGAAGTAGTGAAAAGTTGCAAAGTGGTACAACTTTTGTTCGCAACTTGTGTGACCAAACAGACTATTCCAACGTGTGAATAGGAATTTTTACACTAGGCATGGTCCTCTTTCACACCCAAACATGCAGAATCACTCCAAACTATGTTCAACTTGATCGATCCCTTAAGGGTCCAAAGGGAAAAATGGTTGCAAACTTCAACATGAGGTTACTCAGACACCGTGATGCTTAGAAACTTCTTGTCTGATCCAACGGGATCATATTGGGCCCCTCTACAATAACCTCTCTCAGTTTTTGTTATCTCAGAGTGGTTTTCCCATGGTTTCTAGTTTTCAGTTGATGAAAAAAGTGTCAAATGGAAGTAGTGGAAAGTTGCAAAGTGGTGCAACTTTCGTTCTGCAACTTGTATGAACAAACGAACTATTCCAATGCATTTGAATAGGCATTTTTACACTAGGAATGATCCTATTTTGCACCCAAACATGTGGAATCACTCTGAGCTATGTTCAACTGGATCGATCTATTAAGGGTCCAAGGGGAAAAATGGCTACAAAGTTTAGCATGAGGTTACTCAGACACCATGACACTTAGAAACTTCTCACCTGATCCCATGGGATCTCATTAGGCCCCTCTACAATAACCTCTTGGTTTTTGTTATCTTGGAGTGATTTTCTCATGGTGTCCAGATTTTAGTTGATGGAAAAAGGGTCAAATGGAGGTAGTGGAAAGTTGCAAAGTGGTGCAACTTTCATTATGCAACTAGTGTGACCAAACAAAACATCCCAACACATTCAAATAGGAATTTTCATGCTAGGAATGGTTCTCTTTCTCACCCAAACATGTGGAATTGCTCTGAGCTACGTTCACCCAGATCGATCCCTTAAGGGTTTGAGTGCAGTATGTTGAAATAGGCCATTCCACCTATTGTTTAGGTTGTGTCTCAGTGATATGGGCCTGATGTAAGTAGGATAGGGATTAGGAATAAGAAAATAACATTTCTAAGGGCATTGGAAGAGATTACTAATGCTGCCCCTATTGAAAATTCAAAATTGAGGCCCCTTAAAAGCAAGGCTAGAAGAGGTGAAAAGAAGAAATTGCTTGAAAATAAGTTAGAATAGGTTGGAAATAGGGTGAGATTGTGGAGTTTGATGTGTTCAAAATATTTACAAGGACAGGGGAGGTCAAAATTATGTTATGGCATGACATGCCCTAGTTGGGAAAATAGGGGTTTTGAATGAAAAAGAGAGGTTTGAGGGAGTAAACGTGGGTAAAGTCAAGGGGCAACATAATTTGGTGGTCAATTAACTTTGTGCAGGAAAAATGAAGAGTGTTGGAATAAGGTTTGAGTGTTGGAATAGGTTTGGGGGTTCGGTTCGTCAGTTTGGCCAAAATTTTTTGGAGGGGGTTCATTTTTTGGGTTCGTTGGTACAAAAAACATGTAAATATATATATCTATGCAACCTAGAAGCATGAATTGGGATTAGAATATCACATATCATCATATAAACAACAAAACCACCATAAACTTGAATGTCATTTAAAACAAAAAAAATTGGCATAAAAAAGGTGTTTATAACCTGCGAAAAATGTGAATAAAATCACACTAATTTTTGCGAGAAAAAAAACCATGAGACCATAGCTTGTTGCTTACTGTTATGCTTTGATAGATTTTTTCCAAGCATCCATAGCTTGTTCGAACATACTTTTTTTAGGCTTTTAGCCATAGCAGCAAGGCAGTGAATTGTTTGATAAAATGCTTTGGTAGACATGTATGAAAAATATGGTAGCATAGACAAGGTAGTGAACTGTTTGAAAAAATACCTCAAAGAAATGTCATTTCATGGTGATGGAATGGCATGACAAATGCTATGACAAGCAAATTGCTATGGATTTTCATGGCATTCCACCACCATTGAGACCACATTTCTTTGAGGCTTTTTTTCAAATAGTCTGTTGCCTTGTCTATGCTATTGCTTATTATTATGCTTTGATAGATTTTTTCCAAGCATCCATAGCTTTTTTGGAAGCACCTATTTTAGGATTTTAGCCATAGCAAAAAGGAGGTGAACTATTTGATAAAATGATTTGGTAAGCATGTATGAAAAATGTGGTAGCATAGACAAGGCAGTGAACTATTTGAAAAAATGCCTCAAAGAAATGATGGTCTCATGGTGATGGAATGGCATGACGAATGCCATAATAAGAAAATTGCGATGGATTGTCATGGAATTCCACCACCATCGAGAGAACATTTATTTGAGGCTTTTATTCAAACAATTTGCTGCCTTGTCTATGCTATTGCTTATTATTATGCTTTGATAGATTTTTTCCAACCATCCATAGCTTGTTTGGAAGCACCTATTTTAGGATTTTAGCCATAGCAACAAGGAGGTGAACTGTTTGATAAAATGCTTTAGTAAACATGTATGAAAAATGCGGTAGCATAGACAAGGCAATGAGTTGTTTGAAAAAATGCCTCAAAGAAATGTGGTCTCATGGTGATGGAATGCCATGACAATCCATAGCTTGTTTGAAAGCACCTGTTTTAGGCTTTTAGCCATAGCAGCAATGAAATGAACTATTTGATAAAATGCTTTGATAGACATGTATGAAAAATGTGTTAGCATAGACAAGGTAGTGAAATCTTTGAAAAAATGCCTCAAAGAAATGAGGTCTCATGGTGATGGAATGCCATGACAATCAAAAGCATTTGATAGATTTTTTCCAAGCATCCATAGCTTGTTCAAAAGCACTTGTTTTAGGCTTTCATCCATAGCAACAAGGTAGTGAACTATTTGACAAAATGCTTTGGTAGACATGTATCAAAAATGTGGTAGTATAGACAAGGCAGTGAATTGTTTGAAAAAATGCCTCAAAGAAATGTGGTCTCATAGAATGCCATGACAAGCAAATGCAATTGGGAGTTGCTCCTAGTTATTAGTTATGCAATGTGAAGTAATTGCATAACTACTTAGGTTGACTTTGTACAAACTATATTGTAATTGAAATTTTGTCATCTATCAACATCTAGTTATTAGTTATGCAATGTGAAGCAATGCTTTGAGTTTGAAATATGTGCAATGCAATGCAATCAATGATATGAATATAAACTACAAAAAACTGTTTTTTACAATTTATTAGTTAAACTCTTTATTTTATTTGCTCTCTATATCTCTATACCATGGAAATTCCTTTAAATTTTTTAAAAAGTTTTTATCTCTTGTTCTACTTTTTTTTTTACCTTTTTTTAAAATCTGATTTTTTTCTGATTTTTTGTAGACTTGTTCCCAATTTTTTGAAAAAACCTTATACTTTTGGTTTGTCAATTTTTTCTCCAAAAGACTTTTTCTGCTATGGTATAAACAAATATCTTTCTGTAATATCAAGGATACTTTTTGAAACTTCCATGCATTGCTAATCTAAAAGGAAAAGTCTTTTTCCTAATCTGTATGTAGCCATGCTTTTGACATTGTCAAAAAAGAGCAAATATGGACACGATCAATAATAAAGATTTGTATTAACCAAATAGCCATGTACACATACATCAATAAATGTCGATATAAGTATAAAATATAGTTACAAAATAGCCATATAGGCATATAATGTCAAATATATCCAATACAAGATATGTACAAAATTTCCATGTCTAGGCATACAACAAAGGGCACTAGAATCAAAATTCATTTCTCTCCATGCTCTCGAAATAAATTCTTTCCCTTTTTTTGGCGATCCGATGGCAATAAGTTTGTTACTCATTTCTTCTGTGCTCGAGGAGTGCTCTTGCTGGTCCTCCTACAGTTTAGCTCCTGGTGAAGTTTTATCTGTTACAATAAGAAGTAAAGACATTAATATATATAGAAATTACATTATAAGAAATGATATATTTAACAAAATAATCACTTACGGCCATCTCATGATCACTCTCCACGATGGAAATATTTGCATGTCGATGCTCAGGCATGCTCAAACCCTGTATAAACCATCCAAATAGGAATTAAATTGTGAATTAATAATGGTTTTATTTTTCACTAGAACTAACATCTATAACAACAAATGTAAATTGAAATTTAGTAATTTACCTCATACCTCCTCTATCAGAGCCATGGAGGATTGTATAGCGGATGAAACAATGATATCCATTACCCTTGTAACATTTGGAGGTGTTTCCACAACCAACATATGAAAATAAAACAACAAATTATTCAGTCACAAAAAGTTACAATAGCAATCCGCATCATGACTTATAATGTATGAGATCTAATGAACAAAAATTTGAGTACAAGTATTAAACTATATATTTCTAGCAGGCCTTGGCAGATTGATAGGAAGACCAAGCATGATGGGGAGAAGAACACATACTTCATTGTGTAGTTTATTTAGATGACATCCTTGTGTTTAGCAGGTCTAAAGAAGAACATTTGAAGCACCTTGACATGGTACTAAGGAGGTTACAAGAGGAGGAGCTTTTGATCAAGATGGAAAAGCGTGAATTCATGAAGGAAGAACTAGTCTACCTTGGTTAAATTGTCATCTCCAAGGGAAGTTTAAAGATGGATCCTTCAAAGGTGGATGCTATTCTTACTTGACCAACACCAAAATCCATGGGAGATGTGAGAAGCTTCTATGGACTTGCAATCTTTTATAGAAAGTTCATAAAGAAATTTAGCCAAATTTGTGCACCAATCTTGGACACCATCAAAGGAGGTAACAAAGGTAAGTTTTCTTGGACCAATGAGGCTCATAAAGGGTTTGAATATCTGAAAATGAGAGTAGCACAACAACCTATACTTGTGATCCCTGATTTTGATAAAGTTTTTACCATTGACTGTGATGCTAGCAATCAAGCTATAGGGGTTGTTTTGAGCCAAGAAGGCAAACCGGTTGCATTTTATAGTGAGAGGCGGAATGAAGCAACGAGGAAGTATTCTTCCTATGATTTGGAATTGTAGCTATGGTCCAAGCCCTCAAAAAGTGGAGGAACTACTTGTTTCCTAAAGAATTTTCTGTTTATATTGATAATCATGCCTTGAGTTTTTAAATGCATGGGACAAACTTAGTCATAGGTACATGCAGTGGGTAGTCTTTGCAAGCCTATACTTTCACAATAAAACATAAGAAGGGCCAAGTAAATAAGGTGGAAGATTCTCTTAGTAGAAGGGCACTTGTAGTGCAAGAGATCCAACTCCAAAGCATGGGGGTTGAAGCATTGAAGGATATGTATCATGAAGATTCAAATTTCAATGAGGTATACAATGTTTATGAGCAGAATTTGAATTCTTTTCATGGTGAATTCTTTGACTTTTTATTGCAGAATGGTTTTCTCTTCAAAGGAAGCCAATTTTGTGTGCATAAATGCTCAATGAGGGAGAATATCATAAAGGAGAAACACAGTGGGAGTCTTGGAGGTCACTTTGGCCTTGAAAAGACCTTGGAACAAGTTAGGAGATTTTACTATTGGCCAAAGTTGTAGGTGGATGTGAGAAGGTATGTGGAAGGCTGCACAATATTTCAAAGGGAAAAGGGAACTTCATCAAATGCAATACTCTATTAGCCACTACCCATTCCCAATAGGCCTTGGGAGTGTGTAAGTTTGGACTTTGTCTTGGGGTTGCCTAGAACCCAAAGAGGTTTTGATAGTATCTTTGTGGTAGTTGATTGTGGTAGTTGATAGATTTAATAAGATGGCACATTTTCTTCCTTGAAAATGCACCAATGATGCATCTCATATAGCAGGTCTCTTCTTCAAGGAGGTTGTTAGGATACATGGAATTCCTTTAAGTATTGTTTCTAATAGGGATTCTAAATTCATTGGTCACTTTTGGAGGACCTTGTGGAAGATACTAAAGGAAAAAAATTGTCCTTTAGTTCAACATACCATCCACAAACAGATGGAAAAAAGGAAGTGGTGAATAGATCATTGGGAAACCTCTTAAGATGCCTTACCAAGGAGCATGGAAAAGCTTGGGATCTGATTTTACCTCAGGCTGAATTTGCATATAATGACTCCATGAATAGGAGAATTGGTAGAAGCCCTTTTGAAGTAGTTTATGGCATGCACCCTAGAGGGGTCTATGAACTAAGAGATATGCAAGGATTTTGTAAGAGAACTACTCAAGGTGAGGACTTTTTTATTACAATCAAGGATATTCATCAACAAGTGAAGGAAACCCTTCAAAAGAATGTTGAGAAGTATATGGAAAAGGAATATTTAAAGAAGAGGAATTCCCAATTCAAGGTTGGAGACTTGGTGATGGCACACTTGAAGAAGGAGAGACTTCCAAAAGGAACGTATACCAAACTCATGATGAAGAAGATATGACCTTGCAAGGTGGCCCACAATTTTGACCAAAATTCTTATGAAATAGAGCTACCTCCTAGGGTGGCAATCTCTCCTATCTTCAACATTTCTGACTTGTATCCTTTCAAAGATTCTATGAATGTAGGTGATGGAGAAGGTACAACAGTAATGGAGGATGAAGATTGGTTGAAGGAACTACCCCCCCAGCCAACCTATGACTCTTGAATGCATCCTAGACACCAAGGAGACAAAGAAAACAAGAAGGAAGGTTTACAAGGAATACCTAGTCAAATGGCAAGGTCTACCTGAAGAGGATGCAACATAGATGTCAAAAAATGATATTAAACAACATGGAACTACTGTAGAAGACTTGATCTCAAAGAAGACTTGAGATCTTTTTCTTGCTTAGGAGTATGGTGTAGGAGCACCCATGGGTCTAAGGGACCTAGAATAATTTTTCATGTTTTTTTTCTTGGTTTATGGATGGAATAAGGTCTTATGGACCATTTCAATGCTTTGTAGTAGGTCTTCTAGGTTTTTGGTTGAGTTTTTGGTCTTGGTGACCAACTTCTTTGTACAACAAGGTCTCCATCCTCCTTTGTAAGTCTAGTGCATCTTGGAAAAATAAGGAAAAAGGATGCCTTGCTGTATCTAGACACCTGAGGGGAGTCACTTTACTTTTTGATGAGGTTTTAAATTCCTTTGACACATTTTGGAAGGCTCTTTGTGGTTGAGTTGGTGGAAGTTGCTCACATTGCCTTAACTAGGCAATTAGAAGTCAAAGCATGAGATTAGTTATTTTCCAACATCTCTCTTTTCAAAAGATAGTTGCAAGAAGTTTGAGGGATTTTGTAAGACTTCAAATATGCCTCTCTTGGTAAAGGAAAGGTTGATGTTGATGTTTTGAAGAAGTTTCAATAAAAAGTTTGTTGGTTTTCCAGTGTTTTGTGAAGAATTTGTTGATCCCGTACTTGGTACGAACTGTATGTTCACTTTCATGATCTAAAACCATAATGGTTGGATAGGTATTTGAATAGTACTTTGGCATTGGAGTGGTGATATTTCATTGAGTATCAAGGGAGATATTCCAATTTCTCTATCAGGTGATTTGAAAAGCCTTAAAGTTAGGGTTTTGGGTGAAAAATATATATTTCTTCCGTTCCCACATTGTAAAACTGCTAAATCTCAGTGGGATGGAAGATATAACAATGTACTATCATTTCCTCAATGTTTTGGAGAATGGTAGGATCATTTTTGGAAGTTGTGCAAGAATTTTGGCTTGACATCTCTATGTGGCAAGCATAATTAACAAGCAAAAAACATGAGTTTTTTCTTGATTTTGAAGAATTTGTTTAAGAGGAACTTAAGAATGGTGAAAATAGGTGTGGAGAACCTGTAGGAGTCTTAATTTTTGCTTTGGGGTGAAGGGGAGAGTCTAGATCGTCAAGACCTAGGTGTAGGTCTGTGAATTAGGCCTTTTGGAGCAGTGGTAGAAAGGGCCATTGTGAGTGATGTTTTGACAGTCAAGAGGAAGGGCTTTGGAACCTTGTAGGGGTCCATATTAGGGGTTTGTATCCATAGGATTGGTGTCTTAACATTCTTCCTTTCTTTTTTAATTCTGACTATCCTACCGGGAAAGGGCTGCAAGCCTTAAGAGAGAGTGAGGTCTAAGTCACCATAGTGATGGGTGTTTGTTGAAACCTAAATGCTAGAGGGCTGTTAAACCTTGTTTTGAATTAATGAGACATGATCCAATTGTTTTCAAGCTTTGTGAGTGGTCTGAGTTGTGAACACCATGTGTGTGGGGTTGATCTCTTAAAGAATAGTGGAGTTTAGGACTCATGAGAGTATTTGAGAGAAGCATTCAGTGGAGTGACTTTTCCATTTGTGATTGTGAGTTTTGCTTCCCTACCACTCTACATCATTTCTAAAGCTTATGCAGGCTATTTCCATGGTGTTTGTGGTGGTGGCAGGAGTATTTAACATTTGTAAGTACCTTATGCAATAAACCCTCCTTTGTAGGGCTTGATTTGTGCATAGAATAAGCTTAGTCAATAAACATGATGTGAGTAATGTCTTGGAAGTCAGAAGAAATGATTGAGGTGTAAATGGCTGATTGTAGTATCTTGGTCTTGAGGAACTAGTTGGTAAAAGTGAAAATTTGGTCAGTTGTTTAATGAATTGAAAGATGTAGAGCTCTTTATCAGGTTTTTGCTTTGAATTCATATAAATTTATGATGACAAAGGTGTGTTAGGATATGATGGATATAGGTTGTAACATGATAGATTAGTTTTTGGTTATTTTTCCTAAGTAAAGAAAATTGAGTGGAAGGTTTCCTTGGTGAAGATGAAAGAGTGGATTGTTTAGTGACTCTAATTAGGTTTCTTGTGCATGGATCGGTCATTTTTGCTGATAAATACTTCATGTTTGAAGCTTGAGGATGATAAGAAGTATTGAAATGAGTTTTCTTGTTGTTTCCTTCTAGTTTGCAAATGAAACAATGTGATTTTTGATGAAAAGAGAGAAATTTTAGTTGCTTATTCAATTTGATCTTCTCTCGATTCAATTGGGTTAGATGTTGGTGTAGGAGAACCTAGGTTATCAAATACTTTTCAATTTTGCAAAAGGGATGAGTATTCAAATTTGTATTTAGTCAATCACAAAAGGTCATGGAAAAATTATGTAAGGCATGTTCAAGGTCATATGAGGTATTATTTGAATGTATTTAAGGTTATGGGTAAGTTCTAGGTGGTCAAAGTGGGAAAATGCAAACAATGCAATAATGTAATATTGTTAAAAGTTGTTAAATTGACAAAAACAAGGAAATCAGGCATATTAAGGTTTAAAAGGGGTATTTTCAACTGATGGAAAGACAATTATGGAAAAGGAAATATCTTTAAAAGGAATGTAAAGGTGAGAAAAAGCAAAAGTTTGTGTTCTTGTAATTAGATTTTGAAATAAAAATTCCATGTCTTTGAGTTTGCAGCATTACTCTGGATTGTTTTGTTTTTTGTGTTGGTAATTTAGGAACACACAAATTTAAATCATAGTGTGAATACATGTAAAGAGGAGTTAGTTTCCAATTTCAAGAGTTGGACTTGGCTAGTTTTAGGAAACAAAAGAATAAGAGGCAATTTTTAGTGCCTGATAGAGTCCTTTTAGAAGTAAGTTTGAGAATCCAATAGGGTTTTTCTTCACCACTCCACCAATGTAGGTCAAGTAAATTGGTGGAGTAGGTTAATGTTAGGATTTTTTTCATGTTTTGATGATTGTAAGTGTAGGGAAAAGCAAGAATACCATGGTGGAGTTGTTGCTACACTAGAAAATAGAGGATTTTCCTACACAAAGTGATGCTACAGTCATGGGTCATGAATAAATAAAGCGTGCAGATTCTTGGAAATGATGTAGAAGGTCTGGGAAGACATACAAAATCATGTTCCAGGTGATGGATAGAGAAATAGAGGTTTGCAAAAGTATTTTTCACAAAACCCTCCTTGATTTGTGCTTTTACATCCTATAAACAAGGGTTTATTGGATCAAAATATTTTCATGGTTTTCAATCCCTATAAATGGTGAAATATTGAGTTATAAGACATGATTGAAGACTGTTTTGAGGTTTTGAGTGATTTGGAATGGTTTTGAAGGGGCCTCCTTCATAAAACAGGCTTAATCTACTAGCCTTTCTTTAGAGGATAGTCTGAAATCTGATGATTTTCTTTATGTCAAACGTCTAAGAACTTTGATATGTTGTGATGTGTAGGAAAGTGTTTCTAAATGTGCATTGAGTTTTTTAATAAGCTTTGAGATAACTACCCAATTCAATGGTTGACAGACCTACTAGAGGAATATGATATTGTCTGATCAAAACAAAGATGTTTGTTTAAATAGTGGAAATGATGATATTGAGTGTTTGGTTACTATCAAACTAATGATATGATTGATGTTACTAAATTTGGTTAAGGTGTATAAGATAGTTTTGGTGACTTTGATGGTTGGATGGGTGAGTATTATGAAGCCTTTTGATCAAATTGGTGATTAACCACAAGATGATATTCAAGATTATGTTGTAGCATGAGTTTGTAAACTATAAATAGACTATTGTAGTCAAAATATGGTGAGTACAATGCTTGATAATGGACTGAAAACAGTGAGGTATGGTTTAGTTGATTTGTTGCCTTGGTGAATAAATGAAAGGATGAATTGTTCAAGTGTCAATAATTAGGTTTATGTTGTTTTTATGGTGGTTGAGAATGATATGAATCTAATTGATTAGGTCAAATTTTTCTTTAATATGGTTTTTTCTTTGAATAAGTCAATTGGACTACTGATTAGTGGAATGTTGAATGATGGCCTATGGAATGCCTAAGAGAATTTGAGTGGATTTTGGTTTAATGAAAAGTAGATTTTTGATGAAATTATATTTGATTTTCTCCTTATTCTATTTGGGATTGAAATCCCTTGAATAAATCATGTTGATGGTGTTTGTTGGATGCTCTACATCAGATGTACCATGATGATTGAGTTTTTTGATATGATGCTCTGCATCACTAACTACCTTGTCTATGCTATTTCTTAATATTATGGTTTCATATATTTTTTCCAAGCATCCATAGTTTGTCATGTTGGTGCACCTTTGCAAGCACATGCCTCCATGTGAAGTAATTGCATCATGCTACTTATGTTGACTTTCTAAAAAACTATATTGTACAGTTGAAATTTTGGCATCTATCAACATCTAGTTATTAGTTATGGAATTTGAAGTAATGCTTTGAGTTTCAATGATGTGTAATACAATGCAACCAACAATATGAATATAAACTACACAAATCTATTAAGTAGAATTCATTAGTTAAGTTCTCTTTATTGTATTACCTTCGTGTACATTTGAGTAAATCCAATGGCACTAGGAGGTGTTTTCTTGAAAACTCCAATATTAGCCTATTCAACATCCAAAATCACATGTATTAAAATACCATTCATAAAAAAATGCTATTAACATGTAATACATTTATAATTGTTTACTAGTTACGTACCCCATTGATAGGTGTACTGTAGAAATAAGTAGGTGGAGGACTAGTGTATCTAGTCTCAACACTGTGACCCTACAATTTTATTAAAATAATAAAACTAAATTAGTTAGTCATGCATTTTAGAATCAAAATTTAATAAATTAAATTCAATGAACATGCTAACTTTTACTCGAATATCTGTGCCATATGCATGATGCAAAATTTCAGCCATCCTCTCCATCCCCGTAGCAGCATATGAATCATATGTAGCAACATACGGATCCTGCATAGTAGCCTCCTGAGTGTCGGTGGAGTCATATGAACAAGTCACCCCACAAGATTGACACACATGGGTTTGAAGGCCACCACACGAAGACTCCCTTGGATGGAACTATACAATAGGGGCTAGTATGATGGATGACACTCCAGGTCAAAGTGTTGATCGCCTGCAATGTCTCTACGTCGAAACTCTCCTTTGCAACAACAGGCATAATAATGTGCTCAAAAGGCAGCCTAGTGGGAGGTCATCTCCCTTGTTGTGTAGGATCTAGCTGTGCACTGGGCATATCCTAAGCCGACCCCCCACCTCTCCCCTAGAACTCCTTCATATCAAAATAATTTGGGATTTGGTTCAATACAAACTCACTATATAGTTTCCTAAGAAAGTATTTGGGGGACTTCACAATTGTTGCATGGTGGGTAATCAAAGACCAAGTACCACCTATCATAAAAACGGTTCCTGGTCTCTTGGTGGTGGCACCAATGAATAGAAAATATCTTCACATTGAGGCTAAGATTTTGATTTGTTCTAGGGTCACTGAATAAAGAGCACAAATCACCTTTAGTAATTTTTAAATATTTTACTTGTTTATATGATAGTTTATCTGCATAATATTCCCTAGCTACCTGCCTCTTATCTTACCATCTTGTTATTTGTTAGGTTATTGAATCTACATTTTTTAACATCTCTTTCATTGAATTTTCTAGTGTCATTCTTTCTACAGTTGAAGCATTTGGATCACTCAACCTACTAATAAGATCCTCAATTTGTTTTTGGTTGTTTTCAATTTCACTCCTCAAATTTTGTTGAGTGTTAGGAGGGTGTTGAGTGATTGGTGGGGGAGGTTGATTTTGTTGAGGAGGATTTTCCTATTCTTCTTGTTGAGGATTTTTAGGATTTGCAAAGATTATTTGCATCTCCTACAAATTAAAAAAAAAATCAAATCTAACCTAAAACAAACAAAATCAACTTGAAACTAAAAAATTCAAAACAAATAGCAAACAATACTTACCTCATGTACCTCTTCATCATCATGGCACCATCTTTGCAAACGAAAAGTAACTATTGTTGATGAATTTTGTAGAATGCCTCCTCCTAGAACACGATCGCGAAAATGAGGGTTTTTGGCCACGGGTAGAGTAGAAAAACATACAAGAGAAACTGAATAGATTTCACTATTTTTTTTTCTTTTAAAATGACATAATGAGAGCACGTTATAACCCGCTCGCATTATGTCATTTTCAATCTTTTTTTGAAGCTGGCCACAAAAGTGTAACCCAACTTCATGCACCTGCCCTTCTACTGGAAGTTCATCTTTGTTTTCATTCTTCATTGGTTCAATGAATGTGTAATCTAACATCCAATCAATCTAGAGTTTTTTTTCATATCCTACTCATGCCCTATTTTCTATTTGGTTTTTCTTTTCCCCTTTTTTGCAAGATCTATATATCATTATCACTTGTTAAGTTTCATTTATTAGGACTACCCTGGTTATCCCTTGGAACATTATTTATGAGTGTGACATTTTTATCTGAGTCAATTAAATCATTTTTCAAGTAAAAGGCATATGATTCCTTTATATTATATTATATTTAAATAAAGATTACAAAATTCAATATGCCATCTCAAAAATTGGCAGTCTTACAAACCCTAGAGCCATCTATCTATTTTTTTTTTATAAACATGACATTTGAAGCATCCACCATTAATAGATATAATTTTTTTAGCAACAAAAAAAACTTAAAGCATGGAACTTTCTATCAGGACTATGTTGATCGATAAAATTTTCAACAAACCCTTACAAAAATTGATTAACCTTGGTATTATAGTGGATTAAGCATGCCATATAGTATGTACAACACCATACTAGAATTTTCTTGACATAAAAGAGAAAAATAATAACTAATTCCTAACTTTGTTAATTCCTCCATGCATGCAAGCTCCAAAGAGTTCTCCCCTTGACATTCAATAGTTTATGTTTCAATTTGCACAATAGGGGAATTAAGCACAGGAGTCACCGATTGAGAAAAATCTAGCTAATAACCATTAGTTGGAGGATGAAATGTCTAATCCCCAAAAAAATCTATACCATAGTATTTATATTTTATATTAATGTCCATATTGGTGCAAAGATGCCTAGAATTCTTTTGCATTACCCTCAATAACATTCTATCACACTTGTGTTCAAGAGCTAATTTGATGGAATCATAAATTCCCTCAAAACCCTAGAGTTGTTTGAGATATTTCTTGGGAAAGAGGCCTCGAATGAAATCCTTTCCTTTGAAAATGTCATAATCTTGAGTAACCCTTAAGAGAGAATTTTCACCCAAAGATTGATCCTTTACAAATTTCTTTGCTATTTCTTCTAAATCCCCCATAGACTAAAACAAACCCATCAAGTTTGATAGAAAAATAGAAAGAACCTAGGATGGAAATAATACCCTTTTCACCTTTGGAGTGGTAACCTCAATTCCCAACACCATGCACACACATTCTTCCACTTGTGGGTAGTCTATATTGAAGATTATATCCAAGTAATCATGTGAGAGGTAGCCTTCAAATGACCTTTCCCAAGCTTGCACCTTCATGTTCACCTATAAATTATAGGGCTTGTATTCCATTTTATCCCCTTCCTACTCAACACTTTGTTTAATAGGTTTCAACACCCCAACTCTCCACAACTTCCCAAATACAAGGATAAATCTCCATAGCTTCCTGATTTTTTATAGAGAAGATATATAATGTTTTAGAGATATGCAACAAAATGCTTAGAAAAGAGAATTTAAAATGAGTGACTAGTTAAGATAGCCAACAATCATGCAACGAATGTCAAGAAATTGATTGTGATTATCCCATCCCTTCATGCCATTAAATTGGCATAAAACTCTAGCTCCCAAAACTCGTGTGAAACACCCAAAGATTATAAAGATAAAAATTAATTTGATCACTTTTTCATTTAATGAAGCACTTCATGTACCTGTAAAATCAACACACATTAGATATAAAACATGACAATACTATGTTGATGATTGCACTTGAGGGAATTCTTATCAAGATAATTTGTATGCATGTCACCATACACATATAAGGATTTTCAAGACCTTTGGAACAAACTTCAATATATGAATTGTTGGTCTTACATGCCACTCAATCCATACACAATTGTCGATGCAATCTATGAGTCACCCCTACCAAAGTTCAACATACAAGTAACCAAAATAACCATATTTTAGGAGCCCTTTTTTCCATTTAAATTTGAATAATTTGTTCTGCCTGAATCATTGCATCCAACTAAGGATACTTCTTAATGATATTACTATATCCCAGAACTTCCAAAACCTGCTGCTCACAACCCATATTAGCAAGATGTCATCCAACTTATTGCTTTCATGATATGTGTGAGAAATGAATTTATTGAAATGTGGCTATCAATATCCAAAATTCCTTTAGTATATAATTAAGCTTCCAATTTTGAATCCTCTTTTCCTTATGAGAATTAATAATTAATAAAGAATCACCTTCAATATGAAGTCTTTGTATCCCAAGTTTCGTTGCTAACTGCAAACCTTGAAAAATGTGCTTGAGCTTCTACAATATTATTAGTGCAATTAGATAGATGTATTGCTTTAGCTGCTAATATCGAGCCTTTCCAATTATTGATACAAACCTTTGCCCCTGATAAACCTGGGTTCCCTCTTGATGCTCCATCAAAATTAAGTTTATGAAAATCTAGGGAAGGAGGTAACCATTGAATTATGCTTCTATCAATCTTTTTATTTATTGGAAAGTGAAGGGAACATTTGAAAGGTAATGATATGTACTACCAATGTTGCAAGAGATAATCATCTCAATTTTTAAACAATGAGGATACATTTTTATGATTTTGAACATAAGAATTTGTTGCCTCTGAAATGACTTTCTCAATTTTAATCTTAACCTTATGTATTGAACAAGATTATTTCTTGAATATCCTCCTATTTCTTTCCCACCAAAGACTCCAAATCACTATTACTAGAGCCACCCTCCATATCCATGCAAATAATGATGATTTATAAATAATTGGCCAAACTGTAAACAAGTCCCAACACAAAAATTTGGAAAATGGGAAAGAAACAATCAATTTCCCTTTTATAAAATCCCAACACTCTTGCACCACTGAGAAATTAAAAAATGGATGATCCAAAGTTTCAAATGCCTCTTGACATAACACACATCTAAATGGCTATGCAATGCCTAATTTAGCTAGCCTATCACCTTTCAAGATCTGATATCTTAATTCCAACCATGCAAAACTTCCAACCTTAGGAAGCACCATTACAAATAACTGACTTATACCCATGTTTGATTGAATAGTTTCCAATTTTGGAAGGAGGGCAAATTATATCATTATGATAATATTTTGAGGTATTTTATTGTTCATTAATATCTAGTGTAAGTCTTGATGTATTAGCTTCATCTAATGAACCATAAACATTACCAAAGTAAAAAAATATGGTTTTGTATTTTGATGACCTCTCTTCACCACTTTTAGGAAAAAAATCCTACTTGACATCTCTCACAAAAAAAAATCCATAATTTTTTTTAACTTTTTAAGAAGGAATAATAGAATGTAGATCCCTTAGCTCAAGATGTCTCCCTCCTTAATATTATCTATAATAACATAGTAAAAATGGAAAAAAGATAAATAATATTATAATATTATAAAGTAATGATAACTTGCCTTTAGGTTTTCACTAACTTGCTAATGCATGAATTCCTATAGTTGTAATGTGATGTAGGTCAAAACTAGGGGGTCTTACAGATTACATATTCATGCAACCAATACACTCAGTAGTTCATAAATAAATGCATTCATCATGAAGCAAAAAACTATGAATTATATTCATATTCAAGAATACAGTATGTTTAAATTCATTCAATGAACTTTGCTTTCAAATACTTACAACATTAACCTAAATTTACCTAGAAATATCACTCTATATTCTCATTAAAATCTTCTAACTCTACACAACAAATTTTACAATCTAGATATTGAAGGATCTCCCTAAAAATCTCCCTCCAAATAAGTTGAAGACAATAATTTATAGCATTTGAGATGGAGGATAGTTTGTTACTCCACATCTAGGCATGATGGGACACATGGTAGACATCCATTCACTCTTATTATATATTTTAATGTAAAATTAACCACTTGTCTATTGTTTCTATCTTCAAATATGCACTTAGGAGATAAATTGCAAAAAATTGAGGTGGTACCACCATTCACCATGTAGAGAATCACCACTATCAAGATTTTGTGAGAAACCACAAGTCATTGTAGTCACCTAATTTCTAATTAATTGATGTGAATGCTCATACATGCAACTTAACAGACCGACAAATCTCCAAACTAAGTAGTTCATTATTCAAGAGGGGCCTTCATTGAATTTTCAACCAAGGATTCATAGACTTAAGATGATGATGGCACTATATATACATTCAAGAATGCTAGATTTCCTATATCAACTTAGTATAGGTGACTGAACAAGACTAACTCACCAAAAGTGTCTAACTAAAAATAGCTCCTATCCAAAAAATAGGGTAATCAATTTCTGGTTACTATTAACTACTAAGGGTACCTATCATTCATGGACTATAAATGATGAATATTTATGCTCTAGTATGTCCTAATTCAACTAATCACTCAATTCTATTGGACATAATGTAAATTGGAAGCTCAATTCAAAAATTTAAATATTGTATTCAATTTAATGTAAACTAAAAAACTATAAATTAGAAACTAAAATGCATAATCTAATTAATCATCTAAACTAATGTAGGCTTTATAGTACCTCAAGCAACGCTTGCTTGAGATATTGTATCCTATAATATCTTCTTAAACTATTGAACTCAAGAAAACATGCAACTGAAATATTTTATTTATTATATTCCAATCATACACAGAGTTATGAATATAATGTAATGATTCTTGGATTCAATATTTAAATTCATGTAAATATCTAGCTATATGGTTTCTCAGTAAGGATTTTATAGCATTTAATATAACTATTATAACTTGGAAACGTACCCAAATACAACCCTTATTATAATTGTTTTTCCTTGCTTGAAAAAAATTATTCTTCCTCCACAATTTATTAAAAATATGGAGAGACACATTTCCATCTATGTTGACATCCTAAAATCTTCACCTACATCTCATTCTAGGAATATACGTGTTGTAGCAGATTGACTCCTCTAGTTGTGTTGACCTATCATCCTTCTACTGTGGGTTGAGAATCCTTTTGTTGTGGGTTGACAAAATCATTATTGTAGGGGTTAGTCTTATTTCTTAAGGAAAATTTTCATTCTTAGAAGCTATGATTAATCATGAAATTATACTAAACTCATAAACATTCAAAGTTCACACAAACATTCATTATTATAATATATTATCTTCAAAATCTTTAAAAGACTTAAAGTATATGAAAAGGTTTGGTAATATATTTTGAAGTTTAGCAAAAATGAGATAAAAACATGAAACTACAACAAGTAAAATAGGCATTCCTATGGCTTATCAGTCATCAGGACATGTCTTGATTTTAAAGAAATTTCCATGCTAGTAGGTTATCTGGGAGATCAAGGATCATTGAGATATGCAAGGAATCAACATTCATCAAGATGTTTAAAATTGACGGTATGAGGATGAATCCAAAAGAAGGATATGTTTCACATGTAAGGGAACCTTGTGATAAAATGAGGGTCATAAAAATTGCAAGGAATGGATGGCCATTAGGATGCAAAAAATGGGTGGTCATCAAGATTGCAGGAATTCAATGAGGAACTAGATAAAATCCACTTGAGGAAGGAAGTTCCATAGGTGATGAAGTCTAGAAAAAAAGTGAAGTTAAAAATGAATTGGTGGGGATCTGATAGGAACCTAGATGAGGCTAAAGGTTCTGTAAAGGTGCAAATATAGGAAAAAACTCCATAATGCTATCACTTAGACAATTTTCATTAGTTCTTCCTTAAACTTGAAATGCAGAAACCCATTTGGCTTTTCATCAAGATGATATCTTCTGTTGGTCATGAAAACTTAAGGGTTCTTCCTAATTTGAATCTTTAACTCCTTCAAGAAGAAAAAATGAAGGAAACAATTTAGAAAAAAAAAACAATAGTTTTGGTTGATACAATATCACCCTTACACCTAAGATTCTCCTACATCACTATGATTCCAATCAAGAGCTCAAAACTAAACAAAATATGGAAAAGATTAATCATATTTTTTGTTCTATTTGTATCATCGATATTTGGTAAATTCTATATGATTTTTAAATGGTATATTAATATTTCAATAAATCTTGTGTGATTATAAACTGGTAAATATAAATGTTGTGTGAATCAGACCTTCATAAAACACATACATTGTAATTTTCAAGTCGATTCTAGACCTAGGATTAGCATGAAGTTATAACCGTATTTACAAAATAGGTATTCATATGTAGTGAAATTTTAAAGGTGTTAGTGAAATGGGTCCTCTCATATAGTGAAATTTTAATGATATTAGAAAATATGTCAATAAACTAGTCCATGCATCTGAAATTATAGGAAAATCACCATTAGCAATGCATAGTTTACTATGGAAGAAATATTAATTAAAAATTTCTCATAAAATAAATTGATGGAAAAATTAAATTAATTTGACCAATAATTTATAAAATTTGGATGATCCCCCCCATTGGTTTCAATATATTCACCAAATTTGAATTTGTGAATATGAACTATTCACTAATTGTTAAAGATCCACCACTAAAAATTAGTGTAATTAAGGCTTGAGTAAAATTTTCCACATCCTCCATAGCTACAACATTGGCCTTACTTGTGAAGATAAGAAGGAACAAGAAGATGACGAAGGCCCTGTTTGGATTCTGATTGAGGGGATGGTGTTCAACAAGTGTTTCTATTTGGGTGGGTTTGCTTATGGGATATGCTTCCTTCTATAGTGATGGAAAGGCAAGTAGGTTGATGGGGGCTCTATACCCCGTTAGTGCTAATGTTATTTCTAGTTTAGAATTGGTTGCTCTGAGTAATAGGCTCAATGTGAGATGGTTCTATCAAGGAGTGTTGATAGGATTAATTGTTTTCTAGTGGTTTTTGTTTTAGGATCCTCTTAATCTTGCTTGTATGGGTTGGAAATACAATTTTTCTTACCCACCCTTCAGGTGGTTGTTGTTTCAAGTTATTGTTTTTTCTGCTTGGAGGGCGGCCTATTGGCCTATTTAATTTGAATTTGGTTATCTAATAGTTAATACTATTGTGATATGGTTGTCTCATGATCTATTGGTTTCAAAATGTTTTGAAATCTACAATAACTGGTTGGAGTTTTGGATTGTTTTTCCCACCCTTGGGGAGGTTATGGTGATTGGGTGTTGTGTTGTTGTGTTGTGGATAATTGTTTGGCCTATTTTTTTAGCTATATGAGGTGGAATAATGTGGTGGAAGAATATGTAGGTATCCAATGGACTCATGCATTGTGCCACATTGGGTGCAGCCTCAAGACTTATATTTCTGCTCTGGTTATATGGCTGCTCTAAATTTGCTAGTGCTTAGTTTTATTGTTTTGAACTACTATTTCATGATAGAAATGTTATGGTTTCATACCTCTTGGACTCTCGTTAACCTCATAAATGGTCTTCACACTATTTTGGGGATTAATTTGGGGATTTTTTTTTTTTATTATGCTGATGATGGTTCTTTGGTTGCAATTTTGGTTACTTGGCCTGCGTGCCATTTTAATGTTGTTTTCTAGTGGGGGCTAGTGTTGTTCTTCCTAGCCTATTTTTCTATTTGTTATTTTGGCTTTGTAACCATGAGATCAGGGCCCTTTCCCTATCCCTACTTATCTAATAAAAAACATTGGCCTTACTTTCCTTAATTATTTTTTCTCTTGTCCTAGCTAACACCATATTTGGTAGTATAGACTCCAACTAGCTTATTAAGTTTTAAAAGTATAGATTTTTCCTTTCCTACAACTAAGATTGCAATCTCTCACTTGCACCCATTATGAAAGAAACATGTAGCTAAGGATTGGTTACCCTTTTCTACATCCTCCATATTTTCATCCTTATCCTTTCTTTTCTCTAATTTTTTTTCTTTTGTTCAGTAGGTAAAAGCACAAAGCTATGTCGCAACTTTTACAAGAAATGACTAACACTAATCCAAATTTTAAACTTGAATAACTAAAAAGTGACATATATGTTTTGAATTTTGATATAATGTAAACTAATGAAATATTTCCTTTTTAGTATATTTTATGCACGTATTTCAAAAAATTAAAAAATTACTTGAATATAGTTTTTTATAAATTGACACTATAATTTAGTTGTTGAAAAAATGTTGAAAAATGAAGCCACATGAGATGTCAACCTTCATATAGTAATTTTTTTTTCTCCCTCAATTCTTTTGTGTTTATTTATAACTTGAAACTTTAGTGCATGGATTTTTTTTTTCAATTTTGATAAATATATATTTTTAAATAAATATTAAAATGTGTGTATTAAAACATAGTTATTTCCATTTGACATCAACTTTCATATTATCTATTTATCTAAAATGGAAAAAAAAATGTACCCTCTTGATATAGATTCTTTTATCTAGTGCATCATATTTTTTTCAAATTTTTTTTAATAAGTTTTACTATTTTTCCTTGTCATGGTAATCAACCTAATATTTTATGTTGATAACCTACTTTTAGTAAAAATAAAAGGAAAAATATAAATAATATTTTTTTATTTTATTTTTTTTGTATTGCTTGAAAATAAAAATTACATCAACTTCTAGCTTTCAACACCCACCAAAAATCCATTTCTTCAAATAAAAATTCAGTCAAGAAGCACCTTATCGTGTAGATAAAACTACTCCAAGCCGTTGTTCCCCTACATCTACTTGTAGATGGTGAAATCTGCAAATTTCTAAAAACCTCCAACACAGACTCTTAGCATGGTTAGTATTTTAAAACAAAGCAAACAATCAATGTCTCTATGAAATACTCTAGCATGCCTCATAATATGAGTAAAATAACAACATAAACTAATTGAAAGGTTAAAGAAGCATAATGTATACCTATTCCATAGTGGATTGGTGCCACTTTGATATGAAAAGTGGCCCTTTCCCAACCCTTTCACAATCCAAATGATAAGAATGTCTTGAAGATGCTATGATAAAAATGGACTTATGCATAAGAGTGGATTCAAAATGCATAACTTGTGGATGATTGTGGATCCAAAATAAGAAGAAACACCTCTTATTTATAGATGATATTGAGAGAAAAAGAAGAAAAATGGATGTATGTGGGACTAATCTTGAGCCAATGACAAGATGACACTTGTCAAGATGTGAGAGGATGAAATTTGAGCACTTTTTGACAAATGTGCCAATAAATGACATTAGGTGGATTTTCAAATTTGAAAGTTGGCTTGTTGGAGGGAGAAGAAAGGGTCTTAAATGCCAAGTGGGAGACATGTAAGAGAGGAGTTAATGCCTTGTTGGAAGCACAAATCCCATTTGGAGGGGTTTTCAAAATTGGAATAATATTCTCCTTTTATGCCATGTTGAGGGAAATTAGAAGAATTAATAAATCAAAGTAAATGATTTATTGTGCAAGTGGCAAAAGCTAGAGAAAAGAGGATTAGTGTTAGAAGTTAATCATGACTTAATTAACTTTAGATAGAGATTAGTTGACATGACATTTGATTTAGATTTTAAATCAAATGGGAGGAAATAATGGACATTAGACATTTAATTAAAAACATTTTATTTAATTAAATGAATAAACTTTAGGAGACAATTAAATAAAATGATTTATTTAATTAAAGAGATAACTTTAGGAGATTAATCAAATAAACTTGATTTACTTAATTTATGGGTGAATATGATTTAATTAAATATGAGGAATGCATGATGTCAATTTTGCATGTCTACACTACTAAACGACTATAAATTCTAACCACAGAAAACCTAAATCTATTAACCATTCACCATAGCCAAAGACAAAAAGTTAACCACCTGCCATCCATAGTGATCAAACTCTCTCCAAACTTAATAGCAGTATCAGAATGTTAATTTCAAAATAGAGAAAAAAAAATGATAGGGGACCATGTGTTTAACATGCTCTACCTAGCACTAATGCTCCTTTTCCTACCACTTTCAACTTCCACTTCTTCTGGCACTTTCCCTTCTTTTTTGTTGGCGCTTCACTTTCCCCTCCATGCCCTACATTTTTTCCTTTTCCTATGCGATGAACTCTTCTACTTCCATAAGCTCAATGAAGAGCTTTAAAGCTTTCCATCCAAGTCAAGCTTCTTCACGACACTGTGATTTATATTTCCCTTTTGGCTAGTGGATGAAAGGCATGAGCCCCACCGACCCATAAAGCTCCTCCATTTCTTCATTCATTATTCCCACAAAAATGTCCAGCCCAACACCCAAAACCACCCATTTGAGGATTGTCTCCATGTCAACCAGGAAACCTCATGGACAATTTTCTTCATCACCTTTCTCACCATTTCAATTGATTCTCCTAAATCCAAGCCCCATGTAGCTATCATGGAATGGGTATGTGCAGGATCATCATGGAAAAAATAGGTCCGTAAGTGGCAAAAAATTCAGAAAAATCAGTGTTAGGCAACTTGAAGTAAAAATTTGAATAACTTATCTATATTATTTCAAAAATATGTAAGAATAGAATTTTTAGAAAATTTAATGTAGTTTCTAAACTACTAGGCTTTTTTTATAAAAAAAAATCTATTTGATGAAAATTTGAAATTTCAATGCAGTAGTACTTAAATTTTAGGGAAAAAATAAGAAGTAGGTGTCTGTCTTACCACCCTAACCATAATAAAATGATAATATTTTTTTATAATATTTTATATAAAAGTAGAGGACTCATGTCTGGATGTGATGCATATTTTTTTGTAATTTTTTCCCAAGTAAATAATTAATTATGAATTTTTATTACAAATTTTTAAAATATAAAAATCGTATGTCCGACCACCTTAACTTGGTCAAAACTTCATGAAATTTATTTTTTCTTTTTTTAATCCTATAGTATGTGAAGCATAGAATGTGATGCATGTTTCAGATTCAAAAATGTAATCTTTGAAAGCTATAGATATTTTTCAATCAACCTATCGATCAGGACTTTAGTCGTAATTCTAATAGAAAATGAATTAGTTATTTATTAAATTAAAATTAAAGCATAATTTATATTGGTGGAAAGCTAAGAATATCCTCTAAAAACCCTTTTCGTTTCATCAATTTTGGGTAAAAAAAAGTCGTTAGCCACATACCCTACAAATACCCATAATATTGCCACTTTTTGGCCCATCATGATCCTGCACATACTCGAATATACATCCATATTTGTCCTATATCTATGTCTTAGAATTCAAAAGTCCCTACCCAAATTCATTCTTGCACATTACACCAACCTGCCATCTTCAATAAGGAATAATCCCATTAAACTCTTCCTTGACACATCTCCATGGAAAGGGCTTAGCTGCCTTTGTGGCAAGAAAGTGAAATTTGCTTCCATTAGAGCCCTATAATGCCAATGCCCCCACCACCACCATTTTTCTATTGCAGATCTTTCTTCACCACTTCGAAACGAAAATGAAATCATCAAACTCGAGGGTTAGGGAATAAAAGACTTCTTGATTAACCCACACAAAAATAAATGTTGCATGTATTGCATAGCCACTGCTCACATTCCTTTCATTTCGCTTATCATGTCAAAACTACCTCGCACTGTCTACCACCACCTTGCTCATTCAATGCATTGTACTCACCAGTGTTCTCAGATAAATCCACTAAATTCACACCTCTAAAGTCTTCCAACTTAAACTCCCCTACTTCACCAAAGGTTAATGCCCATTTAGATAAAACATTAGCTTTCACATTCCCCACTCCTCTAATGTGGCTCACCAAAAAACTTTCACAAGAGGCTAATTCATCTATGATTTTCTCAATGACATTTTGAAGGTTCCATGTGTTAATTGTCCCTTTCATCACTACTTGAACTAGTATCATCAAGTCCCCTTCTAAGTGAATCTTTGTTGCTCCTAAATTTGTTTCCACATTTGATTGCCAATAAGGCTACTAAGGCTTCTGCTGCATTATTTGTTCCATCCACCAACTTCTTTTCTCCTAACGCTAGCACATCTCCCTTCCAATCTCGAATTATGAAGCCTACCCTTGATGGTCTGAGGTTTCCCTTTGAAGCCCTATTGAAATTTATTTTCCACCAGCCTTCCAATGGTCTTTCCCAAGAGACCTCATTTAGCACCTTAACAATTTGATTCAGCCAACCCAACCCCTTAATGGGCCAATAATAATTTAATAATTAATATATATATATATATATATATTTAAAAAAAATAGACTTATGGATCTAGAAAATGGTATTTTTATATTGAAAAAAAATGTTATTTACATGAGTAGAAATTGTTAAAACATCGAATTTTTCAAATAATCTTTTTTTTTGGTAAATTGGCTTCGAAGTGGTGCTACATATGCATTTATGCAATAATTTTAGTTGGAAAAGTTGTGGATATATCTAACTTAGCTAGAATGAATCTTACAAGATCATATGTTTGAATAAAATATATTTTTAGTTAGAAATACTTAAGTTCACTTGCGTTGATAAGTTGGTTGAAAGTGTGACACAACTTTGTATTTTTACCCCAGCTTGACCCCATATTCTCTAGTAGATACTCAAAACTATCTTCATTCATTTTGATGCATAGCCTTTTTCCTTTGCTAGAAGTCACACTCATATCTCCCAAAACTACCAAGTTCTCCTCACACACATTGTTAAAACACTCCTCTTTTCTATCCCCTTTCTCAAAAATATTATCCATATTTTCCTTTATCTTGGCTTGTGAAATGAGACCACCCTTCTTCAATTTGACTATTTCTCCTAGTTACACTTCTTCCCTTAAATTAATATTTTCTTGTTCAAAAATCCTAGTTTCACCAGGCCTCTATTCACTTCCTATAACCAACTTCCCTTCCTCCATATTCCCACTATAATTTTTAACTAATTTTTTCTATTACACTTCCCACCAAAACATAAACACATTCCTATGCAAGATTTATTTGGCCTTCTTGTCAATATAGTTTCTAGCTACATGTCTAACTTTCTAACATTTCAAAGATTGAATAGGTAGAGATTCATAATCTTATTCTTGAACCATTGAATTGATCAAGAATTTGATCTTAATTTTACATGATGGACTGTCTTACTCAAGTCCATTCTAACACATATTCTAGCATAAGTAGCTTTTTTTCTATGTAGCCAATAAACTATGAGCATACTTCCATGATGAATTTTAAATATTTTTGAAAATTTGGTTTGACTAAAGCCCATTAGATAATCAATACATTATAATTTGTAATAGGGGTTATATCATTAGTTATTTACTAGGATCAAAAACAAGAGATTAGGCATGTAGGTATAATCTCAAATTACCTATGAACAATGGTCCTTTCAAAATTTTGTTTCTATCTTTGTCTATATACAAATTTATTTGCAACAATTTAAAGGGTAGAAAATTTATATCAGGGAAAGGAAATTTTGACCAAAACTAGCCCATGCAAGCTTTAATTTGATCTATCACTAGGGTATGTGTAGGATCATCATGGAAAAAACAGGCCCTTAAGTGGCAATGAAAATTCAAAAAAATCAGAGTTATGCAACTTGACGTAAAAATTTGAATAAGTTATCTATATTATTTAAAAAATATTTAAGAATAGAATCTGTGGAAAATTGAATGTAGTTTCTAAACTACTAAGTTTATTTTCTAAAAAAAAAACTATTTGGTGAAAAATTAAAATTTCAATGCAATAGTACTTAAATTTCAAGGAAAAAATAAGAAGTAGGTCTCTTCTGACCACCCTAACCATAATAAAATCATAATATTTTTTTATAATATTTTAGATATAAGTAGAGGACTCATGTCCAGATGTGATGCATATTTTTTGTATTATTTTCCAAGTAAATAATTAATTATGAAATTTTAATTACAACTTTTAAAAAATATAAAAATGTATGTCGACCACCTTAACTTGGTCAAAACTTCATGAAATTCATTTTTTTTAATCCTATAGTATGGAAGCATAGAATGTGATGCATGTTTTGGATTCAAACAATGTGATACCGTTTGAAAGTTATAAATTTTTTTCAATCAGGCTATCAATTAGGACTTTAGTCATAATTCTAATAGAAAATGAATAATAATAATTAATTAGATTCAAACTAAAGTATATTGGTGGAAAGCTGAGAAGCTCTTTTTACAAACCCTTTTCATTTCATCAATTTTGGGTAAAAATAAATTCGTCAGCCATATGCACAAAGTCTAGAAAAACAAGGTAAGTTATTAAACATGTTTTTTGTGTTGACTTCTTAGGATTGGCGGGTCCGAACCAAAATCCAAAGCAAGCCCAAGGCTAATCCCTAGGCATTAAATTTTGTGTTGTAGCCATTATATCCGATTTGAATCCGATATCTGATATGTTCTATATAGAATTGCAAAAATGTTATACAATTTATAATATATGATTTAAAAAATGCAATAAAGTTTATAATTTAATATATAATATACAATATAGTTTATAATGTAATAGATAATATACAATTTATGATAATCTCTACCTAATTATGTATTTATTATATAATATTTTATATTAAATTATGTATAATATTTCAATATTAAAGATCGACTTGATGATCTGACGGATCCTGATCCGACCCGGATCCGGACCCTGATCCTGATGGTCTGATTTTGATCGACTTAAAGCGGATGTCGGATGACAAAAAAAATGACGCCTGATGGTCTGATGGATCGGCAAAGCCGGATGCAAAAGATTTTACGATGCCGGATGAAATGACAAAAGCGATGAAAGCGGAGCGGATGCTGACGTGCCGGAAAAGCGGATGGATGGGGAAAGACGGATGGAGTCAGCGGATGGATTTCTCGCCAAAGTGATGCACCGAGGCGGATGGGCCCGGAAGGAAGGAATGGAAGGAATGGAAGGAATGGAAGGAAGGAAGGAAGGAATGGAAGGAAGGAAGGAAGGAAGGAAGGAAGGAATGGACGGGAAGGAAGGAATGGAAGGAATGGAAGGAAGGCTCTCTCCCACTCTCTCCCACTCTCTCTCCAACTTTCTCTCCCCACTCTATCTCAACCTCTGCCACCCTCTCCCACTCTCTCCCTCTCTCTCCAACTCTCTTGCACTCTCCCATTCTCTCCCACCCTCTCCCACTCTCACACTCTCTCCCACTCTCTCCTTCCCTCTCTCCCATTCTATCCCTCCCTCTCTTAGTCTCTCCCATCCTCTCTACCACTCTCTCCCACTCTCTCCCTCCCTATCTCCCACTCTCTACCACCCTCTCCCACTCTCTCCCACCCTCTCCCTCCCTCTCTCAAACTCTATCCCACTCTCCCACCCTCTCTAACCCTATCCCACCCTCTCCCACTCTCTTAGGTCACTCTCTCACACACTCACTCCATCTATCTCTCCCCCCTATACCCTTAACCATGAAACCCTAAACCCTTATATCCCTCTACCATAAACCCTTAACACTTAAACCCTCTACCATATACCCTAAACCCTAAACCCTTAACCCTTAAACCCTCTACCATCTACCATTAACCCTTAGGTCTATGTGTACACAAATAGGATATTTGATTCAAATTGGATATCCTATTTGAAATGAATATTTGATTCGTAGAACTAAAATCATACCATTACAAAACATTCTAATTTTTTTTCAAATGAATCGGATATTAGATTATAACAGATATCAGATTTATGGGCCATAGAAAGTCCCCATGTGGGTCATTTTGTGCATTCCAAACAGACCCTACATTCTATTTTCAAGCGACAAACACACGGTTTTAGATAGGAAGAGACAAAGATCAACTTTTTGGAGCATCTTCTACTCAAATTTGTCATAAGAAATTATTTTTTAACATATTTTATGAGGTATAATGGGGAGCAGTAGTTTTTGGAAGCAAAAATGTAAGAGAAAGCTTACAAAAGAACAAATTGAAGCATATAGACAAAGAGATAGAGAAGGTCATAGGAAGAGAAGACAGGGTCTATTAAATATTGATGAACCTAACCCCTATGGTATTTCAAGTGAAGAGGAAATTGAAGATGTTCAAGGTGAAAATATTTAAGGTTAAAATGTTGGAATTGAAGATGTTGAACATGATATTCAAATTAGGAATGAAGTTATTGAAATTGATAATGAAAATGTTGGATTTGAAGATGTTGAACATGATATTGAAATTGGGAATGAAACTATTCAAATTGATATTGAAAATGTTCAAGGTGAAAATGTTGGAAATGAAGATTTTGAACATAATATTGAAGCAAGTGTGAATTATGTTTCACTAGATTACATGAGAAATGAAGAACCTTGTGTGGAAGAAAGAAATATTCCAAATTCAAGACCTTTAAGAACCCCTAAATGGTTACTTGAATTTGATGAGAACATTATAAACAATTTTGAAGGCAAGAGGTCAACACAAACTATTCGGTTGTGGGCTAAAAGACTTTTCAACCAATATTTTAGTGATAAGACATTGACCGAGCAATGCCAAATTTTTGTACAATTGCTAAAGATGCAAAAGATGAGACCTTTGCTAGCCAAATTGAAGATTCGTGTGAACAAGAAGACTGAAAAAAATTCTATTATTTTCAAAAATATTTTTAATGCTTTCAAGTCTATTGGAAAAAATAACAAGGAAAAGGATAAGAGAGCTACTCGAAGAGTCATTACAACCACCCTAGTAAGCCATCAATTGAAAAAGGCTCACTTTATGAGACAAACTTGTATTGATTTTGACATAAATCGTAAAACTTTGGATAGAGAACTTGCAAGAAGAGAAAGAATAGATGATCCTCTTCAAAATGATACATGGGCTTTTGTCAAGATGCTTCCACATGTTGATAAGAAGCTAACCGATAATGTAAAGCAGGTAATTCAACAATTTTGGCATGATAACTCTAGAGTATCACCCATTGCAAAGGATTTTTTAAAGTTAAGAATTGGAAATTGAGACCGCACACCACATCCTAAACATTTTTGGAATCAAGCCAAACAATGTTGTTTAAAAAAATTATTGAAACACATAAAAATATGGAAATATCACAAAGGAATTTTGAGGGTTTGAAGCCATTTTATTGTGTTCCTCTTAAGATTCGTAATCCTTGTTGTTGCAAATACCATGTGGAGTTTTCAATGTACCATGAGCTATTATGATATATCCATTCTACTTTGCATCCTAATGAAATTTTATAGGAGTGTGGTGCAATGCATCTTTTGAAATCATCAAGGGACTTGCTAGATCTATTTTTATGTTCTAGAGATGATGGTTGCTTTTTCTATAGAAATGATTGTTTAAATGCAAAGTTCTCACAATGTGGTGGCTTGTCAAAGTTTGTTCAATGTTTTCATGAGAGTTCTGAACATGAATTTGGAAAGAGGCTTGTTGAGAAAAAGAGATATGAGATAGTCAAATATACTTTGCAAAGTGGAGGTGAAGGTTCTAGATGTGAGTTGGTTACGAAAGAATGCAGTGTTGTTGATTTTATTTTAGATTTTAAGGACAATCTTTTCTACAAGTATGCAAGGAATAGTCATAGGTCTCAGTGTTTGGATCAACAATTTAGGATGTGTAAGGACTCTTTTAGGATTGGCACTATTATATCAGTGGTTGATTTTGCAGAAAACTACACATTGCAACCACAAAATGAGGTACAATCTCAGTATGACAATTCCATTCATATTGTTATTTTTTTCCACATAATGTTTAGACATGCACCTGATAGTACAAAGGAGGATCAAAAGATAATCAGAGAGTATCATTTTTATATGAGTGATGATAGATCTTACTTGTCCAAGTATTTCCAACATTGTTCCAAGATTTTTTTTGAGTTCTTGTAGGGGCATAATATAGCACTGGGGTGACATCTAATTTGGTCAGATAATTGCATAGGTCAATTCAAGAATGCTCTTATGTTTTATTGGTTGAGTAGAATGCATGTAGAGAGGGGTCTACCTCATATTTGGAGTTTTTTTTAAGCTAGACATGGGAAAGGGGAACATGATGAAGTAGGTGCATGTGTAAAGAGAGCTCTAGTTAAGGAGAAATTGAAGATTTCAGGAAGAAAATTCAGCGATGCATGTTCTATTGTTGATTGGTGTAGTTCAACATTGTCATAGGGAGGGACACTTGATTCAACAGTGCGTAGATTCTTTTGGTTTGTTGAGGATGGTATAGTGGAAGGTAGATTGGATTGTCATACAATCAAAGATTCTTCAAAGATGCATTCTTTTTGAAGCTTAGATGTAGGCACATGGACCATTTGTACATGAGAGTTGGCTTGTTTTTTTCAGAGTTGTATTCAGTGCGAGTGGGATCAATGCGATTCAATTGAGTGGGTGGATACATGGGTACCACAGTATCTAACTCCTTTATCTCAAAAAATATCCATGACAAATGACACAATGGAAAGTTTAGTTGATTATGACCTGCTTTCAGATCTACTACAACTAGGACATATTTTTGTAGTTGTTGCACTGTAGGGGAATGAAGAGAGATCAGACTATTGGTTGGCTAGATGTGTGCGGGTAAAGCATAAGCTAACACAATCGATGGAAGATGATGATGGTTTCATGTATCCTATAGGTTCAGATGTGGTTGTAGGAACTTGGTTGTGAACATACATGATTAGAAAGAATGGCATACCTGCATTTGAAGACTACAAGAAACACAAAACAATTCTCATGTATTCGCACCTTGTTATAGAAAAAAATGTTAAGTTGTTGAAGCATCATGCTAGACCAAAGGAAAAACAACTATGGACACTTACTAATTTTGATCATGAAGCAATATTAGATACTCTTAAGCAAAGAGATGACCCTTCAGGCACACTTGAATAGCATTTTCAAGAATGGAAGGTACAATGCTTATGTTCATTATGATTAAGTTCATTACTATTCTTTATTTAATACTGATATTTTATATACTATTGCAGTGCAAGTGTCTTTTATAGTGATATTTTGTATACACTTTTGTGATATTTTTGGAAAGATTGATCATGGACCTACTATAACAATAGCCAGCTCTGATCCTTTCGAAGAGGTATGCGAAAAATTAGAACAATATAGATTGGTTATTCTAAGAATAATTTATAGTTTGCATCACCAAATCATCATCATTCAGGTTGTTTAGATTAATATAGATTTTTTAGTCTAAGCATCTTTTCTATTGTGACAATATAGATTTCTCATTTTCCCACTTTTGCAATATTCCTGGCAAGATTGATCATGGACCTGCTACAACAATAGCCAACTCTGATCCTTTCGAAGATGTATGCGACAAATTACAACAATATAGATTGGTTATTTTAAGCGTCTTTTATAGTTTACATTGCCATCTCCTCATATTTTATGTCATTTAGAATAAAAGAGATTGGTTATTCTAAGCATCTTTTACAGTTTGCATCACCAATTCATCATCATTCAAGTTGTTTAGATTAATATAGATTTGTTAGTCTAAGCCTCTTTTCTATTGTAACAATATATATTTCTCATTTTCCCACTTTTGTGATATTCCTGGCACGATTGATCATGGACCTGCTGTAGCAATAGCCAAATTTGATCCTTTTAGAGAGGTATGCGATAGATTACAACAATATAGATTAGTTTTTCTAAGCATCTTTTATAGTTTGCATTACCATTTCATCATATTTTGTGTCATTTAGAATAATATAGATTGGTTATTCTTAGCTACCTTGATGGTTTGTATAGGTTCTTATCAATCCAAAATTTGAACATACTACTATTGTTGAAGACTATGCCCTGAATGCCTCCAATGGGAAAATTTTATAAAATTTGAATTCTCAAATTGGAAACAATGTAAAATGGTCATAATTATGTATGGGCATAATCTATAACCAGTGATGTTTTTTGAAATATGGGTCAAATGTCTCGCATTGTATAAGGGGTATGTTTAAAATATAAATGGGGCTATATTTTGAAAACTCATAGGTTGAATTAGTCATACAGGTGAATGCTTTGTTACTGTTATTGGGACAATTCTGTAATAACTTTTTGTACTTAATCAAACTACAACCGAAGGTTTTCTTCCTAGTTCTTTCTTGTCGGTATGTTCATTTGAACTAGGTTTTGTAATATCTCCCATTTATATATAATAAATTATAGTGGCTTGCAAATTTTGCTTCTCAAATCCAACTTGGGTGCAACTTCATTTTTAGCAACTTTCATGAGGTTTTAAGGAAATCAATGTTTCCAACCTTTCCACACCCTATAAATTCATCAAAAATGTCTATTAGGACCTACAAAAGCTTGATCCAACTTTAAATCTTGTTGTCCCCACGTTTCATTGACATTAGAAAGTTGTAACCACCATTTTTGGTGCAGGAGCACCTACACTACAATATCATTGTGGATCATTTCAATGATTAAAGTGTTAATATTTTTATTTTTTGTCTTTAATGAGATCTAATAGGATCAATGGTCATGTATTAGGATCTTTTAGGTTTTAGGGTAAAAAAAACATGGAGATCCCAACTTGTCCTAGTTGTTGCTTTGTAGCCTTTCAAGGAAAAATTAGTAAATGTTTAGGGACAAGCAAGAACAGTGTTTTGAACATGTAATGATGCTATTTCAAGCCATTAAGTGAGGCCTTAGTAAAGTTATAAGTGGAAAAGTGCAACATTTCATTATGAGTCATATTAATGTGAAAAATGTTTGTATTTTGGCATTCAACGGTCATTAAGGTTTCAAAAGTCATTTAATATTGGTGGTTAAAGGAATTGGGAGTTGGATTCCAAGGAATATCAATGTACTTAATGCCTTCAAGGGCTCAAGATAGGTGTGGTACAAGGAGTTTTTTTCTTTGAATCAATAAAGTTTCAATTGCTCAGTTCATATTTTACTATTTTTCTTATGTTTTCTACTTGTACAAAAGCCATTCAAGCATTTTTGTATCAAAAATTTATGTAGAAACATTATTACATGTCTTGAATTTATTCTAACTTCTTAATAGAGGGTTTCTTTATTCATTTTGTGCCTCAAAACTCAGACTTTCTTTAGACGGGTTCCTAAACAGGGGAATAAGAGTTTTGCAATTTTAATGGCTTGAATCTCATCCCACCTACTATGTACCAATTTGAATCAGTGGGATGAGTTGGTAGGGCTTAGGAAATGATATTTCAAGAGTGGAGGGCATGGGGAACTGGGTTTTGAAATAAAATGAAGAGTTAAAGATGTAAAAATGGTGGTTTTTTCACTTGAAAATAGAGTTTTTACCCTAGGGTTTGCAAAAATCTTAGAGATACTAGAAGTTCCTTTGTTTTCTAAGCATATTGGGGCCTAAATAAATGTTTCTAAGGTGGTGGCAGAGTCTGAAAGGTTATGGAAGTGCTACATCCAATAAACCCTCAAGAATTACACTAAAAACATGGGTTTTCTAATTTGATGGTTACAGGTCCATACCAAATGGAATCCAATTGCATAATCTTTGTTTTCTTGGAAATTTATTTGATTCCCCAAGGTTTCAGGGGTCTGTGTGGTGTTTGAATGTATGTTTCTTTGCATTTTTGGGCTAATTGAGCAGGCTTTTCAAGGGTGAATGTATAAGAAGTCAGCGTTGATTCAAAGGAGTCTATGTTGTTTCTCATATATTTTGTGTAACTTGGATATGGTTTTTTTAATCAGTCATGTTTTGGTCTGGTGTTTTGGAAAATTGTGGAGTAATTGGACAAAAACTAGTTTCTCACTATTACAAGGGTTTAAGGGGGTTAAAGAGGGAAATGTGTATTTAGTTGCTTGTCAAGTTTTAAGGGAGTTTTGGAATTTCCAAAGAGGTTGGAATAATCTTGTTAGATGCCTCAAATAGGAAAGTTGCAAAGATTTTGTGATTGTTCCCTTGTGTCTGCATCAATTTTTCACCTAATTTCACTCGGTCCAATTTAGCTCAGAGTGATTCGACGTATTTGGTTGCAAAAAAGGACCATCCCTAGCGTAAACATACCCATCTAAATGTGTTGAAACAATTTGTTTGGTTGTATGAGTTGCTGAATGAAAGTTGGACCACTTTGAAACTTTACACTGCTTGCATCTGACAACTTTTCCCTTAGCTAAAAACTTGCCACCATGGGAAAATTCCTCCGAGATAGAAAAAACTGAGAGAGGTTATTGTAGATGGGTGAAACACGATCCCATATCCTCAATGAAGAGTCTGTAAATGTCACAGTTTCCAAGAAATAACCCTTCAAAGATTGTTATCTTTTAGCACTTTGGACTCTTAAGGGAAATTGTCAGTCTAATGTAGCTCAGAGTGATTTGGCGTATTTGGGTGTAAAAGAGGACCATCCCTAGCGTAAACATACCCATCTAGACGTGTTGGAAGAATTTGTTTGGTCATATGAGTTGCTGAATGAAATTTGCACCACTTTGCAACTTTACACTACTTGCATCTGACAACTTTTCCGTCAACTGAAAACTTGCCACCACGGGAAAACACCTTTGAGATAGAAAAAAAAAGAGAGGTTATTGTAGATGGTTCCAAAACTATCCCACATCCTCGAACAAAGATTCTATCACAGTCTCTGAGAAATAGTGCTTCAAAGATTGCTGCCTTTTAGCACTTTGGACTCTTAAGGGAAATCGTCAGTCCAATGTAGCTTGGAGTGATTTGACATATTTGGGTGCAAAAGAGGACCATCCCTAGCGTAAAAGTACCCATTTGGACATGTTGC
This sequence comes from Sequoia sempervirens, assembly GCA_007258455.2. NCBI lineage: Eukaryota > Viridiplantae > Streptophyta > Pinopsida > Cupressales > Cupressaceae > Sequoia > Sequoia sempervirens. The sequence continues at coordinate 103,578,477 of VDFB02000015.1, read as the reverse complement.
AACAGTTTGTTTGGTTGTACAAGTTGCGGAATGAAGGTTGCACCACTTTGTAACTTTACACTACTTGCATCTGGCAACTTTTCCCTCCACTGAAAAGTCATCACCACAAGAAAATGCCTCCAAGATAGCAAAAACCGAGAGAGGTTTTTGTAGATGGTCCCAAAACAATCCCATAGCCTTAGAAAAATATTTTGTAAGCCTCACACTCTCCAAGAAATATCCCTTCAAAGATTGCTTCCTTTTAGCACTTTGGACTCTTAAGGGAAATCGTCGGTCCAATGTAGCTCAAAGTGATTCAGTGCATTTGGGTGCAAAAGAGGACCATACCTAGCATAAATGTACCCATCTATATATGTTGGAATAGTCTATTTGGTCATACGAGTTGTGGAATGAAAGTTTCACCACTTTGCAACTTTACATTGCTTGCATCTAATAACTTTTCCCTCAACTGAAAAGTCATCACCATAGGAAAATTCCTTTGAGATAGGAAAAACTGAGAGGTTTTTGTAGATGGTCCCAACATGATCCCACAGCCTTGGATAGAGAGTCTATAAACCTCACGGTCTTCGAGAAATAGCCCTTCAAAGATTGTTGCCTTTTGGACTCTTAAGGAAAATCGTCTGTCCAATGTAGCTCAAAGTGATTCAGTGTATTTGGGTGCAAAATATGACCATCCAGATGTGTTGGAACAGTTTTTTTGGTCATACGAGTTGCAAAATAGAAGTTGCACTACTTTGCAACTTACACTGCTTGTATCTGGAAACTTTTCCCTCCACTGAAAAGTCATCACCATAGGAAAATGCCTCTAAGATAGCAAAAACCAAGATAGGTTTTTGTAGATGGTCCAAACATGATCCCATAGCCTTGAATGAAGAGTCTGTAAGCATCATGGTCTCTGAGAAATAGCCCTTCAAAGATTGCTACCTTTTAGCACTTTGGACTCTTAAGGGAAACTAGTGGGCAGTAGAGTTAACTTCTTCACAAACTTGGTTTGAAGAAATTTCATTCTTTTTTGTGCATTTAAAATGGAGTTTTAAGCCTTCCACCCTAAAAGTGACCTCTAAATAACTTCAAACACCTTAACTACCTCATTCTTATTCATTTGTTTTGCAAACAAGCATTTTCATTCCAAGAGGCCGACCTTTCATTTTTTCTTGTTGGATTGAAAGCAGACCGTGACACAACTTTCTTTTTTCAAAAAATTGTTTAGCATCATTGAACTAAGAATTTATCACACCTCTACAGAGAAATAGAGGAGTACTACAAACTAAAACACATTACACTTCGGTTCTCACTGACTTGATGTACTCTCCAACATCTCTCTTCTCTCATGTGGAGAGTTAGAACTGATTGGCCATGCCTTTGCATCATTAGGGAAGATTAGCAATGCATCAAAATCTCCTTTTAGATTAGCAATGCATGGAAGATTCAAAAAGTATCCTTGATATTATAAAAAGGTATGTGTTGATACACTTCGCGTGAACAAGAAAACCCTAAAAGCGACCTCTAAATCACTTCAAAAACCTTACCTACCTCATTCTTATTCATTTTTTTTGCAAGTTACAAGAATTTTCATTCCAAGAGGTTGAGCTTTCATTTTTGCTTTCAAAGAAAAATCTTCCTATGCCACTGTTACACTGCATAGGTAAACCAGGTTTTGTATTGTGGACTTATATTAAGCTACCACTCTCAAGATCAATGTAACAATGATACAAAATAACGTTTGAGACTACAAGAAGACATCAAAATGGCTAGTGTACTAAAAAAATTCTTATGATTTTTGAAGAATGCTGATAACTCTACTAGTTGTCTTCTTTTTCAATATCATACAAATTGAACCCTGGCATCAATAGACTTTGTATATCAAGCTACCACAATTCAAGTTTCAACGATGAATATTTATCATGCATGTTTTAAATGACATTCAAGTTTATGGTGGTTTTTCTGTTTATATGATGTTATGTGATATTCTAATCCTAATTCATGCTTCTAGGATGTAGATATATATATATATATATATATATATATATATATATATATATAAATTTTACATGTTTTCTCCATTTTTTGACCCCTACACAACAAGTAAATGGCTGCATAGCATGTGGAATGAGGGGGCAGCAGGATTGAGACCCCTTTAAAGTTTTTTTGAGTGCATTTAAAATGAAGTTTTGAGCCTTGCACCCTAAAAGTGAACTCTAAATAACTTCAAACACCTTAACTACCTCATTCTTATTCATTTGTTTTGCAAACAATAATTTTCATTCCAAGAGGCCAAGCATTCATTTTTTCTTGTTGGATTGAATGCGGACTGTGACACAACTTTCTTTTTTCAAAAATTGTTTAGCATCATTGAACTAAGAATTTATCACACATCTGCAAAGAAATAGAGTACTATAAGCTAAAACACATTACACTTTGGTTCTCACTAACTTGATGTACTCTCTAACATCTCTCTTCTCTCATGTGGAGAGTTAGAACTGCTTGGCCATGCCTTTGCATCATTAGGGAAGTTATGCTCTTTTTGACAATGTCAAAAGCATGGTTGCATATAGATTAGGAAAAAGACCTTTCCTTTTAGATTAGAAATGCATGGAAGATTCAAAAAGTATCCTTGATATTACAAAAAGGTATGTGTTTATACACTTCAAACGTGCAATCACCCTTTCGTCCTTTCAAAGAAAAATCTTCCTATGCCACTGTTACACTTCACAAGTAAACCATATTTTTTATTGTGGACCTATATTAAGCTACCACTCTCAAGACCAATCTAACAATGATACAAAATAATGTTTGAGATTGCAAGAAGACATCAAAATGGCTAGTGTACTAAAAAAATTATTATTATTTCTAAAGAATGCTGATAACTCTACTCAGTTGGCTTCTTTTTTCAATATCATACAAATTGAACCCTGGCATCAATAGACTCTATATATCAAGCTACCGCAGTTCAAGTTTCAACAATGAATATTTATCATGCATGTTTTAAATGAAATTCAAGTTTATGGTGGTTTTTTTGTTTATATGATGTTATGTGATATTCTAATCATAATTAATGCTTGTAGGATGCACATACACACACACATATATATAATTTTTACATGTTTTCTCCATTGTTTTTCCCCTACACTGCAAGTAAATGGCTGCATAACATGCGGAATGAGGGGGAAACATGCCTGAGACCCCTTTAAATTTTGTTTGAGTGCTTTCTTTTCATTTTTTCTAAGTTTTGTGCCATGTTTCCTCAAAGAAATGTGATCTCATAGAATTCCATGACAAGCTAATTTAATTGATAGTTTCTCCTAGTTATTAGTTATGTAATGTGAAGTAATTGCATAACTGCTTAGGTTGACTTTGTACAAACTGTATTGTTATTGAATTTTTTTCATCTATCAGCATCTAGTTGTTACTTATGCAATGTGAAGTAATGCTTTTAGTTTGAAAGATGTGAAATTCAATGTAATCAACAATATGAATATAAACTACATAATATTTAACCATTTTTTTAATGCTATTGTACATTGATATTTAACCATTGCTCACTTGATTAAATTTTCAAAGATTTTAATCATGCACATGAGGAGGAAATTAAATTTTGATTGTCAACTTCTATATATCAAATTATCCAATAATCAAGTGTATGTCCATATACAAAAATGGCATCAATACCAACTCAAACAAAGTTTTAGAATATGTGGCATATGCCATCTTGGTATCTATTCAAAATTTACATGCCAAAATGTCTATCTCATCCTAAACTACTGGTGGATCATCAAAATGGAGCCTCTTTGAAGCACTTGTTGGCTTTGAAGGTAGCTGCACAAAAAATCAATATATATTGAATTATAATTGAACTCTAAAATTGTAATCTTGATTACCTGAAATATACGTCTCTTCGAAGGGTCAGGAGTCCTAGAATATACCCCTCTCAAAGAACCAACCAAACCAAATTTTGTAACATCAATCTATATATGTGAACAAAAACATAAAATTGATCCAAGTTAGCATACAATTGTTGGTAATAGGAACATATTTACCAAGAACAAAATAAAATAAACACATACCTCTTTAGGCTGATCTTTTTCTTTATCTCCTTTAGGTGTTTTGACACCTCCTCCTTGAGGTGTTTCAACACCTCCTCCTTTAGGTGTTCGAATACCTACTCCTTCAGGTGTTGTGACATTTTTCAACAATGATGTATAGCTCACAATCGCCTATACATAAAAATGACAAGTACATATGAAACTACCAATCTATGTCAATGTATGCATAATCAATAAAATATCTTATAAATCTTAATTCAATAAAATTTGAGTTCAATTACCTTTCCCTTATCTAACATTGTGCCTCCATAGTCTAGAGAGCGCCACACCTCGATTGCACTAGGTGTTTCCTACAAGAAGATAGTAAGATAAACATATAAGTTAATATATAATTTCATTAATAACAATTCAAATGACAAGCAAGTATAAAATAAAAAAATGTAAATGAGTGAGTGTGAAAATACATACTGTGTACGTGTCGAGGCCAAATGAAATGGCCCTAAGGGTGCTATCAGTCACCTTTGTGAGCTCCTCCTCAGACATTAACTGTTAAATAGACCATGTAAATAAATATTAGTACTTGATACTAGATCTTATTAATATTCATTTAAAAAAAATGCAAGTTATGAACTTACACCTTAAATGTTACCTGTGTAACTATTCCATTGTCCACCTCTCTAGTAGGAGAGGACTCTATAGGGTGTTCTCCACTCCCCTATGTGTGATATGCTATAATCTCCACATCCTGGATGTCATAATCAAAAGTGTCTAATGGATGCTCAGTGGGCCATACAATAGGACCTAAGCATATTTGGTGGCACGTAGTACAAATATGTGGCACACAAATATGTGGACCTGAGGAGGATGACGCAGTAGCACTGGATCCATCACCAACATCACCAGAATGTGATTGAGCTATTGAAGAAGCATGGGAAACAAAAAGACCACTCAAAGAGTGAATGGCCTGGATAGTTTGTGTGGTTGCATCCTTCGTAATATCTAAATGTTGTACTAGAGGTGGCAAAGGAATGGGAGGAAGGGGAACATGTGGGCACCTGACTATTCTAACTGCCCCTGGCCTATCTTGGGGCATACCTCCACCAATGCCTTGGAAGGGTTTAATGTCAAAGTAATTGACATGATGCCATAACAAAAACTCAGTGTATAATTTTTTAATAAAGTAAAAAGGTACATCAAGATTATTGTTGGGTGGTTTATCAAAAAACATACACTAATGATCCCAAAAGTTATCTACTATGCCCCTATGCTTGCACCATTTTATAGAAATTTTTAGTTTGTTAACATTAACTGGAAAACTAGTGCGGGGCTAATAAATAAAGAGGCTATTTGGGCTTTTGTTATTTGGAGATTTTTTAGATCATCATAATACAATCCACATGCATAATATTCCTTCATGGTTTCTCGCCATGAATGAAAGGCATTATGTTGGGTGGAGAGGGTTTCTATAATTGTAATTATTTCTTTCGATGTGGTTGACATACAAGATAATCGAGGGATTTTCTTATAAACATCACAAATTCCCCTTGATTGCTCCAATTTTTCACCAATTAAGTCTTCAATTGATGGTTGTGGAGATGGTGGAGCGTTTGGCATTTATGCATTTTGATTCTCAACTGGTGGAATTTGTGTATTCTCATTCTCAGCAGCCATAATTCTCAATTAAAGTTAAAAACTAATTAATCTAATTAAAATTAGACAATATAAATGAAAATATTATAAAAATACCCTAGTTTTTAAAAAAAATTGAAAAAAAACCCTACTTTTTTAACAAAAATCTATAAAATTCTCTAATTTTTAATACAAATACATAAAAAACACTATTTTTAAATCAAAATCCATTCTAAACTCAATTTTTTCATAAAAATTCAATCAAAAACCCTATTTTGAAAAAAAATTCATAAAAACTAATTGAAATTATACAAATCTCATTCAAAATTCAATCAAAGCAAATAAAAATATAAATCTAACCTTTTCAAATCGAATATTGGAAAAATCGGATATTCATTGTGTGAAGAACCTCCTAATTGTGCACTTGTAGGTTGTTTGACTATGAAATGATTTTGACAACCCAAAAATTGTTTGAATCGGATATCTGATTTGGATCAGATATATGATTTGGAAATCTAGGTTTGGTAATTGCTTTGGAGGTGTGTACTAACACCCAAGCCACCAAAAAGTCAACTCAACATTTTCACGTTTTTGGGTCGATGAAAGATGTAGGTTTTTCCTCATTGCCACTTTTTGGCCCATCATGATTCTGCACATACCCACTATGCAAATTCCAAATTAAATTTATAATCATATCCATTCTTTACAAAATTTTAGGTCTTGAATTAATAAAAATATACAATCATTGAGATGATCAAATCAATAGTTTAATACACATTAAAAACTAAAATCTTACAATTATTCAAAATTTTAATTTTAATTTTTTTATTTTTAGGGTTTATTTTCATCTTTGAGTATTGAACCTAATTCTTGATTATTAATAGCTCTGACACCTAATAGTTTTATAATTATGACTAATTAACATATAAAAAAATTAAGATAAAATATGAAAAAGAATCTTAGCTTATGAAAAAATTAATATTTAAAATGTTACTTATATACCCTCATTAATGGGGTCCAAGGAATTGGCTCTTGAAAAGAATGGTTGGAGGCTAAATGGAATCCCCCCAAGATTGATGGCTCAAATTTAACTTTTATGAGGCTTTAAAAGGAAACTCCATAAAATATAGGACTAGTTGTGTTATCTAGGACTAGAAAGGTAAGTTGGTTTGCAAGGCTTCAAAAAATATCAAACTCAAGACAAATAAAAAAGTGAAATTCAAGCTCTCATTTTAGGCTTACAACTTTTCTCAAATATTAATTTTAAGAAGATAGAAATTGAGGGTGATTTGATTGTGGTAATAAATTCAGTTGAGTCCAAGTTTTCATTTTTATGAAGCTCACATCTCTTTTAAATTTGGTTCTTTCTCTTTTAGACAATTTGGAATCCTACACTATCAATCACATTTGCATGGAGGCCAACATGGAGGCTAATGTGTTGGCCAACTCTATGGTTCCCAAGTTGGAAGAGATTGTTATAGATGCAGAGGATCTAGTTGTGGTGGAGGTTTGACCTATGCCTTTTAGATAAAGAATTTATTAATTATTTCATTACTGTTCTCTATGGATGACTTGGGATATGGTGTTTATGCTACCTCAAGCATTTCTTATCAATGTTGCTCCTTACGCTCATTGTATCCTTTGTAGATTTCATCCATTTGTCTAATTGTCTCATTATTTCAATTTTTTATCATGGATTTGCTTCATTTATCTTAGGCATGTTTTATACGTTGGATTTTCTTCACAATCCTAATGGAGACTTTGATTTAGCTTCTATGACCCTAGCATCAAATGGATTTCATAACAAATATATAAAAGAAAAGCCTTCAATGCATATTTAAAACTCAAAGAAACCTTATTTTATTTGCAATTCAATTGGTGCTTGGAAATTAACTCCTAACATCTAAGCATAAATACAAATTAAAACTTGACAGAGCCTGAATGGTTATTGCTTCTCTTTTAGATTTGGGAGATGTAAAAGAATGATATGTATTTCCAATGAAATATTTGATCAAATATAAGTTTCTAGAAAGTTTGAAGGAGATTTTGGATGTCGCTAAGTATGGAAATGGAATGCCTCTCCCTCTATATTTTTTTTCTTTTTGACCAGATCAAATGTAGTAGATTGGTACCCCTTCATCTTTTCTTTTCAAAATCAAATGATATTTTCAATGAAATATTTCCATATATAAAGCTTCAATAGTAGAAAATACCGCCACTTTCTATAACTTTGATACCTAGATAATATCACCTCCAACTAAGGAGAAAATGTAACCTATAGTGGAATTTCTCTTATATCTATCTCAATCAAAATTTGTATCCACATATCAATTAACCTTAAAATACTACTCCCACTATAATAGATAGCAACATCAAAAGTGCCTCTCAAATACTTGAGAATCCACTTCGTAATCATCTAATGCTGAAGATCTAGATTTACCATGTAACGATTGACTACTCCCACTACTTGTGCAATTTTTGGTTTGGTGCACACCATGAAAAACATAAGACTACCAACTTTTGATGACTATGGTAGATGAGACATTTGTGTCTTCTCTACTTTTGTGCTAGGGAATGTATTGTAGAAAAAGGAAACTTGCTTGATTTGGGGAATAATCGATGATAAATTAGACTTAATAAGTCCTTGATTTGGTGTTGTGAGGTGCTTTACACATCCACACTAGGTCTTGGACCTTGGAAAACTGAATAAAATACATTTAATGATGTCTTGTGAAGGTGTTGTAAAGTATTGTAAAATACTTTCACGTCTCTCTAGAATTAATGAACCCATTCTCCCTTAATTTAACATTATAAAATTTATTTAATTGCATCTTCACATCAATTTTGAAGGCTTGTAAAATAAACTACTGTTGTAATGTGTCTAACACATTCACATTGGATTTTGTGCCTTTCTAGATTGTGTGGACCTCATTTTAGTGTTGTAAAGTGTATTTAATCACACTTTCACATTAAATTCTATGTCCCAAGTCCTAATTGACCTTCACATCTTCATTAATAGGCCCCTACTACACCATATTGTCCATCTTGAGGCATAAATTGATCAAATAACTGACAAAGTCATCGTATAAACCTTATTTCCTTACTTTGTAGCATCCTAGCTAGAAAATGGGCCCCACTGGGACTAATTCACCACCTATAGCGAATGAGCCCCTAACAGGTGGTACTGATTCACCCAAGGTGGCAAATGAGTCCCATTTGGGCATTTTTTACTTTTGAGCAAGAAATTTTGGAATTTAAGTTTAATTTTTCTTCATGTTAGCCTAGGGGATCCAATTTACGGGTAAATAAGGTGGATTTCTTATAAAATCAACCTTCTAAGCCCTAATTCATAATCTCATAACTCATTCACACATCTCTTATCATTCATTCATCATCTATCTTCTCCTTCAAGTCAAGCAAGTTAGGGTTTTTACATTCTAAGTCATCAAGAAGGCCTCCAAGGACATTCAAAGGAATCTATTCTTCATGTTTTGTTGTAGAACTTCAAGATACATCATGGAAAGGTATTGACTTCATTATTTCATGCTTCATTTCATTCTTTCATCATTTTGGTTTAATTACCTACAAAGGGGTTTGACCAAGGCAAACCCCCATGCCCTAGCATCCAACATTTCTCTTTCTTGTCTTGTGTGTTTGCAAATTTAAACATCTTGGAGGCTTATAATTCATTGAATATTTCATTACAAAGTTTTTCAAGTCATCTCTTCATTGGATAAGGAAAAATATCAACAAAAAGTCACCTTTAGGCCTGAATTTGACAGTTTCAGAACTAGACACCTAGAGAACTAGAAAGTGTAGACCGAAGGATCTTGTTTCCACCTTTGAATATTTATAAATTTAGAAGTGGACTCATTTTTGATGGGTAGAAAATGAGTCCCACTTCTAGGATTTTTTTTTTTCTGCATATTTGGATACCCATTTGTCAAAAACAAGCTTCATAACAATTTCACATAGCTAGGACTAATTCGTCCAGAATGCTAAATGAGTCCCACCAAGCCTAAAAATTAGGATTAACAATATTTCAAAAGTTATTTCAAGTCTCCAACAAGTTTACAGGTGGAATTATTCAGTTTCATTCATTTTTGTTGCAGTTTACTTTCATTCTAGGTGTTTCTACATTACACAATGTGTTTTCAAATGCTTCACATTTCCTTAGTTTCCATTCATTAATCAATCAATTTTACCAATTAGTTGCATCTAGATCATTACATTTAGTCATAATTTCATCATACTTGCATTATTTTGAGTGAACCACCTAGATTTTGGTGTGGAATCTATCTCTTTTCATTAGGTGAAAGACCCTAATTGAGCAAAAGAGACAACATTTCACACCCCCTTAAAATTGATGGTTCAGGGAACTGTTCTAAAGATAATTTAATATGAATATGAAATGGGTACTAACTAGTTGTGCATTATGTATATTGGAGCACTGCAAAACCTTCTCCATGTAATTTTTTTGGTGATAATTGTATTTTTCTATTAATATTTTCTTTATATATCCTCATACCAAGAATTTGATTTGCTCTACCTAAGTCCTTCATCTCGAACTCCCTAGAAAGATTAGCTTTTAAATGGATGATTTTATTCGTGCTAGGACCTATTAACAACATATCATCAACATATAGAAGCAAAATAACAAAGTTTCATCATCATACCTATGAAAATAGGTACAATGACCAACCTCACATCTTCTGAAACCCAAACTCATCATGAAGGAATCAAATCGCTTGCACCAACTCCTTGTTTTAAACCATACACTGATTTTCTCAACCTACAAACAATATTCTCGTTGTCTATTTCCTCAAAATCTTTTGGTTGTTGCATATAAATCTCCTCTAAGAGATCACCATGCAAGAAGGTCATTTTTACATCTAACTATTCTAACTTCAAATAAAGACTAAAAAACAGAGCTAAAAAAAGTCTAATAGTACTTGACCATACAAAAAGTGAAAAAAATGATCAAAATCAATGCCAAACTTTTTTGCATAACCCTTGGCCACCAATTGAGCTTTATACCTCTCCAAATTATCATTTATGTCCTTCAATTTGAAGACCCACTTTTTCTTAATAGCTTTTCGCTCCTTAGGAAATGCTACAAGATGTCATGTCTTGTTCTTATGAAGAGCTTTCATCTCCTCTTCCATGGCAACTCTCCACTTGCTTGCACATTCAAATTCACAAGCTTCCTGACATAAACTAGGTTCACCAACATTAGTTAGTAATGCATAATCATAATTACAAGTAGGAGAGTAGCTTTCAGGTTCTTTGGATACTCTAGTGGATCTCCTTATAAGGGGTAATATATCATCACCCTACATAGCATATTTAGTTGTTTTCCACCTTGTTTATTTTTATTTGGTACTTGTAAATTATCATCATAACTTTCCACCTCAAATGGAATAACTTCTATAAATTTTTTTCTTCACCTCTTTTCTTTGATTTTTCATTAAAATAAAGATCTTAGCTAATTATATCCTTGTGGGTAGCAATATCCCACAATCTATACTCGTTTATACTTTCTACATAGCTAAGAAAAATACACTTTGTGGACTTCACGTACAACTTATTCCTATTCTCTTTAGGAATATGAGCATAAGTATTAGAACAAAATATATGAAGAAAGAAATAATCAACAGGTTTACCTATCCATACTTCTTTAGGGATTTTATAATCAAGAGTTGTAGTGGGTGATCTATTGATCAAGAAAAAAGTTGTAGAAATAGCCTCTACCCAAAATTTCTACTCTAAACTAGCAGTGCTCAACATACATTTGTCTCACTCCATTATTATATGGTTCATGCATTCAATAACACTATTTTTTGTGGTGTCATAGTAACCATTAATCACCTTGTAATACGAAAATCACTGCAAAAATAGTTAAAATGTCCCAAACAAAATTCTCCTTTGTTATCTATTCTTAGACAATTTTTAGTTTTACCCTTCTAATTCTCTACCAGATCTTTAAACTTTTTAAAATAAGAAAACACTTCAAACTTCTTCTGAGAAGATAAATCTACACCTTACGAGAATAATCATCTATGAATGAAACAAAATATGATGATCCCTCAATAGATGTAACAAGAGCTTCCTAAGTATCTGAATTAATTAATTCTAATACATCTTTACTTCTAGTAGTACTTCTAGAAAAGGTCAATCTATTATTTTTCCAAAAAAAAATGTTCACAAAGATTTAAATATTAACATTTGGTACCTAGGATAATATTTCTATCTAGTAGGTCCTTGAGACCACATTCACGCATATGGCCTAATTAATGATGCCATGTTGATACAAAGTTTATTTCTACATCAGATGCCACTATAGCTTTCTCCACTGCTAGTTTACCCAACCAACTTGTAGATATTTCCTACCTTTTCTCCCTTTATCACAACCAACACACCCTTTGTTACCTTGAGACAACTATTTTCACCACTAAATTGGTAGCCTTGTTCATCAAAAACTTCAAGAGACATAGATTTTTCTTTAATCCTATTACATGTCTAACATGTTGAATAATCCTTACCATTCCATCAAACAACTTGATTATTATGTGACCTTCACCAATAGCTTCGCAGTGGTTGTCATTTCCCATATAAACTATACCTCCATCACATGACTGATAAGAAGAAAACCAATCTCTATGTGGAGTCATGTGAAAGAAGGCACTATAATCAAGAATCCAAACATGAAGTAAAGAGCCTCTCAAGTTAGCAATTAATACCTCTCCATCTTCCAATTATGTTTGAACTTCTATTTTGTTTGCCTCAAATTATTATGAAGTAGAATTTTGTTTGCTTTCTTTAGGCAACCTACAATCCTTTTTAACATATTCATTTTTTCCATAGTTCCAACATTTTACTCTCTTTTTCCCCTTATATTATGACCTGGCTTGTCCACACTCAGTATTTCCTCTTTCTTGAGTTATGCCACTTGCAATTAGGGCTTATTAAAAGAAGGTTCTTGGGATACCTTTTTCCTAGAATCTTCAGAAATTATAGCGGCCACCACATCTTCAAAGACCAATTTTGATGTTGGAGCATCTGGGTACTCTTGCTATCCTAATCACTTTTTCATTTAAATTCAATTTTGGTTTTTGTTGCTTTTAATTTAGTTTTGGTATTTAAACCACTTCTTGATTTTATGTTTCTTTCTGGAATCTTTGTTTCGAAGTCATTGACATTTTACTAATCTCAAAGGACAAGGAAATTTGATGTTAAAATATTATTTAAATTATAGCTTTAAATATAAATCTCAATTCATTAAAGTTTAGTGCCCAAAATGGGGTGATTCACTTTAGCCCAGTGTGGTAGAAACATATGTTTGAAACACATATTATAGAGCTCAAAAGTAATTAAAATAATGGCCTTTTGGAAGGATGCATGAAAAATAAGGAAGGGTAAGAGTTGGGTAGCTAGAAGTAAGCCTATTTAGTGCCCAAGTGAATGGAGAGACAACAAAAAAATAAAGGAGAAAATACAGTTATTGAATCAACCTTTTTTGGGATAAAAATTGTTTCCAGATAAAACCCAACATGTGGTGTAGTCAAGAGAGGGAAAAATGTGTTAGAGGGTGTAAATGGAGAGGGGATCAATCCATTTTTTAGCTAAAAATAATTTCTACAAAAACATCCCATTAGAGGCATGGTGCTGAAGAATTTTGGAGGAGTAAGAACGGGTTGAAATCAAACAAAATAATAGAGAAAAGCATTGGAGTTGCAGATTTTTGCATGGATAATTTCCATGTGTAAATTTTGGACAAAGATAAATAAATAATTGTCGCCTATTCTTTGGAAAAAAACTTGATTAAATTGGTGTTTGAAACCTCTTTTGAATTAATAAGAAACTTCACAATGGAAGTAGTTATAAGAAGGGGTCACAGAGGTAGAGCACCAAAGGCATGGAGCCTAAGATTATAGAATTAATAAGAAACTTCACAATGGAGGTAGTTAGAGGTCTCATAACATGAATGGAGACCATGGAAATGACACAGAGAAGAGGAGTCCACACAGTGGATATAAGTGATGATGAATAAGAGCAGATTATTGAATGTGGAGAGGAAGTGAGTCAATCGAGTCTTGAGCCAAGTGAAGAATGATTTATCAAGGCCATTACAAAAATAAATTCTAAGCCACAATTTTATCTTCTAAGTTAGAAAGGTGGGTTAAATGTAGAAGATTTGTTGGATTGGATTGGCGAAATGGATAAATATTTTGAATATGAAAATATTGAAGAAGATTAGAAGGTGAAATATACTTGCTCCAAGTTGAAGGGGCATGCATACCTATGGTGGGATCACTTGCAAGAAGAAAAGAAGTGAAATGGAAAGGAAAAAATAAAATTATGGGATCAAATGGTGATGAAAATAAAATCCAAGTTTCTGCCAGCAAACTACCAAATTAATTTTTTTAGAAAACTTCAAAATTTAAAGAGAAAGGAGAGTAGTGTTGAGGAGTATACTAAAGAGTTTTACCAATTAAGCATAAGAGTTGGTCACGAAGAAGATGATATGGAACAAGTTTCAAGACATTTGAATGGTTTGCACATATACATCCAAGATGAAATCAATTTGGTTAATATGCATAGCATGGAGGAGTCATATAAATATGCCTTGAAAGTAGAAGAAAAGCTTAATAGGAAGCAACAAAATATCTCTCGGGATAGAGGCATATTTTTGCATGGAAGAGGACCACTGAACAACAGAAGAGGCTTCCAAATCAAGTAGGAGGAAGAAAGCACAACAAGTGTAAGTACATGCAAGAAGGAAAGGGAAGAGGAGATTTCCTTAGAGGAAGAGGAGACTACTCTCATCGAAGAGGTTGAGGAAGAAGTTTCAACTTCACATGTTTTCAATGTGGAAAAGTGGGTCATCATGCATTTAAATGTCTACAAATCTAGCAAGATGTTGGAAAGGGAAAAGAGTCCAGAGTACATGTTGCACAAGCTGAAAAATAAGGAGACTTGAACAAAGCATGGAGAAGACCTTGAATATGGAGAACCATTGATGTTGGGAAGAATCTTGTTGAACCCCAAAAAGGAGAAACTAGAACCAATTCAAAGGAGAAATTTGTTTAGAACACAGTGAAAGATAAGTGGAAAATGTTGCAAAGTTATTGTGGACAGTGGTAGTACTGATAAATTTATAGTGTCTTAAAAATGGTGAACAAGCTGAAATTGAAGAGAATAAAACATCCCAGCCCATGATACAAAGTTTTATGGTTATAAAAGGAGCATAAATTGTTGGTGAATGAATAATGTATGGTTAATTTTCTAATTGGAAACTACAAAGATGAAGTCATGTGGAATACAATGCCAATGAATGCCTATCATATTCTTTTGGGAAGACTGTGGAAATTTGATAGACAAGTTGGTCATGATGGGAAAATAAAAACATATACGATCAGGAAAGATAGAGAAGAATATACATTGAACCCATTAAAGAATAGAGAAGGAGAAGATGAAGACAAACCCAAGGTACGCTTAGTTTCAAGAAGCAATTTTTGAAAGAATTCAAAAAGGAGAAATTATGTTTTTCTTTAGTTTCTAAATTTGTAGCAGTTGGCGTAGCAAAGAATGAGGATGAACTACCAAAATAAATTCAAGAGATTTTGGATGACTACGTATAAATTTTGATGAACAAGTTCCCTGGGATTACCACCGATGAGAAGCATTAGTAATTGCATGGACTTGATTCTTGATGCAAGTTTACCAAACAAAGCACCATGCCGAATGTCACCAAAAGAGAATGAACAAATAAATAGGCAAGTGAAAGATTTGTTTAACAAGGGGCTGATTAGAGAAATTTTGAGTCTGTGTGTTGTTCCAGTAGTGTTGACACCAAAAAAAGATGGGGATTAGAAAATTTGTATAGATTTGAGAGAAATAAATAAGATAACTATCAAGTATCAGCTTCCGTTGCAATGTATGGATGATATGATGGATTTTTTGAGTGGGGCTAAGTACTTTAAACCAAAATTGATTTGAAGACCCAATACCATCAAATTTTCATAAGGGAAGGGGATGAGTGGAAAATCACTTTCAAAATGAAGGATGGATTGTATGAATGGATGGTGATGCCAATTGGTTTGAAAAATGTGCCAAGTACCTTCATGAGGCTGATGACCAAAGTGTTGAAACCATACCTTGGTAAGTTTGTTAGAATATATTTGGATGATATTTTGATTTTTTGTAAGACAAACAAAGAGCACTTGCAACACATTAGGTTTGTTTTACAAAGGCTGAAAGAAGAAAAGTTAATATTGAATTTGAAAAGTGTAGTTTCAAGAAAGAGGAATCGATATATTTGGGTTTTGTAATTTCCAACAGTGGTCTGAAAATGGATCTGAAAAAAGTGGAAACAATAATTGAGTGACCTTCACTGAAGAGTATGTTTGAAGCAAGAAGTTTCCATGGATTAGCATTTTTTTATAGGAAGTTCATCAAAAATTTCAGTGAGATATTTGCACCAATTACAGAGACAATGAAGGTTAATAGAAAAGAATTTGTTTGGAAAGCTACAACAAAGAGGGTTTTTAATATTTTGAATGAAAAAGTGACAACGTAGCCCATGTTAGCACTTCCATATTTTGGTAAAGTGTTCCAAGTTGATTGTGATGCAAATGGCAAAGCAATTGGAGGAGTTTTGAGTCAAGACCAATAGCGTATTTCAGCAAGAAATTAAATGAAAAAAAAAGGAAATACTCCATGTATGATCAAGAGCTTTATGTAATTTTGCAAGCTCCTAATAAGTGGTAACATTAATTGCTTCTAAAGGAGTTTATTTTGAATACAGATCTTCATGCATCACAATATATAAACAATCAAGGTAAGCTTAGCCAAACATATGTGAACTAGGTTGAATTTTATCAAATTTATTCTTTTGTATTGAAACATAGAAGTGGAAAATAAAATAGAGTTGTTGATGCATTGAGTAGAAGGTGCTTGTTGTTGAATGAAATGAGAGTAAGTGTTGTTGGTTGTGATTCCATGGGAATTTTTTTTGAAGAATATATTGATTTTAAAGAAGCTTGAATAGCGTGTAACAGTCCAATGGGAGTGGATATAACTCCATAGCTAGAGTATTTTATTCAAGAAAATTTATTGTTTAAAGGGAAGAGATTGTGCATACCTCAAGGTTCTGTGAGGGAAAATTTGTTGAGAGAGAAACATAGCGGAGGTTTGGGTGGACATTTTGGAGTGGATAAAACATTAACACAACTGAATGAGAGTTATTATTGGCCTGGAATGAGTGCAGATATAAAAAGAATGGTGTAAGGTTATAGATTATGTGAATATGCAAAAGGAGTGAAATAAATTATAGGGTTATATCAACCATTTCCAATACTGGAGAGATTGTGGGAATGTATCAGCATGGATTTTTTTTGGGTTTGTTAAGAACATAAAGAGGTAATGATTCAATTTTTCTTGTAGTGGATAGATTCTCAAAATTGGCTCATTTTCTACCATGTAGGAAGTGTAGTGATGCTTCCCACATAGCTAATTTGTTTTTCAAAGAAATAGTTTGGTTGTAACATTGATTTCCTAAAAGTATTATTTCAAACTGGGACCCAAAATTTGTTGGTCATTTCTGGTGTACCTTGTGGAATACAATGGGAACATAATTGGGTTTTAGCTCAACCTACCATCCTCAAACGGATGGCCAAACTAAAGTTGTGAATTGAAGCTTGGGTAATTTGTTGAGGTGTTTGGTTGGGGATAAACCAAATCAATGGGATTTAACTTTAGCACAAGCAGAATTTGCATATAATAACTCCATAAATCAAAATGTGGGAAAAATTCCATTCCATGTTGTGCATGGGCATAGCGCAAGGGGAGTTGATGAATTAAACTCGATAGTGCCAATTTGAAAATAAAAAGTGTTGTAGCGGAAGATTTTGCTAAGTATATTTATGAATTGTACAAAGAAGTGAAGGAGAATTTGGAGAAGATTTCCATCAAATATAAGGCATATGATAATGTACATAGAAGAGTGAAAGAGTTTAATATTGGTGAATTGGTAATGGCACATTTGAGGAAGGAGAGGTTCCCACAGGGAACATATAATAAATTTAAATGGAACAAGATTGGCCTGTGCAAGGTTCTATAGAAGTTTTCATCTAATGGATATGAGATTGAGCTTCTAGTTGGTGTTGATATCTCTCCAATATTTAATGTTGCTAATTTATATAAATATCATGAAGGTGAATCAAGTGGACAGTAGAGTATATCTATAGATTTTTTGGATGTACAAGACTGGATGCATCAATTTGCAGAGGAGTGCGAAAAGATTGATCAAATCATTGATTCATGGATCACTAAATGCATAAGAAGGAAAGAGTATTGGGGGTATTTGGTGCACTAGAAGAATCATGCAACTGATGAAGTTTCGTGGGTCAAAGCTTCAAAATTGGAGAACTTTAGAATTCTACTTTCAAACTTGCCCAAATGTTCATGAATTTTATGCTCAAGGAACATTTTCTACCTAGTCTATTTAATGTCAGAGCATGCAAGTACTCTATATATCCAAATCACTTTCTAACTTTCAATTTTGGTTTAAGTTGCTTTTAATTTAGTTGTCATATTTGAAACAGTTGTTAATTTTATTTTTCCTATCTAGCATCTTTGTTTGGAATTCATTGACATTTTACTAATCTCAAAGGACAAGGAATTTTATATTAAAAGATTATTTAAGTTTATCTTTATATATAAATGTGAATTGTAGCGCCCAAAATGGGACAATTCACTTAAGCCCAATGTGGTAGAAAAGCAAGTTTGAAACACATATTGGAGAGCTAAAAATTAATTAAAATAATGGCCTTTTGGAAGGATACATAAAAAAGAAGTGGAAGAGTTGGGTCGCTGGAAGCAAGCATGTTTGGCACCCAAGTGAATGGAGAGACAGCAAAAATATAAATGATAAAATACAATGATTGAATCAACCTTCTTTGGGATAAAAATTGCTGCCAAATAGAACCCAGTATGTGGTGTATTCAAGAGAGGGAAAAAGGCATTGGAGGGTGTGAATAGAGATGGAATCGATCCATTTTCTTAGCTGAAAAGAATTTTAGAAAAAATATTCAATTAGAGGCATGGTGCTAAATAATTCTAGAGGAGTAAGAATGGGTTGAAATCAAACAAAATAACAAAGCAAAGCATTGGAGTGTTTCTAGATTTTTTCATGGAAAATTTCTATGTGTAAATTTTGGACATAGGTAAATAAATAATTGTGGTCTATTCTTTGGAAAACAACTTGATTAAATTGGTGTTTGAAACCACTTTGAATTTGTTTACTTTTTTTGCAAATTTTCTCTCTGCCCGTAAGGTTCAAAGTTTTGAACTTGCTTCAAGTTTCCCACTTGGAGTTAAGTTACTAAGAGCCATAACCAATTGATCCCAAGTTTCAGGTAATGAGCACAATAAAATTATTGTCTTATCCTCTTCTTAAATTTTCACCCCTAGTGAAGCCAACTTGCTTGATCTATGATAGATAAATTGTCACACATTCTCAAATTATACAACTACCTACATAACAAAATTTTGTTTGCCAATGGCTTCGTCTCATAGAGCTTTCCAAACTTAATCCACAAGTCATGTGTAGTTTTCTCCTCTACAACATTGAATAGTATGAAAATTAAATTTAATTAAATAATTATTATTTATTGTAATATAATATTATTAAATTCAGTTTATATTTTTTAAATTATTATTAAGTATCATTTATTATTTTTAATGGTAAAAATAATTATAATGTAAGAATTTTTATAAACATAATCTATCTTATTAATATTTTCATCTTAATATATTTCTTTAAAAGTATAAAGAAAAGGGTAAAAAAAATAAAGCATCATGAATTATACTCAGTATTCTTCTCCTTTATTAAGAAGTGTTTGTATGTGAATAAAATATTGTTATATTATAATCATTATCAATACATGCAAAGAATTATATAATCATCTTATTAAGATCAAATTCCATAAAAAGATTTTTTTCTTTTAAAAAGAAATACTATAAGAAATTATAAAAATATAGATTGAATTTTTAATCTATTTAAATTTTACACAAGTGAAATTGGTGATTTTGGAAAAAAAAAAAGTAAACAATTTAAACAAATTTAGTCTATAACACATAAAATATTTATTATCACCATAAATTATTTTTTATAAATATTTTTGTGTTCTCAAAATTTTAATATTTTTAAGAGTTAATTTTAGTATTGATAAATGACTTTCAATATGAAATTCAATGAAAATAGATACACTTATTATTATTGTAATTATAATTTTATTTTTTGAGATTTAATCTATAAATTAATTTATAAGTAATAAGAAAAATTGACTAACAAAACAAACATTTTAAAACATATTTTTCATAGAAAATGTACATAAATATAATCCAGTTTATTAAATTTTCTCTCTTGTAATCTATTTTTTAATTATAGAGTTAAAAGTAAAAAATAAAATCATGGTGAATTATATTAATAGTTTCTTTCCTCTCCCAGCAAGTGTTTAGAAGTGTTTGTATTTGTTATCTTATAATCACTATCAATATATGTGAAAAGGTATAGTCATTTTATCATGACTTCAAATGCATGAACCAATTTTAGATGTTTGCATGTGAGTAGAATATCCAACTATCTTATAATCATTCCCAATATATGTGAAGAAAAATTTAGCATCTTGTCATGACTAAAAGCATCTGGATTGAATTCTATAAAATTAAATTGTTGATGAAAGACTACAAGAAACTATTTATGGTATTCTTGACAAGATCATCTATTGTTATTTTTGAATGCTTTGTTGTACCAAAATGAATCACGAGAACTTGACTAATCATATTCTCTGAAAGAGAAAAATAAAAATAATTCTTTGGGAACCTAATTACCAGCTATAAGGCCAACAATCATTCTTGTTTCAAAAAGTAAAAACAAAAACAACCAATTTAGAGGACTAGAAAATATGTATTTTGTGCCACATTGTTTTTATGAAAAATCAATATGGTTATTTGTCAAAGATATATTGCAAAAAAATAAGTATGAGGGATAAGACCAACAAACTTGGTCATCTCGAAACAAAAAACAAAAACAACCCATTCAAAGGACTCTAGAAAAAAAATTGTTAAGGTCAATAAAACTTGTTGTCCAAAAAAGACAAAAACAACCAATTTAGATGACTCTTAGAAATTTTCATTTTGTGCCACATTGTTTTCATGAAAAATTGTTTATGTTAATTGTAAATAATATAGTGTAAGAGATTAATTGGGAACAACAAGGCCAACAAACCTTGTTGTCAAAGAAAAAACAAAAACAAGATTCAAAGGACTCCACTCCACAGAATTTTGCCCATGATAATCAATTTATATTTCATTTACACAAATTTCAACTAACATTTCTTTTTTTGTTAACGATAGGAGTATCCTTGCGACCCAATCCAACATCCAAAGAGACTAACTGAAGTGAGACTAGTCCCCTACAAAGGAATCCAACAGCCTTAAACCAGTTAAAAAAATTAAAGTCCTTGAAAATTGAAAATTGACCTTACTTTGACTTTAAAACATTCTTGTGACAGATTATCATAAACAGCACTTAATTCCGAGGAGATTGGATGTCTTCATGGAATTCGAGGGGTCAAATTTGTTAGGCGGGTGGTAAAATTTTAACCGGTCAAACTTGTTACCCCCAATACGAGACGCCAGTGAAACTTGTTGGAATTTTACAGAACCACTAATACACCCATACCTGCTCCTGCGCTCTCACTATAAATTTGGTTTTAGGGAGCAAGCAGTTCATAGCTTATGTTTACCAGTGCATTGTGTAAGAAATTGGGAGTTATTAGAATAAGCATTAAGGAAGTTGGTATAATTTCTGGGTTAAGATGAGTTCAAAGAGGCGTTGGACTGATCTGTTCAAAGTAAATCCCTCAGCATCGAACAGTCAGGAGAATGGCATGAACCGAGGTTGGTCTTCCTTGCATCTACGCTTTGTTTTCTTTTTCTTATTTTTACATGCAATGGAATGTTTCAGCTGGTATTGAAATTTGACCTGTTATACTCATTCGCATGGAATTAAGCTGAGATTACTTTTTGCTGTATATGAAAGAAATTATTGAGTTTTATTAAGTTATTTTGTTGTATAATTATTAGATTGTCAGATCTTTAGTTATTGACATTACATTGTTAAATTTTACTTGATTCAATGGTCAAGATAAATTTTGATCTAAAAAATAAGATAATTTTTTTTTTTCTTACATTTGGTTATTCTTAAATTGCACTTGATTCAATGGTAAAGATAAATTTCAGTCATAAAAATAGGATAACTATTCTCTTCTTCTACTTGGTTGTAGATCTCTTGTTATTGAGATTACATTTGATTATTCTTAAATTGCACTTGATTCAATGGTCAAGGTAAATTTCAGTCATAAAAATAAGATAACTATTCTAGTTAATCTCCATTATCGAGATTACATTTGGTTATTCTTAATTGCACTTTATTCAATGATCAAAGTAAATTTCCGTTGATAAAAATTGGATAACTATTCTCTTCTTTTACTTGGTCGTAGATCACTGTTATCAAGGTTACATTTGGTTATTCTTAAATTGCACTTGATTCAGTGGTCAAAGTAAATTTCCCTCGATAAAAATAGGATAACTATTCTCTTCTTTTACTTGGTCATAGATTTTTGGTTATTAAGATTACATTTGGTTATTCTTAAATTGCACTTGATCTAATGGTCAAGGTAAATTATTGTGGATAAAAAATAGGATATTATTCTGTAGTGTGATCTGAACATCAATGATGAAAAATTGTTCACACAGTTTGATCCAGTTCAAATAACTATTCAACATTTTTAGTAAAAATGAGGTGTAAAATTATTGTTCACTGTTTAATTGTTCAAGAGTGTGATATTTAACTAAAGTGGTATAGATCTACCTCCTAACTGAAAATTCACATCTATTATATTTTAGCTTGGATATTTCATAGATCATATTGGTGTGATATGTTATAAATCTTGAATATTGTTTTATTTAAATGTATGCAATTTTAAATTTCAATTCTGAATAAAAATAACAAATAACTATCTTGCTTTTATTAATAAAAAATTACTTTTGATTTTTATTTATAATTAAAGATTTAATTTTTTTCTAATTATAGAAATAGTTTTACGTATAATTTAAAGTTTGATCTTTGTAAATATTTTTTCTTAATTATATGTTTTATTACATAAAATATATTAAATTATAAAAAGACTTAAAAAATATTAAATAGTTGTTATTAAATTATGTGTCTTTGGTTTTGCTATGGTACTTTTTGGGTCTAAGTGTCCTCTCGTTTATGTTAGTCTATGTTCTATTTTTTTGGTCTTTTACTAGATGGTTGGCTTTTGGCTTCTCCTGTTTCGTTATGTTTAGGGTTGTTGTTTTGTTGTCGGGTGTTGGTTTATTTTTCGGGTTCAGGGGCCCTTTCCCTAGCTGTTGTTATCAAAAACATTATTTTGTTAAATAAAGCTAAAAAATATAAGAAATAAGATTGCTTTTAAATTTACTTAATTTTTTTTATATAATTTTTTTTAAAAAAATCTTTATAAATTAATATTTTAAATTTTATAGCTATAAATTTTTGTTCTTTGATTCTCTATTTACTTCCAATACAATCCTGATTACACTACTAATATTGTTTAAATTATATTTTCTTGCATTTGAAGTTGGAAATAAATATATAGTATATCTTTTGCTGAAAATTATATTCAATGATTAAATTTCTAATAGTAGTATTAAAATAAAAATTTAGTTTTTCAAAAAAATTTATGTTAATATTTCATAATTGATTTCAATCATAACACTAGAATGATGGGAGGTTAAATAGGGTTTGGTCCAACTTTATAATTGATTTCAATCATAACACCAGACCCTTTCAAAAGTGTTTTTTATCAATATAAAAAATAATATTGTATACATGTATTAACAATATTATTCAAGGTTAAAAGAAAACTTGATGCAATGATTGAAAGCCTCTTGGATAAATTTACTCTATCCAACAATGGAAGGAAATTTCATTCCCATTCTGCCCCTCGTTTGAGGCCTTTGATAAAGTTTGGGTTCAAACCACCTTGACAGTTTGTGTTGTTGGTTTTGGGATTGTCCAAAATCAGTTTCCAGTTCCATATTCTGGTCAAAAGCATTCTAATCTTGTTGTTTTTCTCTCGGTAGTTGGTTCTTGTCTCTCATCTTAAAAAACTTGCTTTGTTCATTGTTTTTTCGTTGTTTTTTCTCTCTGAATCCTTTTCCCATGTTTATCTTAATCAAAACAATATTATTTAACTTTATAATGTACTAACAGCAAACTTAATAAAATACAGGTTGACATTTGGGGTTTTTTAAGTTGTTGCAGTTATACCGAGTTCTTGTCAAGTTGTTCACCGGATCCAGATCTAACTTTTTCTCTTCTTTCCTGTCCCAGGCGGTTCAGCACAGAATGAGAAGAGGAATCCAGAAACCAAATCAAGATGGAATCCAAAAAAAGAACAGATCGATATTTTGGAGTCCATTTTAAAGTCTGGGACGATTAGTCCGAGCAGAGAAGAAATACAACTTATCAGAGGCCGCCTACAGGAGTTCGGAGAGGTGGGAGACGCTAATGTATTCTTTTGGTTCCAAAACAGAAAGTCAAGAAACAGGAAAAAGCAACGCCGTCCTGATGCTGCTACAGAAAATGCAAATGGCTCTTCATCGTCGATTCCCCAGCCGCCACATAATATTGCTAATGCCACAACACCCAATCCCAATCAAGCCATGAAAGAGTCAACTTTTCCCACACTTCCTGCTTCTACCACATTATTTCCCAACCAAAAAATCCAGCAAACTCAACAAGCTTCTGGTAATCCATACATAAACCTGCAACACCCATTACAAATCGCCAATCAAGGACTAATATTGGGTGAAGGTACAATTCCAAATATGTATAATTATGCAATGTCATCTCTTCCTCAAAATTATTCTCAATTTCTGCGGCCTGAAGAGAACACCTACCCATTGAATCCTTATCAGCTCCCTGAAGCGGTTATCTCCTCTGCCTTGACTAACACTACTGTCACTCGTCCAGGTCGGTATTAATGCATAGTAATGTTCTTTTGCTCCATTCTTATAAAAGTATATTACAAACCCAATATAAATTGGACCTTCTCTTCTGTGATAACACTTACAGAATTCGCTATATATTTTCATTTTGATATTTGCAGATACAAGAGTGCGTCATGGGAATGCAGATTCTATTACTGTAGTCATCGATGGTCAGAAATATAATGCACCGAGGGGACCTATAAATTTGAGGGCTGCCTTCGGTCCAAATGTCTTTATGGTGGATTCCTCTTGCCACCCAATCCTGATGAATGAAAGTGGATTCACTTTGCAAGGCTTGCAAGAAGGAGCGAGCTATGACTTGCTATGTATATAGAATAAAGTTTGATTTCCTTAGAATCTGATGAGCAAAATTTATTTGGATCTCATCAAACAATTGATAGTATTGAATGAAAATTTGATTCAAAAAGTTCCAATGTTAGTTATAAATTGTTAAAAAAATTGCAAGTCAGATAATATAAGTTAGAACAAATTTCACTTTTATCAGATGGATAGCATAGAGCATGCTACAAATCATGATAGAATGACTTGATAATATGAGTTTTCTACTCAGATTTGTGTAGAGTTATTTTTGGGCAGTATTTTGTAATACTTATATGTATTCCTTTATTTAAAAATCAATATAAAATTCAAGTCTCAAATCCATTTAGTGTTCAATTTTTTTGTACAATTTAATTGCTTGATCCAAGGAAAATATGGTTTCTAAATACACATTAAATATTTGCTAATTTTTTATATGCTACTATTGTTAGTAAGTGTTTAGTTGAATCATTGACTGCATATATAACTTATCAGTATCAAACAATAATGATATGGAATTATTAATAATATGTTAATCAATAAATGAAAATTAAAAAATATGTTTAATAAATCAAATTTGAAAACAATGTTTAAAATTTAGATTCTAAAATGGAACACTGGAAAATAGTAGTATGTTAATTTATTAAATTTTTAATAGAAAATTAAAAAATGTATATCAAGATTAAATGATTGAAATATAAAATATCATCAATAAAAGTTTGGAATATGATTTATGAAATACAATATAAACACTTAGTAACTACTAAATCTCTTTCATTTACCAAATCATTTCCACTTTGACCTTGATATTAAGAGTCATCATGATTCTAGTCTTAGTTTCCTTTGCTTTGAGTCTACATACATACTTAACTGCATCTCATTACTACCATTATAATGTTATTCATTGATTTTCTATAATTTATGTCATATGGTTTGAAGTGTTGCACAACCCTCTTCTTTCACATATGGACCTCCAAATTGTGAGTGCCCTTTCAAAGGAAAAGTTTGGATATCATACCTAGTTATATACTTCTTCAAGCAATTTGATCCAAATTCTTGTCTAGATTGTTTCTAATCTTTTATTTTAATAACCTCAATGTATTGGAAACTCCCTCATTCTCCATGGACCCTAATATCATGGTTTGACATAAATCAACTAATTGGAAACATTTTGATATTGAATTACACAACATTTCTCTACAACTTAAATTTTCCCAAATTTTTTTTATTGATCCATCTAGAAGCAACTCTCCATGAGTTTAAATTGTTGCATCATTATTGTTAAAAAATGGCTTGATTGCTTTGTAATCTTAGACTTCTTTATAATTATTTCTATTTGTTGTCCATTGACTTTTGAACTTTTAGAAAAAAGATTGACCAAGGTCTTTACCTTTTTATGAACATAAATTGGTTGATAGTTGACCCAATATTGAGGACACACAACAAACATTTCCTCAAATAGTTCCTCACCATAGAATAGATCTCTAATCTCTAAGGAAAGAGATATTATAATAATATTTAAAGTAGTACTTATACAATTAACAATGTTGTCAAAATCTTCCCTTGTAAATCTTCCCTTGTAATAGTTACTTCTCTAATAGTGTTCCTGATTGTGGTATAATAGTGCATTGGTAGCTCATATCCCCATATAGAGATACATAACTTCTCACTTGCAATAAATTATGACAAATTAGAAAGATTGTTCATATTTGTCACCGAGTGCTAACTACTAAATTTTAGAATTATAAATGACTAATTTGATAGATATAGATTATCGAGGGTGGCATATCATTTTATGTAATATACTATATTCTAAAATATACATATAAGTTATTTCTTGGGATTTTTAACAAGAATTGTCATTTCCTCCAATATGAGGAGAATATTGGATAAAGTTAAAGAGTTTCTATATTTCACTTAACCTATGTAAGAGGTGAAGAACTCTATATATGATGTGGTGATATGATTACATTACTCCAATCAAATATTGATATTATGAAAAAGACTCAATGCTCTGGTTCATGCAAGGAGATCAATTTAGTATCAAAATCCTTATGAAGCTTATTTCCTATAGTTATTCTCTCAAAAAAATGTTGAAATTTCATAATTTTTTAAGTTTCACGAGAGTAAAGTAGATTTGGTTATGTGCAAAGATCATCATGGAAAAAACAAGCCCTTAAGTGGCAAAAAATTCGGAAAAATCAGTCGAGACAACTTCACGTAAAATTTGAATAAGTTATCTATTTCAAATATATGTAAGAATATAATTAGTAGAAATTGAATGTAGTTTCTAAACTACTAGGTTTTAAAATAAAAATCTATTTGGTGAAAATTTAGAATTTGGGTCATTTAATTACTTAAATTTTAGGGAAAAAATAAGTAGATGTTTAATAAAATACCTAACCACTTAATAAAATGATAATATTTTTATAATATTTTATATGAAGTAGAGGATTCATGTCCGATGGTGCATATTTTTAATAATTTTTTCCAAGTAAATAATTAATTATGATTTTATTACAACCTTCAACAAAATATAAAAACTCATATATCGTACCTTAACTTGTTAAGCAATTCTTTTTTTCTTTTTAATCCTATAGTATGTAGAGCATAGAATAAGTGCATGTTTTTAGATTCAAAATGTGATGGTTTGGCTATGGTCTTTTCGATCAACCCTATCCAATCAAGACTTTAGTGTAATTTGAATGAAATGAATAATAATTACTTATTAAATTCAATTAAAGCATAATTTGCTATCGTTAGAAGCTGAGAATCTCCTTTAAAACCCTTTTCATTCATCAATTTGGGTAAAAAAATAGTGTCGATTACATACCCATCATATTGCCACTTTTTGACCCATCGTGATCCTACATACCTATCACAGACTACATCTTTTATTTTTGATACTATAGAAAACTTTCTCATAATTTAAGTGCTAAATTCACAATTTGAGCCATCTAGTGAATGTAAATCATGTATGGTGAAGAGGTTGTATCTTTATGCAAGGATAATTACTAAATTACCTTGCATTATTGAAGCTCCAACAACCCCCACACACACCAAATTTTTGGAAATTGTGTAATCATCTATAAATTTGATTTAATTCATATATTTCTTGAATAGTTCAAATAGGTTTTGTAATGTCACATTCAACTTTATTTTATAAACAAAGAGTATATGAAGTTGGAAAATATGTTTTCTATACACAGCCCATGCCTTTATAAAGTATTATCTATACATTTGCTTCATCTAAAATTAATGTAATAAAGGTTGACTCTTTGATTTTTTCTTATTAATATTAGTTTTCCACATCAACAAGAAAAATTTCCCATTCCCATCCATTGATTTTTTTAGGAACACTCATAAAAGATAATAAACTATTATATTCTTTTATTCTATCATAGGACATCCTTTATTCAAAATATGAAGAACAAAACTCAAGTGATTTTTTTTTTTCATTTGTGCTTCTCCCATCATCTTTTCAAATTGAGCTTCAATTGTACCTCCACATGCAAAAATATTTTTCTTTTTTTCATTATGTGAATCATATATTGGAGTGCATTATTAAGATGAAGACATTCTTTCTTTGTTTTCCATCTTATCACTATTTTTTCCTTTCTATCTATTTTTTCCATAAAATTTACCAATATGTTTTTTTATAATGTCAAATTTTAGCTACAACTTCTTGTCCCTACAATGTTTCCAACTAAAAATATTACGCTTTCATTCTACTGGAGGTTCATCTTTGTTTTCATTCTTCATTGGTTCAATGAATGTGTACTCTATCATCTAATAAATCTAGAATTTTTCATCATATCCTGCTCATGCCCTATTTTCTATTTGGCTTTTCTTTTCCCCTTTTGTGCAAGATCTATATCTTCATTATCACTTGTTAAGTTTGATTTATTATGACTACCCTAGGAATCCCTTTGAACATTATTTATGAGTGTGACATTTTTATATAAGTCAATTAAATCATTTTTCTAAGTAAAAGGCATATGATGCCTATATATTATATTATATTTAAATAAAGATTACAAAATTCAATATGCCATCTCAAAAATTGGCAGTCTTACAAACCCTAGAAACATCTATCTATTTGTGTGACAAACATGACATTTCAAGCATCCACCATTAAAAAATATAAGGTTTTTGGCAACAAAAAAACTTAAAACATGGAACTTTCTATCAGGACTATGTTAGCCAATAACATTTTCAACAAACCCTTACAAAATTTGATTAACCTTGGTATTACTATGGATTAGGCATGCTATATAGTATCTACAATTCCATACTATAATTTCCTTGACATAAAAGAGCACAAAATTAACTAATTCCTAACTTTGTTCATTCCTCCATGCATGCAAGATCCACAAAGTTCTCCCTTGACCTTCAATAGTTTCTATTTCAATTTACACAATAGGGAAATTTAGCATAGGAGTCACCAATTGATAAAAATCTAGCTAATAACCATTGAGTAGAGGATGAAATGTCGGATCCCACAAAAAATCTATATAGTATAGCATTTCTATTTTACATTAATGTCCATATTGGTGCAAAGACACCTAGAATTCTTCTGCATTTCCCTCAGTAAAATTCTATCACACTTATGTTCAAGAGATAATTTGACGGAATCATAAATTTCCTCAAAACCCTAACATTGTTTGAGATATTTCTTAGGAAAGAGGCCTCCAATGAAACCCTTCCCTTTGAAAATTTCATAATCTTGAGCATCCCTTAAGAGATCATTGTCACCCAAAGATTAATCCTTTACAGATTTCTTCTAAATCCCCCATAGACTAAAAAAAACCCATCAAGTTTAAGAGAAAAATAGAAAGAAACTAGGATGGAAATAATGCTCCTTTCACCTTTGGAGTGGTAACTTCAATTCCTAGCACCATGCACACACATTCTTCCATTCACGGGTAGTCTTGATTGAAGATTATATCCTAGTATTCATGTGAGAGGTAGCCTTCAAATGACCTTTCCCAAGCTTG
Source organism: Sequoia sempervirens (assembly GCA_007258455.2). Lineage (NCBI taxonomy): Eukaryota > Viridiplantae > Streptophyta > Pinopsida > Cupressales > Cupressaceae > Sequoia > Sequoia sempervirens. Next base: position 103,548,365 of record VDFB02000015.1, on the reverse strand, counting down.
CACCTTCATGTTCACCTAGAAATTCAAGGGCTTGTATTCCATTTTATCCCCTTCATGCTTTGCACTTTGTTTAATAGGTGTCAACACCACATCTCTCCATGGCTTATTAAATAAAAGCATAAATCACCATAGCTTCCTAATTTTCTACAGAGAAGATATAGAATTCTCTAGAGATATGCAACAAAATGCTTAGAAAAGAGCATTTAAAATGAGTCACTAGTGAAGATAGCCAACGATTGTACAATGAATGTCAAGAAATTGATTGTTATTATCACATCCCTTCATGCCATTAAATTTGCACAAAACTCTAGCCCTCAAAACTTGTGTGAAACAACACCCAAAGATTATAAAGATAAAAATTAATCTAATCACTTTTCATTTAATGAAGCACTTCATGTACCTTTAAAATCAACACACATTAGATATAAAACATGACAACACTATGTTGATGATTGCACTTGAGGGAAGTCTTATCAGAATACTTTGTATACATGTCACCATAGACATATAAAGATTTCCAAGACCTTTGGAATAAACTTCAATATATGAATTGCTTGTCTTACATGCCACTCAATCCATACACAATTTTAGATGAAATCTATGAGTTACCTCTAGAAATATGGTCATCCATCTTATTGCCTTCCCAATATGTGTGAGAAATATGAATTTATTTAAATGTGGCTATCAATATCCAAAATTTCTTTAGTATATAATTAAGCTTCTAATTTTGAATCATCTTTTCGTTACAAGAATTAATAATTAATAAAGAATCACCTTCAATATGAAGTTTTTGTATCCTGAGTAACTTCATTGCTAACTGCAAACCATGAAAATATGCTTGAGCTTCTACACTATTATTAGTTCCATTAGATAATTTTTTTTCTTTAGCTACTAATAATGATTCTTTCCAATTACAGATACAAACCCTTGCCCCTAATAAACCTGGGTTCCCTCTTGATGCTCCATCAAAATTAAGTTTATGAAAATCTACGGAAGGAGGTAACCATTGAATTATACTTCTATCAATCTTTTGATTTATTGGAAAGTGAAGGGAACCTTTGAAAGGTAATGATATGTACTCCCAATGTTGCAAGAGACAATCATCTCAATTTGTAAACAATGAGGATATATTTTTGGGTAGGTTTAGGATCATGATGGGTATGTGTAGGGTATGTGGCTGATGACTTTTTTTTTACCCAAAATTGATGAAACAAAAAAGGGTTTTTAAAGGAGATTCCCAGCTTTCCACAATATAAATTATGCTTTACTTTGAATTTAATAAATTATTATTATTCATTTTCTATTTGAATTCGACTAAAGTCTTGATTGAAAAACATCTATAGCTTCAACGGTATCACATTTTTTGAATCTGAAACATGCATCACATTCTATGCTTTCATACTATAGGATTAAAAAAAATTGAATTTCATGAAGTTTTGACCAAGTTAAGGTGGTCAGACATATGAGTTTTTATATTTTTAAAATTTCTAATAAAAAATCATAATTAATTATTTTACTTAGAAAAATTACAAAAAATATATGCATCACATCAGGACATGAGTCCTCTACTTATATCTAAAATCATAAAAAATATTATCATTTTATTGTGGTTAGGGTGGTTAAGTAGACACCTACTTCTTATTTTTTCCACAGAAAATTAAGTGCTACTACATTGAAATTTCAAATTTTCACCAAATAGATTTAAAAAAAAAAAACCTAGTAGTTTAGAAACTGCATTCAATTTTCTACAGATTCTTTTCTTACATATTTTTGAAATAATATAGATAACTTATTCAAATTTTTACGTCAAGTTTCCTAACTCTGATTTTTCTAAAAAAAAAATCACTTAAGGGCATATAGTTTCTATGATGATCCTTCACATACCCTTTTATGATTTTGAACATAAGAATTTGTTACCTCTGAAATAGCTTTCTCAATTTTGATCTTAACCTTCTATATTGAAGAAGTTTCTTTCTTGAATATCCTCCTATTTCTTTCCCACAAAAGACTCCAAAGAGCCACCCTTCGTATGCCTATAAATAATGATGATTTATAAATAATTGGCCAACTTGTAAAAAAGTCCCACAACAATTTGGATAATGGGAAAGAAACACTCAATTTCCCTTTTATAAAATCCCAACACTCCTAGGTCACCGAGCAATGCAAAAATAGTTGATCCAAAGTTTCAAATGCCTCTTGACATAACACACACCTAAATGGCTATGCAATGCCCAATTTAGCTTGCCTATCACCTTTCAAGATCTAATTTCTTAATTCCAACCATGCAAAACTTCCAGCCTTAGGAAGCACCATTGGGCTCCAACAAAATGAATATTCCCAATGAGACTGATTTTGAGTTCCATTACAAATAATTGACGTATACCCCTATTTGATTGAATAGTTTCCATTTTTGGAGGGAGCCCAAATTATATCATTATGATAATATTTTGAGGTATTTTATTATTCATTAATATCTAATGTAGATGTTGATGTTTTAGCTCCATCTAATGAACCATAAACATTACCAAAGTACAAAAATATGGTTTTGTATTTTGATGACCTCTCTTCACCACTTTTAGGAAAAAAAATCCCACTTGACATCTCTCACAAAATAAAATCCATAATTTTTTTTAACTTTGTAAGAAGGAATAATAGAATGTGGATCCCTCAGCTCAAGATGTCTCCCTCAATATTATCTATAATAACGTAGTAAAAATGGAAAAAAAGATAAATAATATTATAATACTATAAAATAATGATAACTTGCCTTTAGGTTTTTACTAACTTGCTAATTCATGAATTCCTATAGTTGTGATGTGATGTAGATCAAAACTAGGGGTTCTTACAAATTACATATTCATGCAACCAATAGACTCAATTGTTCATAAAAAAATGCATTCATCATGAAGCAAAACACTATGAATTGTATTCATATGCAAGAATACATTATGTTTACATTCCTTTAATTTCCTTGTCTTTCAAATCCTTACAAAATTAACTTAAACATACCTAGGAATTTCACTCTAGCTTTTCCTCATTAAAATCTTCTAACTCTACACAACAAATTTTACAATCTCTATAGAAGAATCTCCCTAAAATTCTCCCTCCAAATAAGCTGAAGACAATAATTTATAGCATTTGAGATGGAGGATAGTTTTTAACTCCACATATAGGCATGATGGGACACATGGTAGACATCCATTCACTCTTATGATACATTTTAATGTCAAACTAACCACCTATCTTTTGTTTCTATCTCCAAATATGCACTTAGGAGATACATTGCAAAAAATTGAGGTGGTACCACCATTCACCATGTAGAGAATCACCACTATCAAGATGTGAGAAATCACAAGTCATTGAATTCCCCTAATGTCTAATTAATTGATGTAGATGATCATACATGTAGCTTAATGGACCCACAAATCTCCAAACTAAGTAGTTCATTATTCAAGAGGGGGCTTCATTGAATTTTCAACCAAGGATTCATAGACTTAAGATGATGATTGCACTATACATACATTCAAGAATCCTAGACTTCCTATATCAACTGAGTATAGGTGACTGAACAAGAATAAAGTCACCAAAAGCATCTATCTAAAAATAACTCCTATCCAAAAGATAGGGTAAGTAATTTCTGGTTACTATTAGTTACTACGGGTAATTATCATTCATGGACTATAAATGATGAATATTTATGCTCTATCATGTCCTAATCTAACTAATCACTCAATTGTATTAGACATAATGTAAATTTGAGGCTCAATTCAAAAATTAAAATATAGTATTCAATTTAATGTAAACAGGAAAACTATAAATTAGAAACTACAATGCATAATCTAATTAATTATCTAAACTAATGTAGGATTTATAGTACCTCAAGCAACCCTTTTTTGAGCTATTACATATCCTATAATATATTCTTCAACCATTGAACTCAAGAAAATGTGCAACTGAAATATTTTATTTATTATATTCCAGTCATACACAGAGTTATGAATATAATGTAATGATTCTTTGATTCAATCTAATTCATGTAAATATCTAGCTATATGGTTTCTCAATAGGGATTCTACACCATTTAAGATAACTATTATAACTTGGAAACATGACCAAATACAACCCTTACTATGATTTTTATTCCTTGCTGGAAAAAACTTATTCTTCCTCCACAATTTATTAAAAAGATGGAGTGACATATTTCCATCCATGTTCATATCCTAAAATCATCACCTACATCTCATTCAGGGAATATACATGTTGCAACAGGTTGACTCCTCTGGTTGTGTTGACCTACCATCCTTCTACTGTGGGTTTAGAATCCTTTTGTTGTGGGTTGATAGATTCATTCTTGTAGGGGTTAGTCTTATTTCTTAAGGAAAATTTTCACTTTTAGAAACTATGATTAATCATGAAATTAGACCTAACTCATAGACATTAAAAGTTCACAAAAACATTCATTATTATAATATATTATCTTCAAAAATTTTGAAAGACTTAAAGTATATGAAAAAGGTTTGGTAATATATTTTGAAGCTTAGAAAAAATGAGATAAAAACATGAAACTACAACAAGTAAAATAGGCATTCCTATGGCTCACCAATCATCAAGACATGTCTTGATGTCAAAGAATGTTCCATAATAGTAGGTTATGTGGGAGATCAAGGATCATTAGGATATGTGGGGAATCAACATCCATCAAGATGTTTAAAATTGACAATATGAGGATGAATCCAAAAGAAGGATAATTTTCACATAAGGGGAACTACATGATAAAATGAGGGTAATCAAAATTGTAAGGAATGGATGGCCATTAGGATGAAAAAAATGGGTGGTCATCAAGATTGTAGGAATTCAAGGGGGAACCAGATAAAGTCCACTTGAGCAAGGAAGTTCCATACGTGATGAAGTTTAGAAAAATAATGAAGTGCAAAATGACTTTGTGGGGATCTAATAGGAACCTGGATGAGGCTATTAAAGGTTCTACAAAGGTGCAAATATATAAGAAAAAACTCCAAAATGCTATAACTTAGTCAATTTTCATTAGTTCTTCCCCAAAATTGAAATGTAGAAACCCATTTGGCTCTTCATTGGGATGATATCTTCTATTGGTCATGAGCACATAGGGATTCTTCCCAATTTGAATATTTAACTCCTTCAAGAAGAAAAAATGAAGGAATCAATAGAAAAAAAAAAAGAATAGTTTTGGTTGATACAATATCACCCTTACACCTAAGATTCTCCTACATCACTATGATTCCAATCAAGAGCTCGAAAGTAAACAAAATATGGAAAAGATTAATCAATTTTTTGGTTGTACTTGTATCAATCCATATTTGGTAAATTCCATATGATTTTTAAATGGTATATTAATAATTCAATGAATCTTGTGTGATTATAAACTCGTAAATATAAATGTTGGGTGAATCGGACCTTGATAAAACACATACATTGTAATTTTCAATGTGATTCTAGACCTAGGATTAGCATGAAGTTATAATAGTATTTAAAAAATAGGTCTTCATTTGTAGTGAAATTTTAAAGGTGTTGGTGAAATGGGTCCTCATATATAGTGAAAATTTTAATGATATCAAAAAATATGTTGATAGATTAGTACATGCATATGAAATTCTAGGAAAATCACCACTAGCAATGCATAGTTTATATGGAAGAAATATTAATTAAAACTGCCTCATAAAATAAATTGATGGAAACATTAAATGAATTTGACCAATAATTCATAAAATTTGGATGATCCCCCCCATTGGTTTCAATATATTCACCAAATTTGAATTTGTGAATATGAACTATTCACTAATTTTTAAAGATCCACAACTAAAACTTAGTGTAATTAAGGCTTGAGTACAATTTTCCACATCATCCATAGTTGTAGCATTGGCCTTACATGTGAAGATAAGAAGGAATAAGAAGTTGAAGAAGGCCCTATTTGGATTCTAATTGATGGGCTTGTGTTAAACAAGTGTTTCTATTTGGGTGGGTTTGCTTATGGGATATGTTGCCTTCTATAGTGATGGAGAGGCAAGTAGGTTGATGGGGGATCTATACCCCAGCAGTGCTAATGCTATTATTGGTTTAGAATTGGTTGCTCTGAGTAACAGGCTTGATGCAAGATGGTTCTATCAGGGAGTGTTGATAGGCTTAGTTGTTTTCAGGTGGTTTGGCGTTCATGATCCTCTTAATCTTGCTTGTATGGGTTGGAAGTACAGTTTTTCTTACCCACCCTTCAGTTGGTTGTTGTTTCAAGCAATTGTTTTATCTACTTGGAGGGTGGCCTATTAACTTGTTAGATTTTAATTTGGTTCTCTAGGAGTTAATACTGTTGTGAGATGGTTGTCTCATGATCTATTGGTTTCAAAATGTTTTGAAATCTGCAATAATTGATTGGAATTTTGGGTTGCTTTTCCCACCCTTGGGGAGGTTATGGTGATTGGTGATGCGTGCACAAAATGATACTTTAATTGATCCTTTTTATGTTTTCAAATACTTTATTATGTTTTTAATTAACTATATTGGCATTAGATTATAGGGTATGTGCAGGATCACGATGGGCCAAAAATTGGTGATATGATGGCTATGTGTAGGGTATGTGGATGATGACTTTTTTTTCCCAAAATTGATGAAATAAAAAGGGTTTTTAGAGGATATTCTCACCTTTCTACAAATATAAATTATGTTTTACTTTGAATTTAATAAATAATTATTATTCATTTTCTATTTGAATTACGACTAAAGTCTTGATTGATAGGCTAAATGAAAAACATCTATAGCTTTCAAATGGTATCACATTTTTTGAATTTAAAACATACGTCACATTCTATGCTTTGCATACTATAGGATTAAAAAAAAAAAATTTGAATTTCATGAAATTTTGACCAAGTTAAGGTGGTCAAGCATACGAGGTTTTATATTTTTTTTTAAGTTGTAATAAAAAATCATAATTAATTATTTACTCATAATTTTTTTTCAAAAAAGTATGCATCGCATCGAGACATGAGTCCTCTACTTCTATCTAAAATCTTATAAAAAAATATTATCATTTTATTGTGGTTAGGGTGGTCAGACAAATGCCTACTTATTTTTTCCTTGAAATTTAAGTACTATTGCATTGAAATTTCAAAATTTTACCAAATAGATTTTAAAAAAAAAAACCTAGTAGTTTAGAAACTACATTCAATTTGTTACATATTCTATTCTTACATATTTTTGAAATAATATAAATAATTTATTCAATTTTTTACGTCATGTTTCTTAACTCTGATTTTTCTAAAAAAATTGCCACTTAAGGGCCTATTTTTTCCATGATGATCCTACACATACCCTATATACTTATATGTTTGCTTGTTTTATCTTATATTTAACTAATTTGAGGATATATTAGAAATGATATTTTGCATTAAATGTGTTGCTTTTAATGAAGATTAGTGATAAAATGATTATGCAATTTGAGAACTTTTGTTGTCATAATAACATCCTATCTTTGACGAATCTGTTCAGTTGATTAAATGTTTACTTCATGAGGAGGACATGTTAAACTCTCTATTTAACAAATGTTAAATCTGTCTTGCTCTTGATCACTCCAGCTAGATCCTGATTATCAATTCCATATTGACTTCAATCAATTTGGTAACTTCTTGTTCAACTATTATTATGTGGCAGATTTCTTTATGATACTTTCAGTTTTGTTTAGTTTTAGTTTTGAGGCTTTGTTTCTTGGCAGTAAGTGCCAATTTTTGTATTCAAATAAGTGGATATTCTTATAAATATCCATCCTTAGATTTAATTTGGAGTTATTTAAACTTTCACTTTAGCATTGTAATTTTTATAATCTATAATTTTGTTCTACTCACCTATGTTTCCCAATTTGAATGCAAATAAGAGTTTATTTGAATCTTGGTGTTTAGGTCCCACCAGAGGAAGAGCAAGGCCTGCTCAACCAAAGGAGGTGACCTTATGTTATGCTCTTTGATTCAGTTGATTTATGTGTAATTTGTGTCAATTAGAAATTTAGAAATGTTGACCTTTGCTTAATCATTGTTAGGTGACTACAATTTATTATCTATACTCTTAGATTAAGTTCATTGTGTTATGAAATAGTTCATTCATTTACTATAGATTTAATTATTGCTCATAGGAATTGGACTCAATAGTTATTTGCAAATGTATGTAGTTTTAATGGAAGAGATAACGATGACTTATGGGAAGATAGAAATGAAGCTTGTTCAGAATTCTTTCATGGAATTTAGTGTTACTATTTTCTAGGTTAATATTTATTTTCTACAAACATAAATAGATTCTCTTTTCAAGTAATTTCAATTCTAAATTCTAGATTAAGAGTAAATTTAGTTTTTAGCTTAATCCTTCCATGAATCAATTGCAATTAAGTCAAGTGAAGTATGAACTAATTTATTGGAGTTTGAACAATCGTTAGTGAAGATTTATAAGTTAGGATTAAGTCTTTAGAATTAGTTAGAAATTAGTTGTTAAGATCCACTCCCGACAACTCCTGAAAGCTCTTCAAATCTCCCAAAGGAGCTAAACCAATACCAAAGTTATTGTTTATTGTGTAAAACCCCCCAATTCGTGGAAACATCCTTATCGCATACAACTCTAAGACATACCTGGTTCGATAATTGAAATATTAAATGATGCAAGAAGTGGCATTAATGGCCTTGCCCATCAATTGGGTGTTGTGTTGTTGCATTGTGGATAATTTTTTGGCCTATTCTATTCTAGCCATGAGGTGGAATCATGTGGTGGAAGAATATGTAGGTATCCAATGGACTCATGCACCATGTCATACTGGGTGCAGCCTCATGACTTGTCTTTCTACTCTAGTTATATGGATGCTCTAAATTTTTTGGTGCTTAGTTTTATTATCCCTAACTACTATTTCATTATAACAATGTTATGGTTTCATACCTAGTGGACTTTGGTTAACCTCATAAATGGTCTATGCACTATTTTTGGGATTAATTTGGGGATTTAGTTTTTTATTATGCTGATGATTGTTCTATGGTTACAATTTTGGTTACTTGGCTTGCACACCATTTTGATATTTTTTTTTGGTCGGGGTTGGTGTTGTTCTTCCTAGCCTATTTTTTTGTTTGTTGTTTTGGCTTTTTAACCATGGGATTGGGGCCCTTTCCCTACTTATCTAATAAAAAACATTGGCCTTACTTTCCTTAATTATTTTTTCTCTTGTCCTAGCTAACACCATATTTTGTAGTATAGACTCCAACTAGCTTGTTTAGTTTTAAAAATATAAAAATTTCCTTTCCTACAACTGATATTGCAATCTCTCACTTGCCCCCATTATGAAAGAAACATGCAGCTAAGGATTGGTTACCTTTTTCTACATCATCCATATTTCATCTTTATCCTTTCTTGCCTCTATTTTTTTTTCTTTTGTTCAGCTTGACCCCATATTCTCTAGTAGAGACTCAAAACTATCTTGTTTATTTTTGATGTATATCCTTTTTCCTTTCCTAGAAGTCACACTCTAATCTCCAAGAACTACCAAGTTCTCCTCACACATAGTTAAAACACTCCTCTTTCTATCCCCTTTCTCAAAAATATAATCCATAATTTCATTTATCTTGGCTTGTGAAATGAGATCGCCCTTCTTCAATTTGACTATTTCTCCTAGTTACACTTCTTCCCTTAAATTCATATTTTCTTGTTCAAAAATCCTAGTTTCACTAGGCCTCTATTCACTTCCTATAACCAACTTCCCTTTCTCCGTCTTCTCACTATAATTTTTTACTAAATTATTTTATTATACTTCCCACCAAAACATAAACACATTCCTATGCAAGATTTATTTGGACTTCTTGTCAATACAATTTCTAGTTACATGTCTAACTTTCTAACATTTGAAAGATTGAATACGTAGATATTCATAATCTTATTCTTGAACCATTGAATTGGTCAAGAATTTGATCTTAATTTTAAATGATGGATTTTCTTACTCAAGTCCATTCTAACACATATTCTAGCATAAGTAGCTTTTTTTCTATGTATCCAATAAACTATGAGCATACTACCATGATAAATTTTAAATAATTTGAAAATTTGGTTTGACTAAATCCCATTAGATAATAAATACATTATAATTTGTAATAGGGGTTATATCATTAGCTATTTACTAGGATCAAAACCAAGAGATTAGGCATGTAGGTATAATCTCAAATTACCTATAAACCATGGTCCTTCTTTCAAAATTTTGTATCTATCTTTCTCCATATACAAATTTATTTTCAACAATCTAAAGGGTAGAAAATTTATAGCGAGGCAAGGACAATTTAACCAAAACCATCCCATGCAAGCTTTAATTTGATCTATCACTGTGCAAATCCCAAATTAAATTTATAATCATAGCCATTCTTTATAAAATTTCAAGTCTTGAATTAATAAAAATATACTATAGTTGAGATGATAAAATCAATAGTTTAATACACATTAAAAACTAAAATCTTACAATTATTCAAAATTTTATTTTTATTTTTTTATTTTTAGGGTTTTTTTTGCATCTTTGAGTATAAAACCTAACTCTTGACTATCAATAGCTCTGAAACCTAATAGTTTTATAATTATAACTAATGAACATATAAAAAAAATTAAGATAAAATATGAAAAATAATCTAAACTTATGAAAAAATTAATATTTAAAATGTTACTTATATACCCTCATTAATGGGGTCAAGGGAATTGGTTCTTGAAAAGAATGGTTGGAGGCTAAATGGAATCCCCCTAGGATTGATTTCTCAAGTTTAACTTTTATGAGGATTTAAGAGGAAACTCAATAAAATATAGGGCTAGTTGTGTTATGTAGGACTAGAAAGGTAAGTTGGTTTGTAAGGCTTCAAAAAATATCAAACTCAAGACAAAAAAAAAGTGAAATGCAAGCTCTCATTTTAGGCTTGCAAATTTTCTCCAATATTAATTTGAAGAAGATAGAAATTTAGGGTGATTTGATTGTGGTAATAAATTCAATTGAGTCCAATTTTTCATTTTAATAAAGCTCACATCTCTTTTAAATTTATTTCTTTCTCTTTTAAACAAATTGGAATCCTACACTATCAATCACATTGAATGGAGGTCAACATGGAGGATAATGTGTTGGCCAACTCTATGGTTCCCAAGTTGGAAGAGATTATTGTAGATGTGGAGAATCTAGTTGTGGTGGAGGTTTGACCAATGCCTTTTAGACAAAGAATTTATTAATCATTACTTTTCTCCATAGATGACTTGGGAAATGGTATTTATGCCACCTCAAGCATTTCTTATTAATGTTGATCCTTACTCTCATCATTTCCTTTGCAGATATGATCCATTTGTCTAGTTGTCTCATTTTTTCAAATATTTATCATGGATTTTATTTATTTATCTAAGGCATGTTTTGTACGTTGGATTTTCTTTGCAATCCTAATGCATACTTTGATTAGCTTCTATGAACCTAGCACCAAGTGGATTTCATCACAAATATATCAAAGGAAAGCATTCAATGCATGTTTAAAACAAAAAGCAACCTTATTTTATTTGCAATTCAATTTGTACTTAGCAATGAACTCCTAACATCTGAGCATAAATACAAATTCAATCTTGATAGAGCCTAAATGGCTATTGCTTCTCTTTTAGATTTGGGAGATGTAAAATAATGATATGTATTTCCTATGAAATATTTCATCAAACATAACTTTCTAGAAAGTTTGGAGGAGATTTTGGATGCCACTACTTGTATGGAAATTGAATCCTTCTCCCTCTATATTTTTTCATTTTGACCAAATGCAATGTAGTAGATTGCTACCCATTCATATTTTATTTTCAAGATCAAATGATCTTTTTAATGAAATATTTCCATATTTCCTCCTTGCTAACCTTTGTTGTTGTCATATATAAAGCTTCAATAGTAGAAAATTCCACCACTATTTTTAACTTTGTGGACTTTCTCTTATCTCTATCTCAATCAAAATTTGTATCCACATACCCATTAACCTTAAAATACCACTCCCATTATAATGGATAGCAACACTAGAAGTGCCTCTCAAATACCTAAGAATCTACTTCACAATCATCCAATGCTCAGGACCTAGATCTTCCATGCAATGATTGACTACTCCCACTACTTGTGCAATTTTTGGTTTGGTGCACACTATGAAAAACATAATACTACCAACTTTTGATGAGTATGGTACATGATACATTTGTTTCTTCTCTACTTCTATGCTAGGGAACTGTTCTAAAGATAATTTAATATGAATAGGAAATAGGAACTAACTGGTTGTGCATTATGTATATTGGAGCACTGCAAAACCTTCTTCACATAAGTTTTTTGGTGATAATTGTATTTTCCTATTATATTTTTCTTTATATATCCTCATACCAAGAATTTGATTTTCTCTTCCTAAGTCCTTCATCTTGAACTCCCTAGACAGTTTAGATTTTGAATGGATGATTTTATTCGTGCTAGGACCTATTACCAACATATCATCAACATATAGAAGCAAAATAATAAAATTTCATCATCATACCTATGAAAATAGGTACAATGATCAAACTCACTTCTAAAACCCAAACTCATCATGAAGGAATCAAATTGCTTGTACCAACACCTTGGTGCTTGTTTTAAACCATACATTGATTTTATCAACCTACAAACAATATTCCCCTTGTCTATCTCCTCAAAAAAATTTGGTTGCTACTAAATCTCCTCTAAGAGATCATCATGAAATAATGTCATTTTTACATCTAACTATTCTAACTCCAAATCAAGACTAAAAACTAGAGCTAAAACAAATCTTATAGTACTTAACCATACAACAAGTGAAAAAAATCATCAGAATCAATCCCAAAATTTTGTGCATAACCCTTGGCCACCAATCGAGCTTTATACCTCTCCAAATTATCATTTATGTCCCTTTTCAATTTGAAGACCCACTTGTTACCAATAGATTTTTCCCCTTAGGAAATGGTTCAAGTTGTCATGTCTTGTTCTTATGAAGAGCTTCCATCTCCTCTTCCATGGCAACTCTCCACTTTCTTGCACATTCAAATTCACCATCTTTCTAACATGAACTAGGTTCACTAGCATTAGTTAGTAATGCATAAGTGTATTTACAAGTAGGAGAGTACCTTTCAGATTCTTTGGATACTCTAGTGGATCTCCTTATAAGGGGTAATATATCACCCTACATAGTGTATTTAGTTGTTTTCCACCTTGTTAATTTTCATTTGGTACTTGTAAATTATCATCATAAATTTCCACCTCAACTGGAATAATTTATGTAATTTTTTTTTTCTTTACCTCTTTTCTTTGTTTTTTCATTAAAATAAGCATCTTAGCTAGCTATAACCTTGTAGGTAGTAGTATCCCAAAATCTATACTTGTTTGTACCTTCTGCATAGCTAAGAAAAATACACTTTTTGGACTTCACGTACAACTTATTCATATTCTCTTTAGGAATATGAGCATAAGCATAAAAACCAAATACATGAAGAAAGAAATAATCAATAGGTTTACCTATCCATACTTCTTTAGAGATTTTATCATCAATATTTCTAGTGGGTCATCTATTAATCAAGAAATAAGTTGTACAAATAGCCTCTACCCAAAATTTCTTCTCTAAACTAATAGTGCTCAACATACATCTATCTTACTCCATAATTATATGGTTCATGCATTTAGCAACACCATTTTTTTGTGGTGTCATAGCAACCATCAATCGCCTTACAATACTGAACTCACTGCAAAATGGGTTAAACTCTCATGAAAAAAAATCTTGTTTGTTATCTATTCTTAGACAATTTTTAGTTTTACCCTTCTAATTCTCTACCAAATCTTTAAACTTTTTAAAATAAGAAAAAAATTCAAACTTCTTCTTGAGAAGATAAATCTACACCTTACGAGAATAATCATTTATGAATGAAATAAAATATGATGAACCCCCAATAGATGTAACAAGAGCTTCCCAAGTATTTGAATGAATTAATTCTAACACATCTTTACTTTTGGTAGTACTTCTTGAAAAACTCAATCTATTCTTTTCCCAAACAAAAAATGTTCACAAAAAATTAAATATTTACATTTGATACTATAGAATGCTTTGCCTAGACCTGCTCAAACATGAACAAACAATTAAACAAATTAGTCTATAAACAAGTGCAAACAAGAATTCCCCATGAAATTTATTCAAACACAAGAACATGAAATCAAAATCAAGTAATTGAATGAACTACTAATGAAATTCTATTTTAAATGCTCAAACT
>VDFB02000015.1:103289522-103533979 GCA_007258455.2 Sequoia sempervirens | reverse complement strand
TAAATACATACATAAATACATACAAGCATAATACATATGTACATAAAATATTGCATCCATACAATATACATGCACTAATACATATAGGCATACATACATGCATACATACAAGGATATATACATACATACATACATGACACACTAGCATACATGTATATACAAAAATACAAATATATCAAAAAACATTCAATAGAGTGGCATTTAACATTAAAAAAGACATAATATGAGTGTGTTATAATGCATGCATGTTATGTCTTGCTTGACATGTATCTTGGATAAGCAAAAAATGTCAAAAGTAGGACATAACGTAAGCGCATTATAACACGCTCGTGTTATATTTTTCTTTGTGAATCCGCGAGCCTTAGCATTGGTATTTTCCCTGGAATACCAACCTAAAGGCTTGGAGGGTATTCCCAATGATCAGTGATGTGGTTTTGAAAATTCTACAATATTTTCACATAATCGGGTTCGTGCTCACTGTTAGGATTGCATCTGGTTCAATATCGACAAAATTGAACACATGGGTAATGCTAGGTTCTCTCTTAGCTATCCAACGATGTAATTTTTTTCACTTTTTAACAATGTTAAGCCTTTCATCCATAATTTCTTTTGTTTGTATGTATCCTTTTTGCCAAAAAGCAATGTTTGGTGTTTTTTTCGTTATAAATTAACCGTTCATTGAAATTTCAAATAAATTAAATTTTTAGAAACTAGACTCCATTCTACAAATTTTAAAAAAAAAATTAAAAAAAATCAGTTACCTTCAAAAAATTTTAGGGGGAGCACAACCAAAATTCTACTTTTCAAGAAGTGTCGACTTAGAAAATTACTTAAAAATCAAATATTCATTAAAAAATTATTAGAAAAATCATGCATCAACTAGATACTATTAGCTAACTTTTGACTATAGCGATTTTAAAAGTACTACAAAAAATTTTCACTGTGCTTGGGTCATACAAGAGTTGCTATGTTATGTTTTTGTGACAAAAATAGCACCAATTTGTGTACGTCCCTGTTTTGAACCCCTTAATCTCAACTATTTTCAAAATAAATTAGTAGTTTAGAAAGTAGACTTAGAGTACTTCAATCCCTATTTTTATTCCATCTCAAAATTTTGAGTGTAACTATCCTCAATTTCACATCCAAGGTCAATATTTCTTGATTTCAAAAAAATATGGCCACCTAAGCCCCCTTTTTGGGAACCATCTTGGTGCACTTACATGAGTGCAAAACCCTAGTTTGATGGCTAAATCAGGGAAAAAAACCTTAATTTTCATGCTTAAATACGCTTGGAGGGGTCACTTTCCATTCATTTTTGCATTCATACTTTTAAAGTTCTAGCCTTTTGAGCTTTGACCCTTCTTTAGAATGGCGCAATGAGTGCTTCCTCGACACATTTATGAGTGAGTCCACATGTACTAGAGACCTCTAGGTGTAGGACCACCAGTATGTGACCCAAACCCAACCTTGAAATTTGATTTTTTAGTGCATTTATTATGCTTCAAAGTGTCAAAGTCCCCAGCCTCGCTATATAGTGATGCGCCAAGTGAAAAATCGATGATGTGAAGCTCAAATAGTGTCACTTATGAAAATAGTGATGTGGCTCACAATTTGACTTTAGGGTTTCAAACTCCAAATAGCGACGCTTTTACAAAAAGCGATACTTAGCTCAATTTAGGATTAGGGTTTTCTAGTCAAACAGAGATGCATGTGCACATGGTGATGTTGAGGTCAATTTAGCATTTTCAAAGAGTCCAGTATCGTTGTTTGGAGTTTTACAAATAATGACACCTTTGCAAATTGTGACGCATTCGTGGTTTTGAGGTCAAAAACTCCAAATGGGGTCAAATATTTTTCTAAATTTTGACATCATGGGTAAAGGAGGTGATCTAGCCTGTGCATTCACGCAAGCATTAGCCCTCAATCCTACACAAATTGGGTGATCTATCAAAGTTATGATAGGAGAACCTAAGCGAGATCGGTCTTTGGTATGTTTCCTATGCACCCATTGTCTAGACCCACCTGGCGATGATGACTTTTTTGGCAGAGAGGTGGCATAGTGAGACCTCATTTTTTCACCTTTTGACTGGTGAGGCGACTATTACTTTGGAAGACATATGGTGCATTGTATGTTTTTCAATTCATGGAAAGTGGGTGATCTATGGTATAGATGTTGATAGTGATGCATGATTCGAGGTAATGGAGGTTGAGAAGCTTGCACTTTTCGAGGGCCAGATTGACCTAAACTATTACAAAGGCCGAGTGCTGACTTTTAGGCTGATTGTTTTTGCCATTATATGCGAGCTAGTAGCTCCAGATCGGTGAGGTAAATACTTGAGTTTGGGATGGGGCTTGGCTTGGGAGAGGATACTTTTTCCCAGGATATAGTTTGCTTGGGAACTAGTTATGCTGGCTTCACTATACCATGATTTACATGATTTTTCATATTACGACAGCCGAGTGATTGGAATGAACATGACACTGCTACACATTTGGTCCTGGGAGCATATTATCATGCTCTGACCAATTTTCACTTTGGTTGATACACAATCTAATGATCCTACGATTTGGACATACATGGGTACAATCACTCTATGACATACAAGACAGTTGGATCTACCTCACTGGCATTGTGTTCTTGATGAGATGGAAATGTTCAACTGGCACCCCTGGTTATAGATGCTAGCATGGTACAATGACGTACAATAGCTATTTTATGCTCGACAGACCTGACTAATGTAGGGGAGAGAGCATACCATTATAGAGTGCTACCTTCCAGATTGGGTAGCCCACCAGTTTTGAGAGGTTTAAGATCATTCAGATGATCAATACACTGCTATTTTTGCTAGATCACTAAGATACTATGTGGGGATAGAAAATTCTAGTGTCTCATGCTATTGATAGCTTTCAATAGTTGGTTGCTAGGCCATGGGCCTATGCTCAAGGACCAATGAATCTAGGCATGACTCATGCATATGATGAGTGGTTTATATCTCCATGTCAGCTAATAGATCCAAGAGTGGCTCCTCGACGAGGGAGACCTCAAGGGATGAGTGCTCAGAGAGCATAGGAAAGGCAGGGTGGACAGGATCCTAGAGCACCATCAAGTGAAAGGTAGCCTCCACGATAGCCAGATTAGTAATCAGATCAACAACCACATCACCCACCACAGTTGGATCCTTGAGATGGCCAAATACAATAGATGTAGGAATATATATAGAGGTTATAGGAAAAAATACTAGTAGTTACATTAGAGAGAGATTAGGACAGGAACAAGTCTAGGCTCTTACTGTAGAGAGAGACCATGAGCACTAGTAGAGGCAGGCCACAAAGCTACAATTAGCTTAAGAGGTCAGTAGGAGACATCAATTAGAGATCATGGCTGCCACATCACAGGGGAGGACCGTGTCAGCACGGATGTACCGTGAGGAAATCTAGGAGGAAAAGTACTATAGACTTTGTTATTAGTAGGTTGTACCCTTGATTGCTCAGGTGCCAGACAAACAGATGATTGGGTAGAGAGGTAGGCAAGTGAGGGGAGCAGCCACCAAGGCTAGTAGCTATGTACAAATGTTGATCAATGATTGATTCTTTCTGAGATAGTCTCACAAGCTTTGTTTTTGATAGCCCTGTGGGCATTGTACCTTGATTGATATGCATACACTTGAGTTAGATTTGTACCATGATAGTGATGATTTTTTGATATATATGATATGGATATGATTGATTTATGATGTGATGTGTTCACTTTATTTATGCCTTATGGGTGGATGCATATGATGTTCTATGTATATGCAATGTGACTCTATATGATGTGATATGATGTATGATTATGCAGATGTTTATGGATGAATTTATTTTCTATATTATTTCAATGCACTTTTATGGTGATGATGTTTGTAGTATGGATGTATGGATGAAAATGTTTATGGTATGCTTAGGCTAACAGATCTATATTATGCCACAAATGACAATGCAAAATGGATGATGTGATATGTTATGATTATGAGATTTTTTATTTTTTAGTATCTTTTCTATGATGCATGTATGGGTGATGTGATGATGTCTATATGATTATGCAATGGATGCAAATGTATGGTTTATGAGATGCTTAGAATGACCAATCTATATTATGGTGCAAATGATGGAAATGCAATGCATGTGCATTGGTATGAATGATATGCCACATGTTGATGGTTTGTGGATGTAGGATGGATGTGTTGGTGATGTTTGGTTGATTGACATGGTACCATCTTAGCATTGTGAGAAGAAAGAAGAAATGAGAAGAGGATCCAACAATTCCATGATCTCTCAAAACTTTATTAGATATGATGATTAATGATGATGATGTATTGCTTATCTGAGATTGGGATTTTAAAAGAGCTTACCTTATGTTTGATAACACACATAGGCATGATTCATCAAGGTATAAAGAAACATGATGGCATTTTACTTGGTGTGATGGATGTTGACTAAAAAATCAGATAGGAGTATCCTTGTTCACACCTAGCATATAGAACCCTCTTTAGCATGTAGTTCATATATTTCAAACATCTCAAAACAAAACATAGAAAAGAAGAACCTTCCCATGTAGTCAACAAGATACCCAAAACACCCTCCCTATAGACCAAACAAAGTAAGCATGACCAAGGTTATATTACGCAAGTATCCAACAAGCACACTAGATAAAAATATAATGATAAATACCCCATCCATTTCTCTCTAAATCATTTTGATTAGACATTATTGAGAGGTCATTGGAATGAGTGCAATAAGATAAATCAACAAGAAAAATATAAAGTAAATAGAAAAACCAATGTTCTTCATACCTCTAGCCAAGAGTAAACTATAATGATGCCTAATGTTGATGTCCATTGTAGGAAGGATGCATCCTAGAACATGATGTTATCAGATAATTTGGGACAAGCTAGATGATGTGCTATTAGTAGCAAGATTTTTACCAACTTGTTCACCTATTGACGTAGACTCGAGACCTTGAGGTTTGAGTTTTTACTTTTAACTTGCTAGACTTGTTTCTGATTGTTGTACCAAAGGTTGAGGATGATGATGATTTATTATGAGTGGATGTTTATTTTGAATGATCGTGAAATAGGATGGATGAATTTTTTTTCAAATATTTGGACGTTTTTGATGTTTTGAAATGTTTTGATGTTGTTTTTGGTATTTTCAAGTTTGTTTATAAATGTTTTGATTTTCAAAATTTCCAATGTTTTTGTGTTTTCTGATATTTTGACTAAGAAACTAACCTAAAGGCCTATCCTAGGGACATCAAGGGCTGATCAAAGATTAGCCTTTCCTACGTTATACACACAGAGACCACGTAGTTCAATTGACACAGATTCGTTTATTGATGAAGATATGAACATGTATGGATTGCTAGTTTATTATGATGAACCCCTAAAGGACTAACCTAATGTGTCTCAGGGGAACATCGAGGATAGCCTTGCTTATGTTCAGAGCTTAGAGACCCGTAGTTTTACAAGACAACTCTATTTTTTACCTTTTCTAACTTTTGACTTGTTTTTTGTATTTTGATATGTTTCAGATGTTTTTGGGTTTTTTGATTTTATAAATGTTTTTGGATTTTTTGATTTTAAGGAAGACTTAAATAATATACACGAATCCAATCCAATGTAGGTATAAGAACATTCCCCCAGCGTGAGGTGATAGACTACTCTGATATAGGCAAGAAAAAATGATGTTAGGAATGTGCCGAGTAATTCTAGGAGGGATCATGATACGAACATAGGATCAAGCTATGATGTGGACACAGGTGGGTGATGGATGGAGATATGGAATGCGATGGATGAATGATGCAGAACAAGTAATAGAGATCATGGTGGATGGAAAGTGCTTATTTACACAAGGCGCCTGATTGCCATGTTTTCACCAAGATACTTGCCAAAAGTGCCACAGAAGTGCTTTTCACTAGAGGATGATTTTTCTTTACTATTTTCCAATCAGTTTTCTATTTTTTTGGATTTTTATATTTCTATATTTTTATTTTTATTTTTTGGATTTATACCTTATAATTTTAGGGATAATTTTTTTTGAGATGGGAGTTGTTCATGGGCTCCTATAGAGTTTCACCTTCTAGTGTGGATAACTGATATGCTCTTGATTTGTAGTTCGTTCTAATGATGAAGGGTCCCAACTAATTAGGTTAAAAATTTCTCTTTCTATCTGGATTTGGTACATTTTTCTAATTTTCTTTCAACGTGAGCTTTCCAACTTGAAATCTATGACTCCTAATCTTCTTGTTGTAGCTCCTCTTGAGATAATTCTGATAGACTTGCATATGATTCAAAGCATCTATGCACCGCTCATCCAATAGTTCTAATTCATTCAACCATGACAACCAATATTTTTCATTAGTGATGAGATTCTGCAATGATATTCTTAAGGATGGGAGCTCAATCTCAATAGGAAGGATGGCTTATGATCCATAGACCAGGGAGAATGGGGTTGCACTTTTAGGCATGCAAATACTCATTTGGTAGGCCCATAAGGTAGGATTTAGCTATAAGTTCCAGTCACGACCAACTTCATTGACTATTTTCTTTAGGATTTTCAAGATGGTTTTATTGGTAGCCTCATCTTGGCTATTTCCTTAGGGGTAGTATGGAGCAGAAAAGCGATGTTGGATATTGAACTTTTGGCATAGGTCTCAAACATCTTGGTTTTTGAAAGGTGTCTTGTTATCTGAGATAATGGCTTGAGGAACACCGAAGTGAAAAATTAGGTAGTTTAGGATGAACTTGGAAATATTCTTTCTTGTGATATAGGTCATGGGGATGGCCTCTACACACTTTTTGAAATACTCAGTGGCGGTGATAATGAACTTATGTCCACTAGATGAAGTGGGTGTGATTTTACCAATGAGATCAAGCCCCCATTGTGAAAAGAGAAAAGGTGTTATAATTGGTTGGAGCTCCTAAACTGGTGCATGGATGAGGTCCCCATGCTATTGACATTGTAAACACCTTCAAACATAGTCGTGTGCTTCCTTTTCCATTGTTGGGCAATAGTACCCAATCCTCAACAGTTTCTTGGTGAAGGTCATACCACTCAAATCTGACCCACAAATGCCATTGTGTACCTCAGTTAAAGTAGTCAAAGCTTCCTTAGGGTAAAGGCATCACAACAAGGCTCCTTCAATACTCCTACAGTATAGGGTGTCTCCTTAGATAACAAAGTGGGACGACTTCTTGAAAAATGTTCTTTTAAGTTTCAGGGTGATATCAGCGGGGAGGACTCCTATTTTTCAAGTAGGTGTAATATCATGATACCAAGGGTCATTGGAACAATGATTACACACACAAATTTAGACTCTAGTACCTTGAATGTTAGTACAAGAAGTTTCTCTACAAGGAATTCTTACTTAGGGACGTTTCCTGGGATATCTAGTAGTGATCCAATTGTTGCCATAACATTTGCTGCTCTATTATTTTCCCTTGGCATTTGTTCAAACATGATGTCAATGAAGAATTCTTTGAGGCTTTCTACTAGTTTCTTGTATGGAGTCAATTTTTCATCCTTAGTTTGGTATTCATCATTTACCTAATTAATGATTAGTTTTGAATCTCAATAGACCTTGAGTGCCATGATCTGTGTATTGCTATTTTGAGTCCTATGACAAGGGATTCATATTTTGCGATGTTGTTTGTGCAAGGAAAAGATAGCTTATATGACTTGGGTATGCAATCTCCTTTTGGTGTAAGGAAGAAGAATCCAACTCCTAAACCATGTTGTTTGTAAGATCCATTGAAATATACTTTCCAATGATCCGCTATGCTTATGTTAAAGATGGACTCATCGGGGAACTCTAATACAAGTGGGTTTTTTGAATACATCAATGCTCCTACCAACTAATCTGTAATTACTTGTCCTTTAATGGCCTATCATTCTACATACTCAATATCATGTTCTATCAGGATCATAACCCATTTATTTTTACACCTTGTGAGTGTTTCTTTAGAAAGCAGATACTTGAGAGGATCTATCTTGGCAATGAGTTTTATCTGATGCACCAACATATAGTGTCTGAATTTCTATGCAGCAAACACTACTACTAGGAAATCCTTCTCAATGGATGTATAGTTCATCTCATGTCCGACCATGGTTCTACTGACGTAGTAAATAGCTCTCTCTTTCCCATTTTCATCATGTTGTTCTAAGAGAGCGCCAAGGTCTACTACTATTACCAATATATATAGGATCAAAGGCTTGCTTGGAATTGGTGGCATTAGGACTGGTGGTGTGAGAAAGTACTCCTTGATTTTATTAAATGCCTGGTTACATTTCTCATCCCATTTGTATGCTACCCCTTGTGGAGTAGATGAGAATATGGGATAGCCTTATATGCTAACTGTGCTACAAACTGACGAATGGATTGGAGCCCTCCCTACAAACCCCTTAACTGCTTCAATGTTCTTGGTTCCTCCATCTCAAGAATTTCTTTGACTTTGGTGGGGTCTATATCGATTCCCCTCATAGATACAATGTACTCTAGGAGCTTTCCCGATTGTACACCAAAGACATATTTTTTTAGATTGAGCCTAACCATGTATTCTTCTAGCCTCTCAAAGATGGAGCTTAGTGCCTTTATGTGATCTCGATGCTTCTTTTATTTTTCCAATATGTCAGATCCACATAGTCTTCCATAGTTTTGTGAATCATGTCATTGAAAATTAGCATCATAGCTCTCTGGTAGGTAGCTCCTCCATTTTTCAACCTAAATGGCATCATGTTCCACTATTATGTCCCCCATGGACAAGTGAAAGTTGTCTTGTGTTGGTAATACTTAGCTACCATGATCTAATTGTACCCTCAGAATTCATCCATTAGTGATAGCATTTCATGTCCTTCCATGATATACACAATCATGTCTATATTTGGGAGAGGAAAATCATCCTTGGGACATGCTTTGTTTAGATCTTTGAAGTTAGTGCAGTTGTGGATGCCCTGGGTGGGCTTAGAGGCTGGTACAAGATTTGAAACCCATTCTAGATAATCAATTGGTTGTATGAAGCAAGCATCAAAGAGATTTTGTAATTCTAGTTTGACCAGTAATCATTCTCTATCCCAAACCATATCCTACATGGTTATTTCTCCTGCCAGAATGATCGATATATTTGTGGATGCATTTTTCTCAATTTTTGTCTTACTAGTTTTTCCTCTGGATAGATGGCTAGGTGGTGAACCACAACTTTTGGATCAAGACCAGGCATGTCAGTGTAGGTCCATGTGAAATTTACCTTTCTTTCCCTTAGAAAAGAAGCTAGGAGTTCTTGTTCTTCATAGAAGGTGATATGTGGGGCTTTCTCAGTCCCTAGATTGACTGGATTACATTTGTCTGCTAAGATTGCTAACTTTTCTTGATGAATAGAAATAAGGGGAAGATTGAATCCCTTAGTCTTTGGCACCTCAGAGAGGTTTTCACCACTGGATTCATCCTTTGTTTTTACTATTTTTGGATCAGAGAGTGCCACAGTGTGGTTTTCACTCAAAGACCTAGATATTATTCTTAAATTTTCACTTTTGCGACTAAGGGATTAAATTGTTTCCCCATAATATGCATGTGTGTCAGGTTCAATGTCAAACCCGATTTGTGATCTCCACATGGTGGAGTATCCCTCAATACCATTAATTTTGAGAGAGCCTCATCATTTTCAAACGTGTCTAAAATCAATGGTCCTCGTTGGTCATAGTTGATGAGTTGGGGATAGACTAATTTTAGATCATGGGTTTGGTTGTTCAACTCAAAAGATAGGGTACTAATCATGAGAAGGGAGGAATCCTTGAATACCATGGGTAGGTCAGTTATGGGATGCTCATCACATACATTGGTTATGTCAAAGGTAAAGTTATTTAAAGGTAACCTATCAATAATGCCAATTGAGGAGGAGCTTTGACTTTTCTAACTGGGGCACCTTTGCCAAGTATGGTTATTTTTGAAGGGGTACATCCAAGGCCAAGATTCCTTATATGCTTCTTAGGAATGATAGGTTCTAGTAGGCAATTATCATTTTTCCCAAGCCTTTCATTTTTTTAATAGCCCCATCCTTGCATCATCTGTAGTGCTTTGTTGTTATAATCCATGGGAAGATTAGGCACATGCCTTTCATCTCGGTATAGCAGACTTGATATGTCCTTTTCATCTAGAATTTCCTAGCTCAGTTCTCCCAAACATCTGAATCTAGAGGGGTCTACTTTGAATATTTGAGATTTGGTGTTATTTAGGTGTGGTTTCCCATGAGATCTAGGAGATTCAGGTAATTCACTTGTTACAAAAGCACTTTTCTTCATTTTGTAATCTCCACACCCATTGTCTAGAATAATGAATTGATATCGGAGATATCAAGAATGGTGGGAATCTTTTTCTCAGAAGTGGAGGCTAGAGTAGATGGGTCTATATATGAGTTTGTAGGGACTTCATCATTTTTTGGGACTTGAGGGATCTTTTAGTACTTCACTTCTAGAATCTTGCAATAATAAAATGGCTTGGGATCACCATGGATTGTGACCTATTGATTTTGATAGGGAAACTTGACACATTTATGGAAGGTAGATGGGACATCTTGCATCCCATGGATCCATGTGCACCCCAGGAGGATATTGTAAGGTAGTTCTAGTTCAAGGACTTGGCATGTAGTTTCCATGATGGCTGGCCTTACTTTAATAAGGAGTTGAATAGTGCCTTGAGACACTCTTTCTTGATCATCATATGCCCTTATTATAATACCTTTACCTTTTTCAACCACGTCCTCAAAGAATCCCAGATTCTTTATTATCTTGAGAGTATAGATATTTAGACTTGCACCCCCATCCACCAAGAATCTTTTGAATTTATTCTTATGGACTAGGACTTCAAGATGGAGTGAGCAGTTATGAGACGGTTGAGTTGGGAAGTATTGATCAGAAAATGTTAGGAGATGCAGCATGGTGATGTGTCCGACCATAACTTGGAACTAGTCTGCATCAAGATCTATCGAGATGGGGGAAGTGGCTAATGCTTCTTCTAGGATTTTCCTGTGTGCGGGTAATATTTTCAATAACTACATGATGGAGATCTAGGTGGGGGTTCTTTTTAGTTGGTCTAAGACATTATAACTACTAGGAATGGATTTTGAATTTGAGGCTAGTGCCTTGGATGGTTGGTATGGTCTAGAAATGGTAACTTTTCCACCACGTGTGGTGACTCCACAATCGGCTTTGGCTCCCTTGACGTTGAAAATAGTGACCCATTCATCTAAGGATGCAACAACATGATCATAAACATGGTTTACATTGTTATTCTTTGACTTTCCATTATTTTTCCCTTTATTGTGATCTAGCATCAGATTCATGTATATCTTAAGGTCATGTTTTCTTATAGGTTGTTCCACATTTATGGTTTTTTCATCGATAAGGGCTTAGATCAAAATTTTCAGTCTCACGTAGTTGGTCATCATATGCCCCTTAATTTTATAAAAATAATCAAGGTGTTTTTAATTATACCATGGTGGTTTCAGTTGGGGCTCTTGATAATTCTCATAAATGGGGATTTTAATGAGATTATCCTGTACCAATTTTTTCATGACAAATTCGATTGATTCCCCAAGGGATGTGTATTTTCATTTGGGGGGATGCTTGTTCTATGGGGGTGGTCCCCCTTGATTATTCAAATTATTGACTACTTGATTATTGGGTTGTTGCAATACTACATTGGCTTGTGTGTTGTTTCAGTTGTGGACTTACAGTTGCTGATATGATTGTGTTTTTCTTTGGGGCACTATTATAACTTTGGCATCAACTACACCATCTTTAGTAATGTTCTTGTTCTTTTCCCATGTGTGATGTTTCTCATTCTAACTGGTTGATGGGCAGTTGTCTTGATAAGTAGGTGTCCCCCTTGTGAAATAACCTAGATATTTTGATGTTGAGCACCTTGGGGATCAATTGGTCATATGTGGTGATGCATTTCATTTTTAGATGGAAGCACAAGGTTCCTTCAAGATGAGTGATCATAGTGCATATTTGGTTTTCTTCTGGCATAGCCCACTTGCTCCTATTAGCCTTGGATCACCATCATTGTAAGAAGGATGCGAATGTTTCCCCCTTAGCTTGTTTGAGAGTAAATAGTTATTCTAGACTCAAGTCTATGCCTATGTTGAATGTGTAGTTTTTTATAAATGCATCCATAATTTCCATGCAACTTCCATGTAGTGAACATGAAATTCCCTAATGTGATATTCAGGGTTACTAGTTCCACAATATTTTTCAAACTTAGGTATCTCAAACCCTTTTGGAAATGGAACCATCACAATGCTTATGTCGAATGGATAAGGGAACAAATTCCCTTGGGTTTTTGTTGTTTTTCTAGATTGTAGGTCTACAACTTGTGAGAAAATTTTGATTTGTGTAGACACATCATTTTGTGGATCGGGTGGTGGGATGAATGTGTTTTGAGGTGGTTTGATTGTTTGAGTGATGGGTAGATTGCTTCGTGTGTTTGTGGGAGGAGGTTGCAAGCTTCGTTGCGTGATCAATGCTTTTTGGTATGTCTACAATTTTTTTTGTGCCAACAACACTTGTTTTTGGTCTTGTTGTTGTGCCAACAAGGCTTGTTGGTCTTGTTGATGTTGTGCCAACAATTATTTTTGTTGGGCTAGTAGTTTAGTTGCTTCTTGTTGTGCTTGTTATTGTTGTAAAGCTTTCTAATCGACTTTTGTTGAATTGCTTGTTGTTGTGCTTGGTATTTTTCTTGTGCTTGAGCTTTTTGGGATTGATACTAAGCTTGTCCCTGAGCTTGAGCTTGTTGGGCTTGATACTAAGCTTGTGCCTGAGCTTGAGCTTGTTTGGAAGCTTGTGCGGCTTGTTTTAATTTTGTAGCTTGTGTGGCTTATGTGGTTTGTTGTTGTTGTAATAAATCTTGAGCTTGTGTCAGGGCAGCTTGTTGTGTGACTTTCCATGCTTGTGCTTATTGAGTAGCTTGCTATGCAACTTGCATGGCTTGTTGAGCTTGAAATTGTTGGAATGCTTTCTAATAGGCTTGTTGGGTAGCTTGCAGTGTGATACTGGATTGATTTTCCATGTTTTGTTTTGTTGGTGGAGGTGGAGATTTGGAATAGTGTGAATTGTTGTGATGAGAGTTTGTTGAGGTGGTTGTTGAGGTGTCGTTGGATTGATGATGGTAGGTTGTGTGATAGATGGTGTAGTTGTTATGTTAGGTCCTTGGGAGACCACATTTATAAATGGTGCTACAATTGAATTTTTTGTTTTGATTGGTGCCACCTAGTGTTGCGATATCAGTGGAATTGATTTGGTATGTTGATTTGATTCATGACTGGAGGATTACTTTGATTTGGCTAATTGAGGATTGGTAAAGGGGGCTTCCCTAAATCGAGGATTGGTGTGGATGTTAATGGTAGAGAGGGAAATGGTGGGAAGATGGGTGGTGTGTTTCCTTGAGAAAGTGATGATGAGGGATCAAAGATTCCCCCTTGTCCTTGTGAAGTCATGGGGAGAGAGACTTGTGTGTCAAGGGAATATGTCGGTGATAAGGTGAAAGTGGATGGATTATTGTTGTCATGAAATATGAGCGGAATGTATAATTGTTTCAGATCTTGAGGAATCGATTGACCCAAGATGGTTTTTGCATTAAAGTCTTGGCTATTTACAAGGGGATGTGTTTGAAGAGCATGAAGCAATAAAATTCCCTTGGTAACCATGGGTTGACCTAGAGCATAAGATAATGTTGGTTGTGGGATGGGTTGAATGATGTTTTGGAAGGAAGGGGTGAATAATAAAAGTGGCATAATCACAAGAGGTTTTTCCACAATATTACTCACATCATAATCAAAAGGGAGTTTAGCCCCTTCCTTTGCTAATTCTAACATGTATTGTGAAGGATTAAGTCTCATCATTGTGTTGACAATTTTGTGATTTTCAGGATTTTGGACCATTTCTATGATTTTGTCTTGAGTCATTCCTAGGAAATTGTTGGTGATATCGTCCACTTGGCAGCCTCCCTCTTTAAGATCTTGTGGTAGTTGAGGAAGGTTGAGCGGGGGATTGCTAGATCTGATGAGGTTTATTTTAGGTGCAGTTTGACTCAAGTCACTTGAAGTGGATGTTTCTTTGTTTGTTTCCATGTTCTTCTTGTGTTGAGATCTAGTTTGGACCATAAAACAAGGATCAATTTCTAGGAATGTGGGAGGTGAACCTATAACTCCTTAGATTAGTCTAAATTTTAGGTACAAAAAAAAAGTCTAAGATGTTAAGGATCAAAAGGTGATGATGAGATAAATGAAAGATGGATGATATAAATAATTGAACTATTAAGAAACCTTGAAGGGGATACTCGACTTTAGGACTTTTTTATTTTTTGATTTTTGATTTGATTTGATTTGATTTTGACTTGATTTGGATTTGATTTTGATTTGATTTGGATTTGATAATGAACTCATAAACTACAAAAGGTTAGATGTTTTCTTGGAATAAACTTGTCCACAAGGTGATAATTTAACTAAGTGTATGAAGAAGGATTCATCTACACACACCTAGTCAAACAAGATGATTTTGATTTGTTTTAAAGGGTTTTCCAAAATTATAGTATGAAGGAATTTTCCAAGATTTCTAAGAGTTTTTTTTGGGATGGGTTTTGATTGATGTTTTGAAATGGATGAAAGTGTTGATTTGGATCCCAAGTGAATTAGAGAGACTTTTGTTTACAAGACTTTGGTATTGAAGAGCATGCTATACTTCCAAGAACTTGTTAAACCTACAAAGTGACATACTTGAAACGTTGAAAGAGACTTGAATTTTGACAATAATAGAGCAAAGAAAAATTGGGATTGTCCTTTTATACATATTTGTAAAAGTTATAGAGCAATCTTTCTCTAACCTAATAAAGCATAGACTAACATTTATTGAGATTGCTTGGACTAAGAAGTTTGTGATGATTGATGGAATTTGGTTTTGGAACTTTTATCTTGTGTGAAATCATTTGAGAAAACACATGTGTGGGGTTCAATTGTCTTTTATCTTTGCTTAATGAGCTCTTTTTACCATAAACACTTTCTTTCTTAGCTTTATAACTAAATGTCGATGTCTCAATTTCTCTTCATCCCCTAAAGTCCATTATGTGGAAGTCAAGAGAATCAAGGGAATAGTTCCCTAATGTTGACTTTAGAGAACAAATTGATATATAAATCTAAATACTTAAAAGCCTCGAAGGATGAAATCCCTAGGGACAAGTAGTAGCACTTGGATTTTTCAAAGGGTTTGAAATTTTGATGATTTTTTTAATGTTTGTTTCAAAGTTTTAATATTTCAAGCAATGTGTTTGACTGACTCACAAATTGCACAACCCTAAGATAGAAAAGACAATATTTGTTGAAATCCCACTTGGATTTCTCTAGCTGCGCTTATTTAGAGTAGATGATTAGAAGCTTGACCACACTAGCTCCCCTCCATGGCACTCACTTCTATGGGTCAACCAAGCTTCAGTTCTCATGAATCTCTCATGATGAAATTTTCAACTCTACAAAGAATTGCAAATATGTGGGATGGCTCTAGAGGTCCGACCTCCTCATGCCAACAAATATTGGGATTTTTGGCTACTAAACAAGAGTTCGTAATTTAAGGGCATCCGGTTCAAAGGAAAAAATGATAAAATCTCTAAAGAGGTTTCCCAATCCTTAGAACAAGGGACTTACACATCATAAAGATACTAGGGGAAAGCTATCATGTGTTACTTTGTTGATTACAAACTTTCCTTGCAACCACAAATTTGTATAGCAATTCAGAAGAGCTTGGCTTATGCTCATTACCATTTGGGTTGTTCCCTTGGGGTGAGTACTTTTTCCCACCAAGGCAGGCCCTCTAAATGTACACAAAAGTGAGTAAATGCACCCATAGTTTGATCAATCCTTGTTTGTGTGAACAAGGAGAGAACACACATGATGCCTTTTCTCACACTAGAAAGATTTGTTCTATTTTACAAACCCAAATTTGAAATGTGGAGGAAATATTTTAGACAACCTAATATCACTAAAATTCTTTTGATTCTCAAGATTGCACTTGAAGTGCATACATATTTCGATGGTATTAGTTTGTAAAAAAGATTACAAAACAAGATAAGCACATGTTCATTTTAGACCTCAAAAGCAGTAAATGGGTTCTTTTTATAGCACCAAATTTGAGTGTTTGAAGTTGTTTGTTCAATTTTTTAAGACCCAAAATCAAATCTAGTGAGTTTATAAGGTTCTTTTTACCCCTTTGTATGTTCTTTTTAAAGCCTAGAAAAAATGTATTTGAGTCCTAAAGTGAAAGATAGCAAGATTTCCAAAGATTGGGTTATAAGTATCCCTACAGTGTTAAAAAACACTTGTTACAATTGTGACATAGTGCCATAAGAGACATTCTCTTTGTTTCCCTTTTTTCGTCCTTCTTTGTCCCCTAACCTACAAAAGTTGATCAACCTATAGAAAATAGGGCCACAAAATAGGTTAATGGTCAAGAGAAATTAGAACAAAAAATCACATGTAAAATAAAATTTGAAAACTAATTTTTACACCAACCCAGCATCACAATCCACAAAGGCCTCACTGTTTGGAATCCATTATAATCCATTAGAATGCAAAGAAAGATCAAGATTGAAAATTAAAATAAGAATCTATCTAATCCAAAAACACGTAATCTATTCCTATTCAATCACTCATGAAATGAACAATCTACGCTATTTGAACATACAAAATGAAATCCTAAGATTACCACAATGGATTCAAAAGAAAAAGAGAGATTACCATCCCATGTTGGAGTGTATTTGCATGATGTTGGGTTGTTCATATCACTACAAAGCCTCCATTGTTCATGTGCAAAAATTTGATGAACAATGGTTGGTTGATCGAAAAAGGTTGAAGCTCTATCATTAGTGATTGTGACAGCACTTCATTGCCAAAGTATGTTGATTATACAATCCTTATTTTTGAGGAAAGAGGTTTGTTATATGGAGAAAAATATTTTGAATCGGTGATCAGGATTCAACAATGTTAGATCAAGATCAATGGTTCAAATATGTTCAGAGGATTTAGACATGAGAATATTGCACAAATTGACTAATCAATTAGGAATAGATTAGCCAGTCAACAACCAGATGGCTTAGTTAGGAAATAGATGGCTTAGTTAGAAAATAGATGGCTTAGTTACCAACTTAGATTGCTCAGTCAAAAATTGGGTGAGGAATATGAATTAATTGATTTAATTAATTAATTCCTTTTTCAAGTTGAACGTTCAAATCAATTTTGACTTTTGCAAACAAAGCTGCATTAGTTTGATTTGATTTTTGATGAATGATTTGAATAGTTTGATTTAATTATTCAAATTTTGAGGGAAAGTGAGTTAATTAAATTATTATGATTTGATAATTTAATCAACTTAGGGGATAATGCATGGAGAGATAATGAGACAATTAATTAAATAGATATTTTAGTCAACTAGAAGAAAGTATCCATTACATTTGAGGAGATTCTGCATGAAGAGATAATGAGACAACTAACTAAATAGATATTTTAGTCAACTGATTTAGAAGAGCTAGTTAAGTTTTTGAGGGAAATTAATTAATTAAATAATTAATTAGTATCAAGATGAATGTACACATGTAAATTTGACTTTAATAAATAAATTTTATTTATTAAATTGATGGTGTTGAATGAATTAAATAATTTAATTTATTTAATTTGGAAAGGGGAAATTTGTTTAATTAAATAATTACTAATAATCATTTAATCAAATTAGAAGAATATGTGGGGTTAAATAATTAAAATAATTATTTAATGTAGAAGTTGAAAGAGGATTAAATGAAGAGTTAACTAAATAGATATTTTAGTCAACTGAGAGAAAGTGGTCATTATGTTTAATGGAATAATGCATGCATAAATAATTGAATAGTTAACTAAATAGATTGTTTAGTTAACTAAAAGAAGAATTAGTCCATGTGGAGAAGATAATTAATTTAATTAATTAATTAATATTAAGAGTAACGTGCATGATGAATTGTTTTTAATAAATAAAAGATTACTTATTAAAGGGATGGTGTTGAATGGGGATTAAATAATATTTAATATTATTTAATTTAGAAAAGGTGGGATTAAATAATTGAAATAATTATTTAATGTAGAAGTTGAAAGAGGATTAAATAATATTATATATTATTTAATTTATGAGAGGAGATTGATTGATTTAATTAATCAATTCTTTTTGGAGTTGAACATGCAAATCAAGTTTGACTTTTGCAAAGAAAGTTGCATTAGTTTGATTTGCGTTGATGTTATTTTGAATAGTATTATTCAATTTATTCAAATTTGGAAGGAATGTGAGTTAATTAAATTATTATGATTTTATAATTTAATCAACTTAGGGGAATAAAATTAATTAGTGTCATAATTAAATAATTGACATTATTGAATTGATCAAGAAGAATAAAGCTAGATTAGGACTATATTAAGTAAATAAAATTTATTTCATTTTTTGAATTTGATGAAAACATGAATTAATTAAATAATGTTGTATTATTCAATTAATAGTATAAATTAGGTTTTTAGGATTTTATTAAATAAATGAACTTTATTTAATTGGTTGAAAATGATGAAAAATTAAATTAATTAAATTAATTAAATAATGTATTATTATTTAATTAATAGAGGAAATTAGGTTTTTTACATGAAATGCTCCAAAGACGACTTCCACACATAGAACAAAGCAAGTATTCACCATGGTAGTATAACAAGAATATCCACAAACAACAAATTGAAAAGATGCTCAATTGCCCCCATTATTTCTTCTCTAAATCCTTATGGACATTCTTGAGAGATCCTGTGAATGAGTCAATAAAATAAATCACAAAAAATAAGACAAAAAAAAGATAAAACAATGTTGTTATATTACTTTCCATATCAATTTGGGGTGGGTCTATTATCCAATGTTGATCATGTCTATCGTAGGAATGGATCCGTTAAGATATGGTGTTGATACTTTGGCATTGTTTCCATCTATTTATAGTCAGAGCTTTTGCAATTGTTTGCTTGAAGGTTTTAGCTTTTGATATTTGATTTATTTGTTTGTTAATTTTTTCAAATGGTGAATGTTACGGTCTGTTTATTATGGTTTGTGATGGCAGAAATGGGTCTTTTTTCTTTTTCTAAATTTTATGATGTTTTTGTTGTTTTCTGGGGACTCACCTAGGGCCTCAAGGGCTCATCAAAGATAAGCCTTGCCTATGTTGTACACACAAAGGTTTGTAGGTCGCTTGGTTTGTTTTGAATTTTTTTTTATCTCTTTTGTTTTGTGAATGTTTTTGGATTTCTAGATTTTTTTGACTGTTTTTGGATTTTGTGTTTTTCTAGATGTTTTTGATCTTTTGATGTTTTTGACTATTTTGAAATAAAGCAAGGTGATCCCACAATATTGGTTTACAATTTTTAGCCAAACTGGACACTAAACTAATTTTTTCTAACTAAATCTTCACTTTTGAGCACCTATAGCAGCTAAATTGTGAGGAATTTGAAGATGACGCAAACTAGTGATTTGTGAAATTTTTTCTATAGATTCTAAATATATTTTTTTCAAAAAATTTGGAATCAGATTGCATTTCTTTTCCCATCTCCTTCTAAAACTAGTTATTTTCAGTAAACACCATTTTTAAGGAGTGGCACTCACCGTATAACACATAATTTTTTTTCCATGATGGATAAAATTCTATTTTTTTCGAATTTAGATTTGTAACTATGATATCTTGTGCTTCGAATTGGTTTCATAGTGTTTTATTGAATATTTTTTCCTTAATCATGTTTTGGAGTCAAACTAATTACAATTCAGACATAGGTGGACTATATAACACATAACCTTTTTGTATGTATCAAAATTCTTTTTGTTTTTGCTAGATCAAGGACTTCAATATCTAGTGCACTCATATTTTTCAAAAAAAAAAATTGATAATCTTCTATTTTTCCATATGTGCATAACAGAGAGCTTGATGTTTCATGGAAAACTTGCATTCACAAGAAATAAAAATAAATCAAATAATAAAATTAAATTTATTTAAAATTATACTTTTTGGGAAACTTATAATAAGGACTACATACTTACAAAAATAAATAAATAAATGAATTCATTTGATCCCCCAAAAGGTAAATTAAAAGTGGATTTTTATCAACATTTTGATAGGTGTAAAGGAGACTCTATTATAGGTATAGTTTAAAACTAGAGGGGTTATATCCAAGGGGGTTTGATCTAAGGTAGTTTGATCAAAGCCTCTTCAATTGGAATGATTTAAATGAAATTTTTTAAGGCTTAAATCATTATATTCTCTAAAAATATGTGATTTCAAAAAAAAAAAAAATCTCCTAGAAATTGTAAACCAACTTTGTGGGTTCACCCAGTGTGTTGGAAACCTAAGGGTACTGACCTAGGGTATCGAGGGCTAATAAGCCTTTGCTACATTATATACACAAAGACCACGTAGTTCGACCATTTGACTCAAAGCATAAATTTTTTTGTGTTAAAAACATTGATAATCTAGATTGATATTCCACTTTTGTGTCTAGAGGATATGTTCTGGGAAATCTACTTGAACTAGCTGTGAGGTTCAAGCAAATGTTGATATCTTAGACTATTTGAGTGAAGGAATAACCCCATGATGTTGTTTTGTTTTTTGAATTTTTTTCAAATGTTTTTTTCTTTTTGTGTTTTTCTATATGTTTTTGATCTTTTGATGTTCTGTTGTTTTTTATCTTTTTTTATTTCTATTGGTTTTGATCTTTTGTTGTTTTTGTGACCATGATAGGACACTCAAAGATCTAATCCATGACAAGTCTTAGGAAGTTGCCCCCATTTGTAAACAAGACTACTTTCCTTAATTAGTGACAAGCCATGGTTGGATACACTATTTTATTATGAAATGAATGTGTGGATGTTGAGGATAGTATAGATAGATAATGATGCAAATTTTATTCAAACATAGCACCTGTTTTCTAGGTTTTCACTATGGTACTTGTTCTAAGAGCACCAAAAAGTGGTTTTCACTCAGAGAACATTTTATTTCTCTTTCCTTTTTCTAATTTTTTTTGGATTTTTACCCTCTTGCCTGGGGTATTCTAACATGCTTCATGTGTAGAACTTCTTAAGGTGGTTGTTGTTTAGTGGTTTAGCTAAAGGTTCTCCTTCAAGAGTAGCTAATTGATATTCCCTAGAGCCATAGCTTGCTATGATGACAATTGGGCCTAACCAGTTGGGTTCAACTTTTCCTTTGTAATTTAGTTGTCTTTTTTATTCTTTTTGAGGACTAATTCACCAACTTGAAAGTTTGTGTCCTTGATCTTTTTGTCATAGTTTCATTTGAGCCGATTATGATAAACCTACAGATGGTTTAATGTGCTCAAATGCCTTTCATCTAGGAGTTCTAATTCATTCAGCTTGGATACCCTGTATTCTTCATTGTTGACCATGCCTTAAATTAGTGAAACTCATAATGAAGGGATTTCGACCTCAATAGGAAAGACAACCTCTGATCCATAGACCAAGGAAAATGGTGTGGCGCTAGTAGGTGTGCAAATGCTAGTTTGGTAGGCCCATAAGGTTGGGTTTAGCTATAAATTCCAATCATGACTTGCTTCATTAATAGTATTTTTGAGTAATTTTAGTATGGTTTTGTTAGATGCTTCAGTCTAACCATTTCCTTAGGGGTAATAGGGCATGGAAAATCGATGATGGATAGAGAATTGGGAATAGAGATCTTGGACATCCTAATTTTTGAATGGGGTTCCATTGTCTATTATTATTGTTGGGGGGATTCGATACCTGCAAATGAGATAACTCAAAATGAATTTTGATATCTATTTGATAGTGATATAGGTCAATGGAATTTCCTCTATCCATTTAGTGAAGTATTTTGTTGTTGCGATAATGAATTTGTGCCTGCTGGATGAAGCGGGTGATATCTTATGTACCAAGTGTAATCCCAATTGCGAGAAAGGCCATGGTGTGGTTATAGGTCTCAATTCCTATGTTGGTGCATGAACATAGTCATTGTGTTGCTGACATTATCGACACTTTCTAGAATATTGTATTCATTCATGTTTTATGGAGGGCCAGTAGTATCCTATTTTGAGCAGTTTCTAGACTAGGTTAAGTCCACCAGAGTGGGATCTACAAATACCTTCATGAACCTCTTGTAAGGTTTTTTGTGCTTCTTTTGTGTCAAGGAACCAGAGTAACATACCATCTAGACTATGACGATATAGCATATCTCCTAAGATGGTAAAATGGGAAGTTCTATGGGTGAAGGTTTTCTTTTGGGTGGTCGTTAAGTCAATGGGTATGGTACCATGCTGGATGTATTCAAAGGTATCTTGGCAACATGGGGAGTTAGGACCAAAAAAAAACACATACTAATTCTGATTATGTGATGTTGAATACTGGTACAAATAGTTGTTCCATGAGGAACTCATACTTAAGCACGTTTTGTTGAATATTAAGTAGCGAGCCTATTGCTGCTATTGCATTGGCAGCTCTATTATTGATCCAAGGAATTTTCTCAAAAGTTATTTTGATGAAGTAATCCTTGAATCTATCCACCATTCTTTTATATGGCAGCAATTTTTCATCTTTTGTCTGGTACTCATCATTCACTTGTCTGATCACTAGCTGAGAGTCTCCGTAAACATGTAGCTCTTTTATTATCAATTTAATAGCCATTTTTAACCCTATAATTAGAGTTTCATATTCTGAGATGTTGTTCATGCATGAGAAGGCAATCATGTTGGCCTTGGGTATACTATCTCCTTGTGGTGTAAGAAATAGAATACGAATTCTAGATCCATGTTGAGTATGGGACCTGTCAAAGTACATATTACATTGGTCTATATGTTATATCATCAATATACTCTCATTTGGAAAGTCCACTATGAGAGGTTTATGATCATCTAAGGGTGCTTCAGCCAATTGGTCTACTATAATTTTCCCCTTAATAGCTAACCTATCCACATACTCTATATCAAAATCACTTAGTATCATTACACATTTGGCTATTCATTCTATTAGGGATACTTTTTCTAGTAAGTACTTGAGTGGGTCTACCTTAGAAATTAGCTTGACCTTTTTGTTTAGGATGTAGTGTCTCATCTTTCATGTTGAAAAAATGACTGAGAGTCATGCTCTTTCAATAGGTGAGTAGTTTAGTTCATATCCCACTAGTTTTTTTATAATATAGTAGACTTCCCTTTCTTTATTGTTATCATCTAGTTGGGACAAGAGAGCTCCTAGTGTTGCTTGTGTGGTAGAAACATAAAGTATCATTTCCTTTTTTGGGCTATGTGGCATGAGTATAGGAGGAGTAAGTAGGTACTCCTTGATTTGTTGGAATGCTTGGTCACATCTCCCATCCCACTTGACGGTGATGTACTTGTGTAGGAGATGAGTGAAAGGGTGATATTTGTCCTCCAATTGTGTGATAAATCACCTGATGGATTGTAGCTTCCCTTGTAGGATCATCAACTATTTTTTGTGTTTTTGGTGGAGGCATCTCCATTATTTATTTTACTTTGGCTGGATCTACTTCAATCCCCCTTCTTGATACTATGTACCCCAATAGCTCTCCATATGTTACCTCAAATACAAATTTCTTAAGATTTAGTCTTAGATTGTATTGTTCTAGACAATTAAATACCTTGGCTAGGGTTGTCAAGTGGTCTTCCCTTTTGACTGACTTTGCTAGAATGTCATCCACATAGTCCTCCATGATTGTGTGTAGCATATCATGAAATATGGTCATCATTGCTCTTTGATATGCCACTCCTACATTCCTTAGACAAAAACACATTACATTCTGACAAAATGTTCCCAAAGCACAAGTAAATATTGTTTTGTGTTGGTCATCTGGAGAGATCTTTATCTAGTTGTATCCAGAGAAACCATCCATTAAGGATAGCATCTCATGCCCTACTATTAGATCTATAATCATGTCGATACTTGGTAATGGAAAGTTGTCCTTTGGACAGGCTTTGTTCAATTATCTAAAGTCTATGCATATCTTTATGCCCCTAGTAGGTTTGGACACTGGTACTAGATTTGATATCCATTGTGGATAGTTGATGGGTCTGATTAAACCCACATCTAGTAGTTCCTTTAGCTCTACCTTTACTAGTAATGCTATCTGTCGATGCATTTTTTGAAGTTATTGCTTGATAGGATTTTCTCTAGGGATTATATAGCTAGATGATGTACCACTAATGATAAATATATTCTAAGCATGTCATCGTAGGTCCATGCAAAATTTATCTTCCAAGAATTGATTAAAGTTGTGAAGTTGTCCTTTTATTTTGGGTCCAATGATGCAGCCTGGAAAGTTATCTTCGAGTCCTCTGTTGTGCCAACATTTATGGGTTCAGATTCCTCTACTAGCAGTGTTGATATTTCCTAATATTATGATATGGGGAGATTGAATCTTCCATCCTTGGGTGCCTCTGATAGGTTTTCACCTTCAGATGCATCCTTTATTTTCCTCTTTTTTGGATTTGATAGAGCCACAAGGTGGTTTTCTCTAGGGGACCATATTTTTATGTTCTTTCTTTCATTTTTGCGACTAGAAGATTTAATCTCTCTACCAAAGTATGCCTCTTGTTCAAGTTTTTCTATGAATCCTACTTTGTGGTCTCCTGTTGGTATGCCTGTTTGAAGTCCCATGAACTCTACTATTGCCTCATCATTTGAGAATTGATCCAGAATAGGTGTATGTTATTATTGATCCCAATCTATGAGTTGCGGGTACTGGAGTGGGAGGTCATCATCTTGATTTGAAAATCCTATGAAGTGGATGAAAGGGTTAGTATATATCAGGTTTCTTTTTCCCACTGAGTTTCTAGGTGATCATTTCTAGAAGTGGTAGAATCATATCAAGTGATGAAGGAAGGAGAATCCCATTCATATTAATTAGAGTCTATACTAGAATTATAGTAGATGTTGGGAATGGTTTGAATATGTTGGAGAGGGAACCTATCAATGCTAAAGTTATCAAATAAGTCTTCACTGGGTAAATTGTTGTCTAAGGTATGATAGGTATCTAGTGCCTTAACACTAGCAAAAGTTTCTCACTTCTTCAAAGAGGTTCATCCAGTTTTTGGAATAACCACATCTTTTGGCTTATAACCTAGCCCCATATTCTTCTTCCTTTTTTCTATTGTAATAGGCTCTGACCAACCTTTTTTGTGTAGCTCAAGGCCACCCTTTCCATTATATCCCATCTACTTAACTAATTCATAACCTCTAGTAGTAGGGTCCATTAAAATGGGTTGTGGCTTTTCTAGTTCTTCTTGGTCCTCCTTGTAGATCATAGATGAAAAGTTATCAAATATTTCTTCATCTTGCATGTCTCCCCACCTATTCAAGATAGTAAGCATGTCTATCATTTGCACTATCTCGATCTCTTTTGGAACTCCATATACTCTGGGTGTTGGTGGAAGCATGTTGATGCAGAATGCTTGGTTGAAATAGTAATTTCCATTACCCTTGTCAAGTACGTGAATCTTGGCTTCCATTTTTGTTTGGTCACTTGAGGTGTTCTTGGTTGAGCTTGATGAAAGTGTGGAAGGGTCAACATAAGAAAATGAGTGGAATGATATGTCATTGCTAGGAACATGTTGGATTTTATTGTATTTATCCTCTAATTTGACACATAAATGAAAAGGCTCAGGATCAGCATATAGTGTTACCTCTTTTCCTTCATGGGGGAACTTTAGGCATTGATGAAACGTGGAAGGGAATACTTGTAATGCATGGACCCAAGGGTGTCCTAGGAGGAGGTTGTATGGAGAATTAAGGTCCAGTACTTAACAAGTGGTTTATGTGAGGGTTGGTCCTATCTGCACTAGTAACCTAACTGTTCCTTCAAAATTTCTTTCAAGGTCATCATAGGCCCTTATCATGATACTCTTTCCTTTGTCAATCACATTGTCAAAATACCCCAACTGTTTTATAAATTTTAAGGTATAGATGTTTAAACCCGCACCATTATCTATTAGCACCCATTTGACCATGGTTTTATGAACACCAACCTCTATGTAGAAGGCTTGGTTATGGAATGTTCTTTGGGGAAGATCTTTCTCAAAAAATATTAAATGATTACTTTGTGTGATCTTACCAACCAAATCTTGGAACTGACTAGGATTGAGGTCATTAGGGACTAACTTTTCCAATGCCTTTTCGAGTATTTCCCTTTAGGCGGGTGATAGTTTTAACAAATCCAAGATTGAGATTAGGGCAAGTGTTTTCTTTAATTTTTCTACAATACTGTAGTCATTTGGTGACTTGATTGCAAGTTTGGGTGGGACTCCTTGAATTGTAACTCTCCCTCGGTGGGTGGTTACATTACAGTTATTGTCTCCACCTCGTAGAGTCACTACGTTTTCCCTATTATCATCAACTAGTGAGAAGGTTCCTAAAACTGTGTCCCCATATGTGTAATTAGCATTATGGTACTCTTGTTTCTTTCCTTTGTAGGTCCTTATTCCTAGGATGATGTTCAACATCTACCTCCCATTTTTCTATTAAATCTTGAATAAGGTGCTCGAGTCTCATGCAATTGTTTGTGGTGTGTCCTTTGATCATATGGAAGTCGCACAAGTATTCATTATACCACAGTGTTTTGAAACTAGGTTCCTCATATTTTGGATGATCATTAGTTTTGAGGAGGTTTTATTGTACTAGTTTGCACATGACTATTTCTAGTGACTCACCTAGTACTATGAATTTCCCTCTTGGTTGATTGTACTACCTCTATTTCCCTCCCTAATTTGTTTGTTGGTTCTCAACTTCATTGTTTTTGGGATAGGTATTTTGGTTATTTTGTGTATTGTTTGGAACATAGCTTGTTTGTGCTACCTGTGGTTTGTTTTGAGTTATGTTATGTGCCTGCCATAACATTCTAGTATCAACCACTCCTGTTTGTTTGGTATTTTGGCTATTTTGTGTATTGTTTGGAACATAGCTTGTTTGTGCTACCTGTGGTTTGTTTTGAGTTATGTTATGTGCCTGCCATAACATTCTAGCATCAACCAGATGTTTTTGTTCTTAGCCTAGACTTTAGGTTTCTCATTTGAACTAGACAGACTATCTTTTGAGTTGTTTATTTTAAGGGAACCTATTGCAATGATGGCTCTATCAA
This sequence comes from Sequoia sempervirens, assembly GCA_007258455.2. Taxonomy (NCBI): domain Eukaryota; kingdom Viridiplantae; phylum Streptophyta; class Pinopsida; order Cupressales; family Cupressaceae; genus Sequoia; species Sequoia sempervirens. The sequence goes on along the minus strand of VDFB02000015.1, from coordinate 103,506,759 downwards.
TATTCAACCCCTTCTCAATGGTTTCTTCAAAGTTTGTTGGACATAACATTGTGAGTTGATAATTGATCTCAAGTAAGACATTGGTAATGAATATGTCCACCAATTCCTTGTCGAGAATGGGCCATTTACATCTACTAGCCTTGTGTCTCCATCATTGTAGTTAGGAGATAAAATATTCTACTTGATTCTATTTGGTCATGGACAAGCTTGTGATGGTGATGTATCTTGCTCAATGTTGAAAGAGAAGTGACTTATGAAGTTTTTAGACAATTCATCAAAGGTTTTAACTGCTAGTGTCAAACGGGTGAACCACTCCATAGCATGGCCTGTAAGGCTGCATGGAAATAGTCTCACGAGGTATGAGTCATTGTTTCGTACTTCCATGCATGATACAAAGAAATCACATATATGCTCTACTGGATCTCCTCTTCTTTTATATTTTTTTTCAAACCTATGTATTTCAAAATTCTTCAAAAAGGGTATTGTAGTGACAGATTGATTGAACGGGAATGGGCATATCTCTTGGATAGTATAGGTTTTCTTTTATTTTCTAGCTTGTATTCCTGCTACTTGTTGGTTGACAGCCTCTAGCCTCATTTCCATGTCCATTTTTGGCACATTTTTTTGTGAGTTCTGTGTATAATAGTATTTTTGTCTCACCATGTTTGGGATGTATATTGGATATTGTGAAGGTATGAGACCTTGGTAACTTTTTTAGGCATATAATGGGTTACGTCCCTATTGGCTATAAGGAGGGTTAGCTCATTGTTGCTAAGATGAAGTGTATTAAGGTTACCATGTTGATGCACTATTAGGACACCTTATTGGTGGGATGACTGAAGAAGGGTGCTCTGTGGCACACCTTTCTGTTGGGTAGGACTAAACTAAAGGTTACCATGTTGATGCATTATCAAGACACCTTGTTGGTAGGATGACTGAAGAAGGGAACTCTATGGCACACCTTGTTGTTGGGCTAGACTAAACTGAAGGTTACCCTATTGATGTGTTATTAGAACACCTTGTTGATGAGATGAATGTAGAAGGGTGCTATGTGGAACACCTTTTTTTTGGGCATGAATAAACTAAAGGTTACCCTATGTATGCATTATTGGGACAGTTTTTTGATGGGTTGACTAAAAAGGAGTGATTTGGGGAATACCTTGCTACTGGTAATATTGTTTCAGAAGGGGACCATGTGGTCCACCTTGTTGGTGGTATTGATTGTTTGAAGGGGGACCTTGTGTTCTACCCTATTGAAGGTATTCATAATTTGGAGGGGGGGCCTATGTTCCACCATGTTGAAGGTGTAGACTATTCTGGGACGAATCAATATTTGAGGTATTCAGAGGTATATACTATCTGGGAGGAGAATTGTTATTTGGTTTTCCATACTATGATGGTCCTCCTTAGTTCTCTTTGGGTTGACCATGGTTTTGTGAGAACACAAGTGGCATGTTTGGCATCTCTAGGTTCATTTATCTATCTTATAACTGAGTTATCACCTAAGGGAATAAGGTTGGAATCTGTGAGAGCTTCTACATTGAAATCCGCTAGTAATTTAGCACCACTTTGTACTAACTTGAAGAAATAGGATTTTGGATCCCTTCTCAACATCTTGTCCATTAGTTTAAGAACCTTGGGGTTGTTATAATCTTTGAACAATTCATGCTCATTTATTTCTTCCTTTGTGTCTACCTCCTCTATAACTACTATGTTTGGTTCTTGGTTGTTTTGTTCAATTACCTCCTTTTTCTTTACTATTTAGTCCCTATTCACTAAAGGTATTTCTATACATAGGCCTCTTCTATGGTGTTTCAAGATCACTTGGCCTATAGCCCCAAGGGATACTTTCATCATTTATGGCATTGGTTGGTGGGATGCTAGTGTTGGTTTTGTTTGCTTCCATTTTATTTATGTGTTGTGACCTCATGGTTGTCATAAACAACTACCAATGTTTTGTGATTGTTTTCCCTAACTCCTATTCTTTGGAAAAGATGTTACCTATTGGTGCAAAGTAAAAATATAAGTCATATAACTAGTTTTGATGGTTGTGATATCTCCTTGAGAGAAAACCTATGGCAAACCTTTTTGTATAGTGATTTTTTGAGAGTCGAAGTATATATTTTTGCTTAAGGATCTTTCTCTTTCCAGACCTAAGGATCTTTTACTTTCCAAAACACATGAGGGATGTATATTTATTACCATACAAGTGGTGGTAATATAGGTCCTCCGGCTGATAGGTCTTCTTTTTCTTCATCTTCGTCTAAGATGATGGATGCGGTGAGAAATTGGTGAGGTGTTTCATTCTTCTCAAATATGAAAGTTCTCAAACTGCTTATGATGTTAGTTTGTAAACCTTCAATATATGTGTTACCTGGTTGAAAGATTGGTGCTACAAGGTATAGTTGTTGAACTAGAGTGGTAGGTCACCAAATGGTCATAAGGTGTGATGGTTTTTTGGGATGGTTTACTATGAAACTCAAAAACCCTAAGGATTGAGTGCTTTTTTGGAATGTGGCTACTTTTTGGAAATCAAAATGTTGAAGAACTAGGGTCGATATCCCACTTCCCTGTTTAGAGGATATGTTGTGGGAAAGATACTTGAACTATCTGTGATTTCCAAATAATTGTTGATATCATAAAATTTTTGAGTGGAGGAATGATCCTAATGTTTTCTTGGGTTTTGATTTCAAATAAGTAGTATGGGAATAATGGATGGGATTCTTTGTGACCAATCTAATTTTCCAAATGTTTTGTTTGAACAATGACCTTATAAACAACTTCAGTTTGTTTTCCCCTAGGTGTTTTAGCAAAAATACTGTGAGTTGGAATGGTAGTTTGTAACCTCTGTGTGTTTGTTTTCTCTATGTTCTTGAGTATGGAAAATGATATAATAGCATTGGTCTGACTCAAAAGCATGGACTTTATGTGACCTAAATGTTTATAGCTTAAGTTGTGAAATCACAACACCCAAGCCATAGTTTACCAAATGTTTACCTTGATCAAGGTAACCTGAAATAAAAACCAAAATGTTCAAAAACCTTTAAGAATAAATCCTTTTAAGGAGTGCAAAACATAGGGTGTATCTCAAAAGTATACACTAAATCAAAGGGTTTTTTATTTGACCATCTTGTTGAATGTTTGTTTTGATGTGTTCTTTCTTCTTTAAATCAAACACAAAATTTTATGTCACAATTGTTTTTGAATGTAATTGGGAAAGTTTAGCATTAACAAGCAATTACAACCCTAGTGGAGACAAACCATCCTCTTAGGTGAGCTTTCCTCATGCTCCGAAGAGATGATTTTACATGTGACTTATGGCACGGGCCTATAGTAGGACATGGCAAGTAACTTCTCATAAGTACATTCCAATGCACCACTTTCAAAGAATGTTTTGGATAATAGGGTGGCTTCTAAAACAAATGGATATTAGTCATGTTTTGGGGGTATTATTTTCAGACACCTACACATGCAACGTTATGTTCAATTAAGAACCTTCTAGCCCTTGCAAGTTTTTATGCATCATAAGGATATTAAGGAAGAATACGTCAGTATAGGACATCTGCACCTAGTAAGTGATGAACTTTCCTCACACTCACAAAAGATTTATATAGCGGTCCAAAATAAAAGTATTGCTTGAGTCACCCATGAGTACTCTGAAACAAGAGATTCCTCAAATAGGCATGTCCTCTAAAAAGGTATGCTTGAAAAAAGTGAAAAGCTATTAATTTCCTTTCTCACCCAAGATCGCTATAAGGTGCGAGGGGAGAAGTCAAACATTTAGCTTTTCCAATCAATGAATACAAGACATACAATTCATAGAAAATTGATTCATTTTAAACACCTCGAGCGGTCTTACCCCTAAAAATATATCGAATAACATAAAAAAAATGTTATTTTTATTCTTGCATCAATTGAAGTCTTCTGGACATCAAAAAGTTAAGATAACAATGGTGTGAAAACAAAAAGAATAGTTTGTTTATTTTAAGCCCCAAAATTGAAGTGTTTCTAAAAGAATTAGGCCTGGTCTTAACTAGTTAGCAAATGTAAATCGTGCGTGCATCAACAAAATGGAAATCATTTGCGTTATTTTCATGCACCAAATTCAAAGGTTCCTAACTATGAAAACATGAAATGTGTTCATTTTTAGAGCCCAAAATTGAAGTGTTTTATGTTCTTTTTATGAGAACCAAATGAGAGTTCCTATTTGAGAAAGCTTAAAAATGGTTCATTTTAACAGTTCATCAAAATCCAATGTGATTTTTTGTTGTTCATTTTAATGCACCAAAAGAAGGTTCCTAATTTAGAAAAGCTTCAAATTTGTTCAATTTTAAAAAGCACCAAAATAAAATGTGAGAGTTGTTGTTGTCCATTTTAGAGCATCAAAAGAAGGTTCCTAACTTAGAAAGCTTAAAAATGGTTCATTTTAAAAACACCAAAATAAAATATGAGAGTTGTTGTTGTTCATTTTGGAGCACAAAAAAGGTTCCTAATTTAGAAAAACTTTGAATTTGTTCAACTTTAAAAAGCACCAAAATCAAATGTGAGAGTTATTGTTGTTTATTTTAGAGCACCAAAAGAAGTTTTTTTCTAAGTTAATAAAAAAATTATTGTGGCTCCAAAAATCTTGGACTGATTGTCTTCCCTACACAAAACAAATTAATATGTTTCAAATCCTACATAAAACTCCATTAATTGTTGCAAAACAAGCAAAATGTTAGAAAGAAGGTTCATTACAATAGTGCAAGATCTATTCACTTGTCTTCTAGAGAAAATGCTCAAAAAAAAAATCAAATGCTCAGAAAACAGGAAAATGCTTAGTTTCAAAAATAAATGCTTAGATCTTTTGTGTAGGTGAAAACCCAAAAATTTGCAAAAGTGTGATTTTTAGTGCAAAATCATAGTTCTTAATGCAAAGCATAGTTCCCATGGCATAGGTGAGATTTCTGTCACAAATACTCAGAAATTTCATTAATGAAAAGCAAGAATTTATTGGGTAGTACGTGAATCTTCTCTAAAAGGCTCTTAGAATCTTGTAAATTCAAATTTTCTCATAAAAATATTAATAAGGAAGACCTAGGTCACACCAGGTGCACCAGAATGTGTGATGGGGAAAGAATCCATTAGAATGCAAATCATGATCAAGATTGAAAATTGAAATCAAAATCTATCTAATCTAAAAATAGTTAATCTATTCCTATTCCATCACTCATGAAATGAACAATCTAAGATATTTGAACTTATGAAATGAAATCCTAAGATTGACACAATGAATTCGAAAGAAAAATATAGATTATCATCCCATGTTGGAGTGTATTTGCATGATTTTGGGTTGTTCATATCACTACAAAGCCTCCATTGTTCATATGCAAAAGCTTGATGAACAATCCTTGGTTGATTGAAAAAGGTTGAAGCTCTATCAATGGTGATTGTGACAGCACTTTGTTGCCAAAGTATGTTGATTCTTCGATCCTTATTTGTGAGGATTTGTTAAATATAGAGAGAAATTTTGAATTGGTGATCAAGATTCAACAATGTTGGATCAAGATCAATGGTTGAAATGTGTTGAGAGGATTTAGACATGAGAAGATTGTGCAAATTGACTAATCAATCAAAAATAGATTGGCCAGTCAACAACTAGATGGCTTAGTTAGGAAATAGATGGCTTAGTTAGGAAATAGATGGCTTAGTTAGAAAATAGATGGCTTAGTTAGCAAATTAGATTGCTCAGTCAAAAAGTGGGTGAGGAATATAAATTAATTGATTTAATTAATTAATTCCTTTTTCAAGTTAAACGTGCAAATCAATTTTGACTTTTGCAAACAAATTTGCATTAGTTTGGTTTGATTTTTGATAAATGATTTGAATAGTTTGATTTAATTATTCAAATTTTGAGGGAAAGTGAATTAATTAAATTATATGATTTAATAATTTAATCAACTTAGGGGGTAATGCATGGAGAGATAATGAGACAATTAACTAAATAGATATTTTAGTCAACTAGAAGAATGTATTCATTACGTTTGAGGAGATTGTGTATGAAGAGATAATGAGATAGTTAACTAAATAGATATTTTAGTCAATTGATTTAGAAGAGCTAGTTAATTTTTTGAGGGAAATTAATTAATTAATATCAAGAGGAATGTGCACATGTGAGTTTGACTTTAATAAATAAAGTTTATTTATTAAAGTGATGGTGTTGAATGAATTAAATAATTTAATTTATTTAATTTGGAAAGGGGAAATTTGTTTAATTAAATAATTACTGATAATCATTTAATTAAATTAGAAGAATAGGTGGGGTTAAATAATTAAAATAATTATTTAATGTAGAAGTTGAAAGAGGATTAAATGAAGAGGTAACTAAATAGATATTTTAGTCAACTGAGAGAAAGCGGTCGTTATGTTTAAGGGAATAATGCATGTAGAAATAATTGAATACTTAACTAAATAGATTTTTTAGTTAACTAAAAGAATAATTAGTCTGTGTGGAGAAGATAATTAATTAATATTAAGAGGAATGTGCATGATGAATTGTTTTTAATAAATAAAAGATTACTTATTAAAGGGATGATGTTGAATGGGGATTAAATAATATTTAATATTATTTAATTTAGAAAAGGTGGGATTAAATAATTGAAATAATTATTTAATGTAGAAGTTGAAAGAGGATTAAATAATATTATATATTATTTAATTTATGAGGGGGGTGATTGATTTAATTAATCAATTATTTTTGGAGTTGAACGTGTAAATCAAGTTTGACTTTTGTAAACAAAGTTGCATTACTTTGATTTTCTTTTTTATGATATTTTGAATAGTATTATTCAATTTATTCAAAATTGGAAGGAAAGTGAGTTAATTAAATTATTATGATTTAATAATTTAATCAACTTAGGGGAATAAAGTTAATTAGTGATATAATTAAATAATTAGAATTATTTAATTAATCAGGAAGAATAAAGTTAGAATAGGACTATATTAAATAAATGAAATTTATTTAATTTTTTGAATTTGATGAAAGTGTGAATTAATTAAATAATGTTGTATTATTCAATTAATAGTAGAAATTAGGTTTTTAGGATTTTATTAAATAAATGGAATTTATTTAATTGGTTGAAAATGATGAAAAAGTGAATTAATTAAATAATGTATTATTATTTAATCAATAGAGGGAATTAGGGTTTTTCTTAATGTAAATGATGAATATTAGTGTTAATATGTTGGTTCATAGCCTAGGAGAATTTTAGGTGTCTACAGAGGGAAAAAAGGCATTAGAGGGTGTGAACAAAGAGGGCATCAATCCATTGTTTAGCTAAAAATATTTCTTGCAAAAAAATCCCATTAGAGGCATGGTGCTCAAGAATTTTGGAGGAGTAGGAATGGGTTGAAATAAAATAAAAAAAAAACAAAAGAAGCATTGAAGTTGCAGATTTTTGCCTGGATAATTTCCATGTGTAAATTTTGGACAAAGATAAATAAATAATAATTATGGCATGTTCTTTGGAAAATAACTTGATTAAATTGGTGTTTGAAACCTCTTTTGAATTTTTTTACTTTGCTGCAAATTTTCTTTCATCCTGGTAAGGTTCAAATATTTTTACCTACATCATTTGGTATTAGAGCAGGGATAAGTCATGTTGAGAAGTGAAATGGCATATAGAGGATGGGGTCACAGAGGTAGAGCACCAAAGGTATGGAGCTTGAGATTATATAATTAATAAGAAACTACACAATGGAGGAAGTTAGAGATCTCACAACATGAATGGAGGCCATGGAAATGACACAGAGAAGAGGAGTCCACACAGTGGATATAAGTGATGATGAAGAAGAGTAGATTTTTTAAGGCAGAGAGGAAGTGAATCAACCAATTCTTGAGCCAAGTGAAGAATGATTTATCAAGGCCATTACAAAAATAAATTCTAATCCATCATTTAATCCTCCAAGAAGGTGGTTTAAATACATAAGAGTTGTTGGATTGGATTGGTGAAATGGATAAATATTTTTAATACAACAATATTGAGGAAGATTAGAAGGTGAAATATGTTCACACCAAGTTGAAGGGGAATGCATCCCTATGGTGGGATCTCCTGCAAGAAGAAAGGAGTGAAAGGGAAAGGAAAAAATAAAATCATGGGAGAAAATGGTGACGGAAATAAAATCCAAATTTTTACCAGCAAAATACCAAATTAATTTGTTTAGAAAACTTCAAAATTTAAAGAAAAAGGAGAGTAGTGTTGAGGATTATACTAAACAGTTTTATTGGTTAAGCATAAGAGTTGGTCATGAAGAAGATGATATGGAGCAAGTTCCAAGATATTTGAATGGTTTGTGCATATCCATCCAAGATGAAATTAGTTTGGTTAATATGCATAGCATGGAAGAGGCATATCAATATGCCTTGAAAGTGGAAGAAAATATTAATAGGAAGCAACAAAATAGCTCTTAGATTAGAGGAATATTTTTGCATGGAAGAGGACAACCGAACAACATAAGAGGCTTCCAAAGAAAATAGGAGAAAGCAAGCACGACAAGTGCAAGTATGCAAGAAGGAAAGGGAAGAGTAGATTTCCCTAGAGGAAGAAGAGACTACTCTCATGGAAGAGGGTCATTTAGAAGAGGTAGAGGAAGAGGCTTCAACTACACATGTTTTCAATGTGGAAAAGTAGGTCATCGAGCATTTGAATGTCTACAAATCCAACAAGATGTTGGAAAGGGAAAAGAGTCAATATTACATGTTGCACAAGCTAAAAAATGGGAAGGAGACTTCAACAAAGCATGGAGAAGACCCCAAATATGGAGAACCATTGATGTTGCAAAGAATCTTCTTGAACCCCCAAAAGGAGAAACTAGAACCAATTAAGAAGAGAAATTTGTTTAGAATGTATGATGAAAGATAAGTGGAAAATGTTGTAAAGTAATTGTGGACAGTCATAGTATTGATAAATTTATAGTGTCTAAAAAATGGTGAACAAGTTGAAATTGAAGAGAATCAAACATCACAACCCATACAAAGTTTTGTGGTTACAAAAGGAGCATGAATTGTTGGTGAATGAAAAATGGATGGTTAATTTTCTGATTGGGAACTACAAAGATGAATTCATGTGTGATATAATTCCAATGAATTCCTATCATATTCTTTTGGGAGGACAATGGAAATTTGATAGACAAGTTGTTCATGGTGGGAAAATGAATACATATACAATCAAGAAAGATGGAGAAGAATATAGATTGAACCCATTGAAGAATAGAGAAGGAGAAGATGAAGACAAACCCAAGGTATGCTTAGTTTCTAGAAAGAAATTTTTGAAAGAATTCAAAAAGCAGAAAGCATGTTTTGTTGTAGTTTCCAAATTTGCAACAGTTGGGGCATCAAAGAATGAGGAGTAAATTCAAGAGACTTTGGATGAGTATGCATAAATTTTGATGGAGTTTCCTAATGGATTTCCACCCATGAGAAGAATTAGTCATTGCATGGACTTGATTCCCAATGCAAGTTGTTCTAGTAGTGTTGGCACCAAAAAAAGATGGGGATTGGAAAATGTGTATGGATTTGAGAGAAATAAATAAGATAACTATCAAGGATTAGCTTCCTTTGCCACGTATGGATGATATGATGGATTGTTTGAGTGGGCTAAGTACTTTAAACCAAAATTGATTTTAAGAGTGAATAACATCAAATTTGCATAAGGGAAGGGGATGAGTGGAAAACCATTTTCAAAATGAAGGATTGATTATATGAATCAATGGTGATGTTGTCTAGTTTGAAAAATGTGCCAAGTACCTTCATTAGGCTGATGAATGAAGTGTTGAAACCATACCTTGGTAAGTTTGTTATAGTATATTTGGATCATATTTTTATTTTTAGTAAGATAAAGGAAGAGCACTTGCAACACATTAGACGTGTTTTACAAAGGCATAAGTTTAGTTTCATGAAAGAGGAATCGGTATATTTGGGTTTTGTAATTTTCAACAGTGGTCTAAAAATAGATCTAAAAAAGTGAAAAAAATTATTGAGTGACCTCCATCGAAGAGTATGTTCAAAGAAAGAATTTTCCATGGCTTAGCAAGTTTTTATAGGAAGTTCATCAAAAATTTCAATGGGATATGTGCACCAATTACATTGACAAAGAAGGGTAATAGAAAAGAATTTGTTTGGACAGCTACAACAGAGAGGGGTTTTAATATTTTCAAGGAAAAGTTGACAATGTAGCCCGTGTTAGCACTTATAGATTTTGGTAAATTGTTCCAAGTTGATTGCGATGTAAGTGGGATAGCGATTGGATAATTTTTGAGTCAAGAGGGAAGTTAGATAATGTATTTGTATTATAGAAAAAAGGACCTCTTGCTTGACATGGGAATAATTCATGATAAATTGGACTTAATAAGGCCTTGATTTAGTGTTGAGAGGTGTTTTAAATGTCCACACTAGGTCTTGGACCCTTGAAAATTAAATAAAATGCATTTATTAATGTCTTGTGACGGTGTTGTGAAGTGTTGTAACACATTTCTACACTTTTCTAGACTCTTCTCATTATAATTCATCTAAATATTACCTTTTTATTCCTTATCAAGTCTTATTTTAAAGTGTTGTAATGACTTGTAACAAGATTTCACACTTTTCTAGGCTTATCTTCACTATTTACACCTTTTGTATGCTTTATTTGGCCCCTTTACGCACTCATAAGTAATAATTAAGTGTACTTTGAATGTAAACCTCACAAACAACATTAAATGTGATTTAATTTCCGACACCCACTTACAAGCCTAAGGTGGGACCCATTCGCCAAGGGTGGCGAATGAGTCCCTCTTGGCTCCAAATTCAAAATATTTCAAATTTTATTTTAGGATTTTATTCAAAAAGACCTTATGTCATCCTTTGATGATGTATTATTGGGTTATCAAGGCATAAGTGTGTATAAATAAGCTTTTTTCCATCCATTCTAACCACCATTCATCCACTAAATCATTTCATAGTTCATTCATCATCCATCTTCTCTTTCAAGTCAAGCAAGTTAGGGTTTCATCTTTGCAAGTCATCAAGTTTGCTTCCTAAGAAATTCAAGGGTAGAATCTTCCTCCATTTCTACAAAACTTCAAGATCAATCATCATGGCAAGGTAATTACCCCATTTTTGCATGCTTCATTAGATTATAATTTATATATTTTGGTTTAATTACCTAAAAGGGGTTTGATGAAAGCAAACCCCCATGCCCTAACATTCACCATTTCTCTCTATTGTCTTGTGTGTTTATAGACTTAGACATCTTGGAGGCTTAGAAATCATTGAAGATTGCATTGCAAAATTGTTAAGTCTTCTCTTCATTGTCCAAGGCCAAATATCAACAAAAAGTCATTTTCAAGCTCGAATCTGATAGTTTCATAACCGAACACCTCGAGAAGCAGAAAGTGTAGACCAAAAGCTCTAAATTCCACCTTTGAATATCCAAAAATTCAAAAGTGGACTCATTCACCATGGGTGGTGAATGAGTCCCACTACCAGGTCAATTTTTGGTTTTCTACATTTTTAGATACCCTTTTGTCTGAAACAGGTTCTAGAACAGTTTTATAGAACTGGGACTAATTCACCCAGAATGGTGAATGAGTCCCACCATGCTAAAACTCAACATCAGTGGCATTCCAAAAGCCATTCCCATTCTACATCCATATTCCATGTGCACGCTTTCAATCTCTTCCATTTCTTGGTGTTTTTGTATTACACAATGTGTTTTCAAAAAAGTTACATTTCTTAGGTTTGCATACCTTAATCAGTCAATTTCATCATCTAGTTGCATTTAGTCTTAACTTAAGCTTACATCCTCTTATTCGAGTGAACTAGCTAGATTTTAGGTGTGAGATCTATCTCTTTTCATTAGGTGAAAGACCCTAATTGAGAAAAAGAGAGTCATAGCATCCACCACCTTAAAACCGATGGTTCATTTTGGTGAACCTACTTTTTGAACAATTTCTTGTCTAATTTTAGATTCCATCATAGATCTAGGCTTGCGTTGACCTTGCATTAGGATTTGCATGGATTAATTTGCATGCTAGGTTTCAAATTTTGCATTCATTAAAAGTGCATTTAGGTTGCATTGTTGGCATCTAAATTCGTTTCAATTTTTTGAAATTTTGCATTTTTAACTTAGGTATGCATTATAGCAATCAGAAAGCATCAAAATCACTCAAAATTTTCTGAAAATTCTAAGAAAGCTTCATACTGAGACTCATTTTCCACCTTGGGCGAATAAGTCCCTTTTCACCCCTAAAATATCCTTTTACAAAACTAAAAACCCTATTTTTCAACTTCTGTTTGGTGCCATTTCCTAGTTGTATCAGTTGGCTATATTTTTTTAACATGCATTTTATCAAATCTAGCCTAAATTAGCTCTTTTCATGCATGGTTTCAATTTCAAGTTTGTATTCTCATTTGTTACATATCATAATCAATTAATTTCCATCTTTAAAATCTGAAAATTTACATTCCTCTTTTGCATCTTTTCTTTAGCATTGTTACATTTCAAGTTTTTAGAATAATCATTCCATGATGTTTTCATTGCAAATTTCTATAGTTATCATCTTGCATGTTCTCTTTTTAGATCTTATTGCATGTTGTAAGAAAATTTTGTTAAATGCATATGACTATGAGGTCCTTTCTGCTCTCTTTTTGTTTATCATAGATCCCTCTGCTAGTTCCCCTTTTGTTGATAAGGTACTTGTCCAGTAAAATAAACCTTGGATAAGCATAAAACTTACATTTTTTCTTCTCCTATTTTCTCTCCCACTTGCGAAGAAGAGATTACAGTGTTAGAAGAACCAATTGATGAGAGTTTTGACAATCTGAGTTATTTCTCTCCTCTTACCTCTCCTATTAGACATAACATTACTAAAGAATACTACAACACACTAAGTAATCATGACGATCACACAACACAACATGAAGATGAGATCATAGACACATTTCTAGACATTACCTTACCTAGTCTCCATAATCATGATAATAAAACTTGTTCTTCTCCTACTATCTGTCCTCGATGCAAAGAGGATAGGTTGGTGTTAGAAGATATACCTATTTAAGAGCATGAGAACATTTCCCATACCTTCCCTAATGTCCCTTTGCTATGCGAAGATCTATTTGGAAATCATCATGATCCTTCTCTTAATGCCTCTCCCACTTGTGATGAAGCTACTTTGAAAATTTCAACCTTAGATGAACATATTACAAGCTCTCCTAGTAGGGTAGATAATATGGAACAAAATAATAAGAACTTACAAACAATGAATGATCGAATAGAGTCTTCCCCTAATCTCCCCATTATCAATAATCAAACACATTCCAACATTCATAACTCCCCTATTTGCGATGAAGTTAGTTTGAATGAACTGAGCCTTAATTGTCAAAAACATGTGGTTTTTCTTTCTCCTAAACACTCTCCTTCTAGGGAGAATATCATCATAAAAGGAAAAGATAACATTAAAAAGCATGATATTATGCCCTTCAAAGACAATGTAGACTCTCATTCGCCAAGGGATGTTAATATTATTCAACCTCAACTCATCCTTTATCCACAATTCAACCTCAGAATAATGTGTTGTAGTAACCAAGTCATCATAGTGTTTCTCATACATATAACACTCAAAACAATCTGTCACCCCCACAACCAAACCCAACTTCTTTACCTTTTCCAAATTCTATACTACCTAGTGCCCCTCGCTTAAGGGAGTATGATCTTGTTGAACAACTTAAAAGTACTCCCACAAAGATCTACCTTTGGGACCTTCTTTAAGCTTCACCTACCTATCACACTATGCTTCAAATAGCCTTACAAAAAGTTCCTATCTCTTATAATACACAACCACATAATATCGCAACCATGATTCAAGCCATAAATGCTGACACTATTTTCCACCAAAGTGAGCTCCCCATTGATGAAGTGTAAAAACAAAATGAAGCTCTCATGATCATTGCTCAATATAATCAAATAGGGATAAAGTGAACCCTTGCTAACAATGAATTAGCCCTTAATTTGTGTAGTATAAACCTTTTGGATAGGCTTCATGTGGATAAATAAAAAATTCAACCTAAATCTTTATCTATTAAGGGCTTTCACATTGTCAAAAAGACACCGCTTGGTGTGATCACTTTACCTATTACAATTGGAGAAGTCACATTGAATACAACAATCCAGGTTATTCCTCACGACCTTTCATATAACATTCTTCTAGGAAGGTCATGGATTCAAGCAATGAATGGTGTTCCTTCAACTCTTCATCAAAAAATGAAATACATCAACAACAACAAAGTGTATAGTCTCAATGTTGATCATGAGCCTTATAATGTCTTGTAACTTGAGAAAACCAAAGAGAACCCCTTGAACATATTAACACCAACCACACAGTGGAACTCACACAAAAAAAAGAAAAACAACAAAATATTGAAAAATTCATGATGCTATCAGAAGATGATTGGGGATCCTTGGATTTTGAACATGACTCAAATGACCTTTTGAAAGCATCTGCCTCAACCACTTTAGACAAAAAAGAAAATTACACAACAAAATTTGAAGAACTCAAAGAAATGAAAAAGCTTTATGGATGAGGTTATGAACTTATGAAACAAATTGGATATAGTGGAAAATCCTATGGTGCTAATGAGTAAGGTATCTGCAACCCTATCAATCCTATAACACAATAACAAACTCATGGTATTGGCTATTGTCCTGTGATAGAAATCGCCAAGCGTTCCCTCAAAATCAACACTCTCACAAAACATTCTTCTAAGCCAACCTTAACTGTAAAACATCGTGAAATAATAGACACTAGTGGTCTTGATTGTTCTCCTTTACAAATCATCCAACAAATAAATACACCTTCACTTAATACCAATGCCATCTCATAAGACACCAATGATTTACATTCAATATATTTTCCCTTCTCCTACAAGAGTGAGAACAAACTCTTTCAATCTAAAGAACCTTCCATAGGTATGACATCATGTACTAAACAAGACATCTCTTTTCCACCAACAACAAACACTACTCCTCTTGATCAAGAGGGTATCTTGTCGAGACTCCTCCAATATCACTTTATCTCTCTCACTCCACGAATTCGATAGAAATGTTATTACAAGACTTTATTCCATGCCTATCATAGAATTCATGGTCATTCCACTAATGAATGTAAGGATTTGAGATCTAAATTCAATATTTTTTTGGAGTTTAGTATGCTTCTCTCTATGGGGGCACCTAATTCCTCTAATTGATCTTGATTTTCACTCTTGCGTATATTTCATCAATCATTTCGGCTCACCTTTTTCCTGCACTTAGTGGGGGCAAGGGGTTTAGTAGCCTTTTCCTCATATTCCACTTTTCATTGACTCTTTTGGCTAGTTTTTAACCTTTAATGAACATATAAGAGCAAGCTTGGGATGTGGACGACACACTTAAATTGGTTTGCATGTGACATACTACCCTTTTTCATGATGTAGCTTATCGAAAACATATGACTTGACATAGGGATTCTTGAGTAAGCTATCATGTCCTCTTCTTCTACTTTAAAACAATTGCTCATAGTACTAGTGTTCACAACCACTTTAAAGTGGAGGCATACATCATCACTCACATTTCATTATGCGATTGCTTTCTTCTTGCAATGCATCCTTTTCTTGGTGGAGTCATTGGGCTTGATTCCCTCTAAAAGTGTGATACTTCTTTTGCACTTATCCTCTCTTGTAGACATTAAGGATGATGTTCCCTAAGATGAGACCTTGCAAGAAAAATCCCTTTGAACATTCCTTGCACTATCTAGCATTTACAATGTCTATGAGTGTCAAGCATATGAAGTTTTTCTTACTTCATAGAGCTCAAAAACCACTTTCCTTTGTGCCACTTTATTAAAGTTATTAGTAGGTATTACATTGGTATGGTTGAGCAGGAAGCCTATTCCAAGTGATGAATTTCCCCATAGCCACTCGAGTGTTTGTGAGCACATATCAAATGTATGTGTCTCACCTTTTGGGATTTCTCATGCCACAGACAACCAGAAGTTCTTTGGCCCTAGAGTGAGTATACTTGGACATTCTAACCTAGTGGACAACCAAGAGATTCATCACCCTAGGGGCTCGCACACCCTCCTTTGATCCTTATCATTATTTGTCATCTACATCTGTACACTCAGATCTCTCTTGAATGTCTACTTATTGTGAGTTTGAAGCAAGTTCATCCTCTCACTAAAGTGGGGGCTAAATGCACCGTAGAAAAAAAGGACCTCTTGCTTGACATGGGAATAATTCATGATAAATTGTAATTAATAAGACCATGATTTAGTGTTGTGAGATGTTTTACATGTCCACACTAGGTCTTGGACCCTTGCAAATTGAATAAAATGCATTTATTAATGTCTTTTGAAAGTGTTGTGAAGTGTTGTAACACATTTCTATACTCTTCTCATTGTAATTCATCTAAATATTCCATTTTTAGTCCTTATCAAGTATTATTTTAAAGTGTTGTAATGACTTGTAACAAGATTTCACACTTTTCTAGGCTTATCTTCACTTTTTACACCTTTCTTATTATTTATTTAGCCCTTTTATGCACTCATAAGTCATAATTCAGTGTATTTTTGAATGTAAACCCAACATACAACATTACATGTGACTTAATTCCCAACACCCACTTACAAGCCTAATGTGGGACCCATTCTCCATGGGTGGAAAATGAGTCCCTCTTGGCTCCAAATTCAAAATATTTTAAATTTTCTTTCAGGTTTTTATTCAAAAGGACCTTATCTCAACTTGTGATGGTATATTATTGGGTTATCAGGGCATAATTGTGTATAAATAAGTGTTTCTTCATCCATTCTAACTCACATTCATCCATTAACTCATTTCATAGTTCATTCATTAACCATCTTCTCTTTCAAGTCAAGCAAGTTAGGGTTTCATCTTTGCAAGTCATAAAGTTTGCTTCCTAAGACATTCAAGGGTAGAATCTTCCTCCATTGTTGCAAAAATTCAAGATATATCATCATGGCAAGGTAATAACCCAATTTTTTCATGCTTCATTACATTCTTTCTCTATTTCAGTTTATTTACCTAAAAGGGGTTTGCCAAAGAAAACCCCCATGCCCTAACATTCACCATTTCTCTCTCTTGTCTTGTCTTGTTTGCAGATTTAGACATCCTTAAAGCTTAGAAATCATTGAAGATTGCATTGCGAAGTTTTTTAAGTCTTCTCTTCATTTTGGAAGTCAAAATATCAACAAAAAGTCATTTTCAGGCCTAAATCTGATAGTTTCAGAACCAAACAACTAGAGAAGTAGAAAGTGAAAACTGAAAGCTTTCAATTCCGCCTTTGAATATTCAAAAATTCAAAATTGGACTCATTCTCCATGGGTGGTGAATGAGTCCCACTGCCAAGTCATTTTTTGTTTTTTTGCATTTGTAGATACCCTTTTGTCTGAAACAAGTTCCAGAACAGTTTTATAGAACTGGGATTGATTTGCCCATAATGGTGAATGAGTCCCACAAGGCCTAAAAGTTAGCATCAGTAGCATTCTGCAAGCCATTCCTAGTCTCCATCCATATTCTAGGTGCAAGCTTTCAGTCTCTTCCATTTAACTTAGTTTTGTTCACATGTCTAGGTGTTTTTGCATTACACAATGTGTTTTCAAAAAAGTTACATGGCTTAGGTTTGCATACCTTAATCAATCAATTTCATCATCTACTTGCATTTATATCATTCCATTTAGTCTTAAATTCATCATACATCCCCTTATTTGAGTGAACAAGCTATATTTTAGGTGTGGGATTTATCTCTTTTCATTAGGTGAAAGACCCTAATTGAGCAAAACAGAGTCATAGTATCCACCACCTTAAAATTGAAGGTTCATTTTGGTGAACCTTCTTTTTGAACAATTTCTTGTCTAATTTTGGATTCCTTCATCATAGATCTAGGCTTGCATTGACCTTGCATTAGTATTTGCATGGATTTATTTGCATGCTAGGTTTCAAATTTTGCATTCATAAAAAGTGCATTTAGGTTGCATTATTGGAATCTAAATTCATTTCAATTTTCTTAAATTCTATATTTTTAACTTAGGTTCACATTATAGCACTCAGAAAACATCAAAATCACTCAAAAATTTCTAAAAATTATGAAAAAAGTCCATACTAGGACTCATTTGCCAGCGAATCAGTCCCTTTTCATTCCTAAAATAGCCTTTTGTAGAACTGAAAAATCCAATTTTTCAGCTTTTGTTTGGTGCCATTTCCTAGCTATATCAGCTGGATGCATTTCTTTGACATGCATTTCATGAAATCTAGCCTAAATTAGGTCATTGCGTGCATGGTTTCAATTTCAAGTTTGCATTCTCATCTTGTTACATATCATAATCAATCAATTGTCATCTTTGAAATCTGAAAAATAAATTCCTCAAGATTTGCATATTTACTTTATCATTGTTACATTTCAAGTTTGTAGAATAATCATTCCATATTTTTTCATTACAAAGTTCTATAGTTATCATCTTGCATGTTCTCTTTTTAGATCTTACTGCATGTTGTAAGAAAATTTTGTCAAATGCATATAAATATGAGGTCCTTTTCCCACTCTTTTGTTGATCATAGATCCCTCTCCTAGTTCCCCTTTTGTGGATGAGGTTAGTCTAGTGAAAGAAACCTTGGATAATCATAACACTTAAATTTGTTCTTCTCCTATTTTCTATCCTACTTGTAAAGAAGAGATTATAGTGTTAGAAGAACCAAATTGATGAGAGTTTTGACAATCTGAGTTGTTTCTCTCCTCTTACCTCTCCTATTAGACATAACATTACTAAAGAAGAGGACATCACACTAAGTAATCATGGCAATCACACAATTACACAACATGAAGATGAGATCATAGATGTACATTTCTAGGCATTACCTTACCTAGTCTCCATAATCATGATAATAAAACTTGTTCTTCTCCTACTATCCATCCTCAATGCAAAGAGGATAGGTTGGTGTTAGAAGATATACCTATTCAATATCATGAGAACATTTCCCATACCTTCCCTAATGTTCCTTTCCTATGGGAAGATCTATTTGGAAATCATTATGATCCTTCTATTGATGCCTCTCCCACTTGTGATGAAGCTACTTTGTAAATTTCAACCTTAGATGAACATATTACAAGCTCTTCGAGTAGGGTAGATATTATGGAACAAGATAAAAAGACCTTACAAACAATGAATGATCGAACAAAGTCTTCCCCTAATCTCCCCATTATCAATAATCAAATACATTCTAGCATTCATAACTCCCCTAGTTGCGATGAAGTTAGCTTGAATGAACCAAGCCTTAATTGTCAAAAACATGAGGTTTGTTGTTCTCCTAAACACTCTCCTTCTAGGGAGAATCTCATCATAAAAGGAAAAGATAACATTGACAATCATGATATTATTCTCTTCAAAGACAATGTAGACTCTCATTCTCCAAGGGATGTTAATATTATTCAACCTCAACGCATCCTTTATCCACCCTCACACAAAATAAATCAACAAACACCTGAATTCACCCTCTACCCACCTCATAATAATGTGTTGCAGCAACTGATTCATCATACTATTGCTCATACATATAACACGTGAAACAATCCATCACCGCCACAACCAAACCCAACTTGTTTACCTTCTCCAAATTCTATACTGCCTAGTGCCCCTCACTTAAGGGAGTATGATCTTGTTGAATAACTTAAAAGTACTTCCGCAAATATATCCCTTTAGGTCCTTCAAACTTCTCCTACCTATCACACTATGCTTCAAACAACCTTACAACAAGTTCCCGTCTCTTCTAATACACAACCACATAATATCACAGCCATGATTCAAGTCATAAATGCTGAATTTTTTTTCCACCAAAGTGAGCTCCCCCTTTATGAAATGCAAAAATAAAATGAAGCTCTCATGATCATTGCTCAATACAATTGGATAGGGATAAAGTGAATTGACAATGGCTTAGCCCTTAATGTTTCTATTGTAAACCTTTTGGATAGGCCTCATGTGGATAAATAAAAAATTCAACCCCAATCTTTATATATTAAGGGATTTGATAATGATGAAAAGATAGCACTTGATGTGATCACTTTACCTATTACAATTGGAGAAGTCACATTGAACTCAACAATCCAAGTTATGCCTCATGACCTTTCATATAACCTTCTTCTAGGCAAGTTGTGGATTCATGTAATGAATGGTGTGCCTTCCACTCCTCACTGAAAAATGAAATACATCTACAAAAACAAAGTGTACACTCTTGATACTGATCATGAGCCTTATAATGTCTTGCAACTTGAGAAAACAAAAGAGAGCCCCTTGAACACATTAACACCAACCACACAAGTGGAACCCGCACAACAAAAAGACAAACAACAACATATTGAACAAGTCACAATGCTATCAAAAGATGATTGGGGTTCCTTGGATTTTGAACATGACTTGGATGACCTTTCGAAAGCATCTGCATCAACCACTTTAGACAACAAAGAAAATTACACAACAAACTTTGAAGAACTTAATCAAGAACAACCACTGACTTCGAAAGCAATGAAAAAGCTTTATGGACAAGGTTATGAAATTATGAAACAACTTGGATATAGTGGAAAAGATTGTGGTGCTAATGAGAAAGGTATCTTCAACACTATCAATTCTATCACACAACAAACAACTCATGGTCTTTGCTATTGTAATGTGATAGAAATCACCAAGCCTTCCCTCAACATCAACACTCTCACACAACATTCTTCTAAGCCAACCTTAACTGTAAAGCATCCTAAACTAATAGACACTAGTGGTCTTGATTGTTCTCCTTTACAAATCATTCAACAACTAAATACACCTTCGCTTAATGTCAATATCATTTTGCAAGACACCAATGATTTACATTCGATAGATTGTCCCTCCTCTTGTAAGAGTGGGAACAAAATCTTGCAATCTAAAGAACCTTGCGTAGGTATGACATCCTATACTAAGCAAGACATCTCTTTGCAACCAAAAACAACAACTACTTCTCTTCTTAATCGAGAGGATATCTTGTCAAGACTCCTCCTAGATCACTTGATCTCTCCCCCTCCATGAACTCAAAAAAACTGTTATTACAAGACTTCATTCTACGCCTATCATAGAGTTCATGGTCATTTCACTAATTAATTAAGGCTTTGAGACTTAAAATCTAACATTTTTCAAGAGTTTGGTATGCTTCCCTCTATGGGGGAATGTAATTCCTCTAATTGATCATGATTTTTACTCTTGCCTATATTTCATCAATCGTTTTGACTCACCTTTGTCCTGCACTTAGTGGGGGAAAGGGGTTTAGTAGCCTTTTCCTTGTATGTCACTTTTCATTGACTCTTTTGGATAGTCGTTAACCTTTCATGAACACATAAGAGAAAGATTGGGATGTGGAAAACATGCCTTAAATTGGCTTGCATGTGACATACTACCATTTTTTGTGACATAGATTATCGGAAACATACGACTTGGCATAGGGCTTTCTGAGTAAGCTCTCATGTCCTCTTCTTCTACTTTAAAGAAATTGCTCATAGTACTAGTGTTCGCAACTGCTTTAAAGTGGGGCCATATTTCACCACTGACATTTCATTATGTGATTTATTTCTTCTTGCAATGCATCCTTTTCCTTGTGGAGTCATTGGGATTGATTCCCTCCAAGAGCATGATACTTCTTTTGCACTTATCCGCTCTTGGAGACATTAATCATGACATTCCCTAAGATGAGACCTTGCACGAATTAAGCAAAATCCTTTTGAACATTCCTTGCACTATCTAGCATTTACAATGTCTATGAGTGTCAAGCATACGAAGTTTTGCTTACCTCATAGAGCTTGAAAACCACTTTCCTTTGTGGTGCTTTATCAAAGTTATTAGTAGGTATAACTTTGGTATGGTTGAGTGGGAAGCCCATTCCGAGACATGAATTTCCCCATAGCCACCTGAGTGTTTGTGAGCACATATCGGTCGTATGTGTCTCACCTTTTGGGCTTTCTCACTCAATGAACAACCAAAAGTTTTGTGGCCCTAAACTAAGTATAATTGGGCATTCTCACTCAACGAACAACCAAGAATTTCATTGCCCCAAAGCAAGTAAGCGTCTTATTTCCAAAACAAAGAAGCCTAGATCTAATGCACAACTAGTTGGACAAATGATCGAAGCTTGATCCACCTTTTCATTTTTAGCTTTCTCTTTATTGTCATTGCATGATTATTTATCTTGATGGTTTGAATTAGGATCTTGGATCTTGGGGGCTTGTGCAACCTCCTTCAATCCTTGTCATTCTTTGTCATCTACATTTTTACACTCAGATCTCTCTTGAATATCTACTTTAGTGTGAGTTTGAAGCAAGTTCATCCTCTCACTAAAGTGGGGGTAAATGTACCATATAAAAAATTACCTCTTGCTTGACATGGGAATAATTCATGATAAATTGGACTTAATAAGGCCTTCATTTAGTGTTGTGAGGTGTTTTACATGTCCACACTAGGTCTTGGCCCCTTGCAAATTGAATAAAATGCAATTATTAATGTCTTGTGAAGGTGTTGTGAGGTGTTGTAACACATTTATACACTTTTCTAGACTCTTCTCATTATAATTCATCTAAATATTCCCTTTTTATTCCTTATCAAGTCTTATTTTAAAGTTTTGTAGTAACTTGTAACAAGATTTCACACTTTTCTAGGCTTATCTTCACTATTTACACCTTTCTTATGCTTTATTTGGCCCCTTTATGCACTCATAAGTCATAATTAAGTGTACTTTTAAATGTAAACCTGACAAATAACATTAAATGTGACTTAATTCTTGACACTCACTTACAAGCCTAAGGTGGGACCCATTCGCCATGGGTGGAAAATGAGTCCCTCTTGGCTCCAAATTCAAAATATTTCAAATTTTCATTCAGGTTTTTATTCAAAAGACCTTATCTCAACCTATGATGGTGTATTATTGGGTTATTAGGGCATAAGTGTGTATAAATAAGTGTTTCTTCATCCATTCTAACCCGCATTCATCCAGTAACTCATTTCATAGTTCATTCATCATCCATCTTCTCTTTCAAGTCAAGCAAGTTAGGGTTTCATCTTTGCAAGTCATCAAATTTGCTTCCTAAGACATTCAAGGGAAAAATCTTTCTCCATTGCTGTAGAAATTCAAGATCTATCATCATAGCAAGGTAATTACCCTATTTTGTCGGTATTGGCATGGTGTGATGGTTTATAGGTGGCATTGTTGTTCTTTCTACCAAGGTTCAAACCTCGTTGGGGTGGTATTGCTGAATGGTTGTATTCGGTTCATAGCTTCGGTCAAAAGCATTTACCCCTTGATTTAAATTAAATTAAAAAAAAAGGGTAATTACCCGATTTTTGCATGCTTCACTACATTCTTTCTCAATTTTGGTTTAATTACTTAAAAGGGGTTTGACCAAGGCAAATCCCCATACCTTAACATTCTCCATTTCTCTCTCTCTTGTCTTGTGTGTTTACAGATTTAGACATCTTGGAGGCCTATAAATCATTGAATATTGCATTTCAAAGTTTTTTAAGTCTTCTCTACATTTTCCAAGTCAAAATATCAACAAAAGTCATTTTCAAGCCTGAATCTAATAGTTTTAGAACTGAATACCTAGAGAAGTAGAAAGTGCAAACTAAAAGCTCTGGATTCCACCTTTGAATATTCATAAATTCAAAATTGGACTCATTCGCCATGGGTGGTGAATCAGTCCCACTACTAGGTCATTTTTTGGTTTTTTGCATTTTTAGATACCCTTTTGTCTTAAACAGGTTTTGGAACAATTTTACAAAATTGGGATTAATTTACCTAGAATGGAAAATGGTTCCCACCAGGCTTGAATGTCAAAATCAGCAGCATTCTAGAAATCATTCCCAGTCTCCATCCATATTCCAGGTGCATGCTTTCAGTCTCTTCCATTTCTACTCAGTTTTGTTCACATTTCATGGTGTTTTTGCATTACATAATGTGTTTTCAAACAAGTTACATTTCTTAGGTTTGCATACATTAATCAATCAATTTCATCATCTAGTTGCATTTGTATCATTGCATTTAGTCTTAAATTTATCATACATCCCCTTATTTGAGTGAACCAGCTAGATTTTAGGTGTGGGATCTATCTCTTTTCATTAGGTGAAAGACCCTAATTGAGTAAACTAGAGTCATAACATCCACCTCCTTAAAATCGATGGTTCAATATTTTATTAATAAAATAAATGAAGCAAAAAGGAAATACTCCATGTATGATCAAGATTTTTATGCAATTTTGTAAGCTCTTAATAAGTTGTGACATTACTTGCTTCTGAAGGAGTTTGTTTTGTATACTAATCATCATGCATTGCAATATATAAACAATCAAGGTAATCTTAGCCAAACACTTGTGAAGTGAGTTTAATTTCTTCAAATTTATTCTTTTCTATTGAAACATGGAAGTGGGAAATAAAATAGAGTTGTTGATGCATTGAGTAGAAGGTGCTTGTTGTTGAATGAAATGAGAGTAAGTGTTATTCGTTTTGATTCCATGGGATAGTTGTATGAAGAATATGTTGATTTTAAAGAATCTTGGACAACATGTAAAATTCCAATGGGAGTGGATAGAACTCCATGACTGGAGTATTTTATTCAAGAAAATCTATTATTTAAATGAAATAGATTGTGCATACCTCAAGGTTCCATGTGGGAAAATTTGTTGAGAGAGAAATGTATTGGAGGTTTGGGTGGACACTTTGGAGGGGATAAACATTAGCACAATTGAATGAGAGTTATTATTGGCCTGGAATGAGTGCAGATATAAGAAGAATGGTATAAGGTTGCAACGTGTGTCAATATCCAAAGGGGGTGAAGTAAATTATGGATTTATATCAACCATTTCCAATACTAGAGAGACAGTGGGAATGTATCAGCATGGATTGTGTTTTTGGTTTGCCAAGAACATAAAGAGGTAATTATTATTTTTTTGTTGTAGTGGATAGATTCTAAAAATTGTCTCATTTTCTACCATGTAAGAAGTGTAGTGATGCTTCCCACATAGCTAATTTATTTTTTAAAGAAATAGTTTAGTTACATGGATTGCCAAAAAGTATTATTTCAAATTGAGACACAAAATTTGTTGGTCATTTTTGGCATAATTTTTGGAATAGAATGGAAATAGTATTAGGTTTTAGCTCAACCTACCATCCTCAAATGGATGGCCAAAGTGAAGTTGTGAATTGAAGCTTGGGTAATTTGTTGAGGTGTTTGGCTAGGGATAAACCAAATCAATGGGATTTAACTTTGGCACAAGCGGGATTTGCGTATAATAACTCCATAAATTGAAGTGTGGGAAAAAAGTCCATTCCAAGTTATGCATGAGCATAGTGCAAGGGGAGTTGATGAATTGAGCTCGATAGTGCATATTTGAAAAGAAAAAGTGTTGTAGTGGAAGGTTTTACTAAGTATATTCATGAATTGTACAAAAAAGTGAAGGAGAATTTGGAGAAGAGCGTCATCAAATATAAGGCATGTGTTGATGTACATAGAAGAGTGCAGGAGTTTTAGATTGGTGAGTTGGTAATGGAACATTTGAGGAAGGAGAGCTTCCCACTAGGAACACATAATAAATTAAAATGGAAGAAGATTGGCCCATGCAAGGTTCTATAGAAGTTTTCATCAAATTCATATGAGATTGAGCTTCTAGTTGGTGTTGATATCTCTCCAATATTTAATGTTGCAAATTTAAATAAATATCATGAAGGTGAATCAAGTGGAAAATAGAGTATATCTTTAGATTTTTTTGATGTGAAAGACTAGATGCATCAATTTCCAAAGGAGTGTGAAAGATTGATCAAATCATTGATTCATAGATTGCTAAATGCACAAGAATAAAAGATTATTGGGAGTATTTGGTACACTAGAAGAATCGTGCAATTAATGAAGTTTTGTGGGTCAACACTTCAAAATTGGAGAAGTTTGGAATTCTAGTTCCAAACTTGCCCAAATGTTCATTAATTTTACACTCATGGAACATTTTCATACCCGGTGTGTTTGATGTTAGAGAACTAGACTACTCTAGATATCTAAATCACTTTTTCATTTTCAATTTCGGTTTTGGTTTCTTTTAATTTAGTTGTGGTATTTGAAACACTTGTTGATTTTATTTTTCCCATTTGGCATCTTCGTTTGGATGTCATTGTCATTTTACTAATCTTGAAGGAAAAGGAAATTTGATGTTAAAGATTATTCAAATTATAGCTTTAAATATAAATGTCAATTCATTAAATTATAGCGCCCAAAATGGGGAAATTCACTTAAGCCCAATGTGGTAGAAAAGTAGGTTTGAAACAAAGATTAGAGAGCATAAAATTAATTAAAATAATGGACTTTTGGAAGGCTACATAAAAAAGAACTGGAAGAGTTAGGTGACTAGAAGTAAGAATGTTTGGCACCCAAGTGAATGGAGAGATAGCAAAAAAATAAAGGAGAAAATACAATGATTGAATCGACCTTCTTTGGGATGAAAATTTCTGCCAGATAAAACCTAGCATGTGGTGTAGTCAAGAGAGAGAAAAAGGCATTGGATGGTGTGAATAGAAAGGGCATCAATCCATTGTTTTAGCTGAAAGCAATTTCTGAAAATACATTCAATTAGAGGCATGGTGCTAAAGAATTTGGAGGAGTAAGAATGGGTTGAAATCAAACAAAATAACAAAGAAAACCATTGGAGTGTTTGCATATTTTTTCATGGACAATTTCCATGTGTAAATTCTAGACAAAGATAAATAAATAATTGTTGCTTATTCTTTGGAAAACAACTTAATTAAATTGGTGTTTGAAACCTCTTTCGAATTTGTTTGCTTTGCTACAAATTTTCTCTCAGCTCGTAAGGTTCAAAGCTTTTGACATGCTTCATGTTTCTCACTTGGAGCTAAGTTACTAAGAGCCATAACCAATTGATCCCAAGTTTCAGGCAATGAGCACAATAAAATTGTTTTCTTATCCTCTTCAATTTTCACCCCAAGTGAAGCCAACTTGCTTGATGTATGATAAATAAATTGTCACGCATTCTCAAATTATACAACTTCCTACATAACAAAATTTTATTTTCCAATGACTTCATCTCATATAGCTTTTCAAGCTTAATCCACAAGTCGTGCAGTTTTCTCCTCTACAACATTGAATAGTATTGAATGTGTTGAATTTTATTTTTTCCTAATTTTTTACTTGCTTTTATTCAAATTAAACTAGATTCAAAACTATATAATTTATTTATAAGTAAATATGTATGAAAGAATCCCATGATTTTGATTTATAGATTAAAAACATTATTATATAAAAAATCAAAATTTTAAAAATTATTATCTACTTTAATTGTAAAAATTATTTACAATGATATAATTATAGATTAATAAATCATTTTTTGAAAATTAAACCGAATTAAATAGTTATTATTTATTGTAATATAATATTATTAAATTCAATTTATATTTTTTAAATTATTATTATCATTTATTATTTTTAATGGTAAAAATGATTATAATGTAAGAATTTTTATAAACATAATCTATCTTATTAATTTTTTCTATCTTAATATATTTCTTTAAAAGTATAAGGAAAAGAGTAAAAAAAATAAAGCATCATGAATTATACACATTATTCTTCTCCTTTATTAATAAGTGTTTGTATGTGAAAAAAAAATATTATTTTATAAAAATAAAAAAAGACTGATTTTGATTATATCAATTTTAGATCTTTATATGTGAATAAAATAGTGTTGTATTATAATCATTACCAATACATGCAAAGAATTATATAATCATCTTATTAAGGTCAGATCGCATAAAATAAATTAAAAAAACAAAGTGAAATACTACAAGAAATTATAAAAATATAGATTGAATTTTTAATCTATTTAAATTTTTTATAAGCCAAATTGGTGATTTTGGGAAGAAAAAGTAAACAATTTAAACAAATTTAGTCTATAACACAGAAAATATATATTATCACCATAAATTATTTTTATAAATATTTTCATGTTGTCAAAATTTTAATATTTTTAAGAGTTAATTTAAGTATTGATAAATGACTTTAAATATGAAATTAAACGAAAATAGATACACTTATCATAATTGTAATTATAATTTTATTTTTTTGAGATTTAATCTATAAATTAATTTATAAGTAATAAGAAAAATTGACTAACAAAATAAACATTTTAAAACATATTTTTTATAGGATATGTACATAAATATAATCAAATTTATTAAAACATATTTTTTATCCGATATATACATAAATATAATCCAATTTATTAAATTTTCTATCTTGTAATCTATTTTTTATTTATAGAGTAAAAAGTAAAAAATAAAAGCATGGTGAATTATATTAATAGTTTGTTTCCTCTCCCAACAAGTGTTTAGAAGTGTTTGTATTTGTTATCTTATAATCACTATCAATATATGTGAAAAAGTATAGTCATTTTAACATGACTTCAAATGCATGAACCAATTTTAGATGCTTGAATGTGAGTAGAATATCGAACTGTCTTATAATCATTCCCAATATATGTGAAGAAAAAATTAGCATCTTGTCATGACTAAAAGCATTTGGATTGAATTCTATAAAATTAAATTGTTGATGAAAGACTACAAGAAACTATTTATGGTATCCGTGACAGATCATCTATTGTTATTTTTGAATGCTTTGTTGTAACAAAATGAATCACAAGTGACAAACTTAACTAACCATATTCTCTTAAAGAGAAAAATAAAAATAAAAATAATTCTTGAGAACCTAGTTACCAGCTATAAGGCCAACAAACACTCTTGTTTCAAAAAGTAAAAACAAAAACAACCAATTTAGAGGACTAGAAAATATGTATTTTGTGCCACATTGTTTTTAGGAAAAATCAATATGGTTATTTGTCAAAGATATATTGCAAAAAAATATGAGGGATAAGACCAACAAACATAGTCTTCTCAAAAGAAAAAACAAAAACAACCCATTCAAAGGACTCTAGAAAAAAAAATTGTTAGGCCAATAAAACTTGTTGTCCAAAAAAGACAAAAACAACCAATTTAGATGACTCTAAGAAAATTTTATTCTGTGCCACATTGTTTTCATGAAAATTTGTTTATGGTAATTGTAAATAATTTAGTGTAAAAAATTAGTTGGGAACAACAAGGCCAACAAACCTTGTTGTCAAAGAAAAAACAAAAACAACCGATTCCAAGAACTCCACAGAATTTCTTCCCATGATAAGACCAGCAAACCTTCTTGTCCCAAAACATAAAGTAAAAATGAAAACAACCAATTTACAAGCCTTAAAAAAAATCATTTAGAAACTATGAATTAAAGTTTAGATAAACATAGATATTAGAAGGAAGTTGAAATTTTTGATTAATTTTCAAAAAAAAAAAAATCATTAATAAAATTATTTGTAAAATCTAATCAAATACAATTTATAAACCTTCAAAATTGCTTTTTTAAAATTAAATAAATAATAATCAATTTATATCTCATTTACACAAATTTTAACTATTTTTTTTTTTTTTTGTTAACAATATGGGTATCCGCGCGGCCCAATCCAGCATCCAAATAGACTAGCTGAAGTGAGACTAGTCCGTTACAAAGGAATCCAACAGCCCTAAACCAGTAAAAAAAAGAAATTCCTCGAAAATTGACCCTACTTTGACTTTAAAACATTCTTGCGACAGATTATCATAAACAGCACTTAATTCCGAGGAGATTGGATGCCTTCATGGAATTCGAGGGGTCAAATTTGTTAAGCGGGTGGTAAAATTTTAACCGGTCAAACTTGTTACCCCCAATACGAGACGCCGGTCAAACTTGTTGGAATTTTACACAACCACTAGTACACCCATACCTGCTCCTGCGCTCTCACTATAAATTTGGGTTAAGGGAGCGAGCAGTTCATAGCTTATGTTTACCAGTGCATTGTGTAACGAATTGGGAGTTATTAGAATAAGCATTAAGGAAGTTGGTATAATTGCTGAGTGAAAATGAGTTGTAAGAGGAGTTGGACTGATCTGTTCAAAGTAAATCCCTCAGCATCGAACACTCAGGAGAATGACAGGAGCCGAGGTTGGTCTTCCTTGCATGTACACTTCATTTTATTTTTCTTCTTTTTACATGCAATGGAATGTTTCAGCTGATATTGAAATTTGATCTGTCATATTCATTCGCATAGAATTAAGCTGAGATTACTATTATTGAGTTTTATTAAGTTTTTTTTTGTTGTTGTATAACTATTCGATTGTCAGATCTTTGGTTATTGAGATTACATTGTTCAATTCTATTTGATTCAATGGTGAAGATAAATTTTGATCCAAAATACGATAATTTTTTTTGTTTGGTGGTAGATATCTGATTATTGAGATTACATTTGGTTATTCGTAAATTTCAGTCGATAAAAATAGGATAACTATTCTCTCTTGTTACTTCGCTGTAGATCTCTGGTTATTGAGATTACATTTGGTTATTCTTAAATTGCACTTGATTCAATGGTCAAGGTAAATTTCCGTCCATAAAAATAGGGTAACTATTCTGTTCTTTTACTTGGTTGTAGATCTCACATTATTGAGATTACATTTGGTTATTCTTAAATTGCACTTGATTCAATGGTCAAGGTAAATTTCAGTCAGTAAAAATAGGATAACTATTCTCTTCTTTGACTTGGTTGTAGATCTCTGGGTATTGAGATTACATTTGGTTATTCTTAAATTACACTTGATTCAATGGTCAAGGTAAATTTCCATCAATAAAAATAGGATAACTATTATGTTCTTTTACTTGATTTTAGATCTCTGGTTATTGAGATTACATTTGGTTATTCTTAAATTGCACTTGATTCAATGGTCAAGGTAAATTTCCGTTGATAAAAATAGGATAACTATTCTATTCTTTTACCTGGTCATAGATCTCTCAGTATTGAGATTACATTTGGTTATTCTTAAATTGTACTTGATTCAATGGTCAAGGTAAATTTCAGTCATAAAAATAGGATAACTATTCTCTTCTTTTACTTGGTTGTAGATTTGTGGTTATTGAGATTACATTTGGTTATTCTTAAATTGCACTTGATTCAATGGTTAAGATAAATTTAGATCCATAAAAATACGATAATTATTCTGGTAGATCTTTGTTATCGAGATTACATTTGGTTATTCTTAAATTGTACTTGATTCAATGGTCAAAGTAAATTTCCATTGATAAAAATAGGATAACTATTCTCTTCTTTTACTTGGTGGTAGATCACTATAATCAAGATTACATTTGATTAATACTTCAAATTTTAGAGCTATAAATTTTTGTTCTTTGATTCTCTATTTTTTTGACCTTGTTAACTTATGGTGGTAGTTCTACTAACAAGTTGACCTACTCATTATTCTCTGTTTCGATTCAAAGGCCTTTTCCCCTGATTTTGTTATCAAAAAAAATATTCTGTTAAATAAAACTAAAAATAAAAGAAATAAGATTGTTTTTAAATTTATTTAATTTTTTTATATAAATTTTTTTTTTTCCAAATCTTTATAAATTAATACTTCAAATTTTAGAGCTATAATTTTTTTGTTTTTTGATTCTCTATTTACTTCCAACACAATCCCGATTGCACTACTAATACTGTTTAAATTAGACTGCTTACATTTGAAGTTGGAAATAAATATATAGTATCTATTTTGCTGAAAATTATATTCAATGATTAAATTTCTAGTAGTAGTATTAAAATAAAAATTAGTTTTTCAATAAAATTTATGTTAATATTTATAATTGATTTCAATCATAACACTAGAATGATGGGAAATTCTGAGTCAAGTGCCGATCCTTTGTTGGAAAAATCTACTAAAGAAGGCTACAAATTTATGTTAATATTTATAATTGATTTCAATCATAACACTAGAATGATGGGAAATTCTGAGTCAAGTGCCGACCCTTTGTTGGAAAAATCTACTAGAGAAGGCTCCCCTGCTATTCCTGACCCTGCTAAAACTTGTCTTAATACTGGAAGGGACCCCCTTTTAGATGTTTTGAATCTTGCCAAAAATAATGCTGAATCCCATTTCAAATTTTCGAAATGGACTTTCAATGAAATTAATGAGATCAAGATAAAAAATTGGTCCCTTCAAAGCAAGTTGGAAGAGCTGAGTGCCAAGATTGCAGTGATGGAAAAGAAAGAAGAGGACAGAGGTGATCATGGCATCAACAAAGAAACTAGGTACCAAGTTGAAAATAACAGAAATATTGATATTGAGGTTGAGAATATGAGGAACACCATCAAAATTATTGCTGAACAAAACAATCCAATGGCTAGACACAACGCCATTATTATTAATGCAATGACTGAGAAGTTAGACAGAGCCCAACAGGGGTCTCTGGTGGTGGATCTGGAGGAAACCGATGATAAAAGCCAAGATATGGTTGCTGGGATTTCAAAGAGAACTAGGGCCAATCTGAAGTGAAAGGCTCCCCCTACTCCGAAGATGATTCAAATCTTTAAAAAGGGCGTCCATGACATGTAGAACTTGGAGGCGGAGACGGAGTCTGTCCTCAAAACTCTGGATTAATTGCGGCTGATTTCTTTTTGTCTGCTCTGCTAGCCCTTTTTGCTTGACCTTTCTGGTCTGGTTCGGTTGGCTGCTGCTTGCTCTGTCTTTTACCTTTTGGGCAGCTGGTGTATTTTGTTGGATTTTTATTTCCTTTTCCTATCTCTGTAAACTTTGTGGTTTCGGGTCCCTGTAAAAACCCGTTTTACCGTTGTGATTGACGGCTTAACTACATTGATATTCCTATTATTTGTCTCATATTTCAAGGCTGTCTCAAGGCCATAGAAGAATGTAGACCCCTTCAAAAGCAGTTTCTTATCAATATAAAAAATAATATTATATATACCTATTAACAATTTTATTCAAGGCTAAAAGAAAACTTGATGCAATGATTGAAAGCCTCTTGGACGAGTTTACTCTCTACAACAACTAAAGGAAATTTCATTTCCATCCTGCCCCTCTTTTGAGGCCTTTGATAAAGTTTGGGTTCAAACCATCTTGACAGTTTGTGTTGTTGGTTTTGGGATTGTCCAAAATCAGTTTCCCGTTCCATATTCTCGTCAAAAGCATTGCTGGTCTTGTTGCTTTTCTCTTTATAGTTGGTTCTTGTCTCTCATCTTGGAAGACTTGCATTGTTCCTTGTTTATTCTCTCTCACTACTGGTGAGATTGGTCTTGCTTACCTCTATGACTGTTATTTTTATCAGATCTGGATCCTTTTCCCATTTTTATCTAAATCAAAACAATATTATTCAACTTTATAATGTACTAACAGCAAACTTAATAAAATACAGGTTGACATTTAGGGTTTTTTAATTTGTTGCAGTTATACCGAGTTCTTGTCAAGTTGTTCACCGGATCCAGATTTAACTTTTTCTCTTCTTTCCTGTACCAGGCGGTTCAGCACAGAATGAGAAGAGGAATCGAGAAAGCAAATCGAGATGGAATCCAAAAAAAGAACAAATCGATATTTTGGAGTCCATTTTTAAGTCTGGGACGATTAGTCCGAGCATAGAAGAAATACAACTTATCAGAGGCCGCCTACAGGAGTTCGGAGAGGTGGGAGACGCTAATGTATTTTATTGGTTCCAAAACAGAAAGACAAGAAACAGGAAAAAGCGACCTCAACAAGCTTCTGGTAATCCACACATAAACCTGCAACACCCATTACAAATAGCCAATCAAGGACTAATATTGGGTGAAGGTACAAATCCAAATATGTATAATTCTGCAATGTCATCTCTTCCTCAAAATTATTCTCAATTTCCGCGGCCTGAAGAGACCACCTACCCATTGAATCCATATCAGCGCCCTGAAGCGGTTATCTCCTCTCCCTTGACTAACACTACTGTCACTTGTCCAGGTCGGTATTAATGCATAGTAATGCTCTTTTGCTCAATTCTTTTACAAATATATTACAAACCCAATATAAATTGGACCTTCTCTTCTGTGATAACAGTTACAGAATTTGCTATATATTTGCATTTTGATATTTGCAGATACAAGAGTGCGTCATGGGAATGAAGATTCTAGAACTGTAACTCGATTGTCAGAAATATAATGCACCGAGGGGACCTATAAATTTGAGGGCTGCCACCCAATCCTGATGAATGAAAGTGGATTCACTGATTTCCTTGGAATCTGATGAGCAAATTTATTTGGATCTCATCAAACAATTTGATTGAAACATTCAAGTCAAGTTTCAATGTCAGTTATAAATTGTTAAAAAATTGCAAATCAGATATTATAAATTAGAACAAATATCACTTTTATCAGATAGATAGCTACAAATCATGATAGAATGACTTGATAATGTGAGTTTCTTACTCAGATTTGTGTTGGAGTGCATTCTTAACATGAAGAAATTGTTTCTTTGTTTTTCATCTTATCACTGATTTTTCCTTTTCGTCTATTTTTTTCATAAAATTTATCAATTTATGTTTTTTATAATATCAAATTTTAGCTACAACTTCTTGTCCCTACCATATTTCCAACTAAAAATATTACACTTGCATTCTACTAGAGGTTCATCTTTGTTTTCATTCTTCATTGGTTCAACAAATGTGTACTCTGACATCCAATCAATATAGGGTTTTTTGTCATATCCTACTCATGCCCTATTTTCTATTTGGCTTTTCTCTTCCTCTTTTGTGCAAGATCTATATCTTCATTATCACTTGCTAAGTTTCATTTATTATGACTACCCTAGGTATCCCTTGGAACATTATTTATGAGTGTGACATTTTCATCTGAGTCAATTAAATCATTTTTTTAAGTAAAAGGCATATGATGCCTATATATTATATTATATTTAAATAAAGATTACAAAATTCAATATGCCATCTCAAAAATTGGCAGTCTTACAAACCCTAGAATCATCTATCTATTTTTTTTTTATAAACATGACATTTGAAGCATCCACCATTAATAGATATAAGATTTTTAACAAAAAAAAAACTTAAGTCGACCAATAACATTTTCAATAAACCCTTACAAAATTTAAATTTAATTAACCTTGGTATTATAGTGGATTAAGCATGCCATATAGTATGTACAACACCATACTAGAATTTCCATGACATAAAATTTCCATGACATAAAAGAGAAAAAAATTAACTAATTCCTAACTTTGTTAATTCCTCCATGCATGCAGGCTCCACGGAGTTCTCCCCTTGACCTTCAACAGTTTCTGTTTCAATTTGCACAACAGGAACATTTAGCACAGGAGTCACCGATTGAGAAAAATCTAGCTGATAACCATTAGGTGGAGGCTGAAATGTCTGATCCCAAAAAAAATCTATAGCATAGTATTTATCTTTTATATTAATGTCCATATTGGTGCAAAGACGCCTAGAATTCTTCTACATTACCCTCAATAAGATTCTATCACACTTGTGTTCAAGAGCTAATTTGATGGAATCATAAATTTCCTCAAAACCCTGGAGTTGTTTGAGATATTTCCTGGGAAATAGTCCTCCAATGAAATCCTTCCCTTTGAAAATGTCATAATCTTGAGTAACCCTTAAGAGAGCATTGTCACCCACTGCTATTTCTTCTAAAGCCCTCATAGACTAAAACAAACCCATCAAGTTTGAGAGAAAAATAGAAACAACCTAGGATGGAAATAATACCCTTTTCACCTTTGGAGTGGTAACTTCAATTCCCAGCACCATGCACACACATTCTTCCACTCGTGGGTAGTCTAGATTGAAGATTATATCCAGGTAATCATGTGAGAGGTAGCCTTCAAACGACCTTTCCCAAGCTTGCACCTTCATGTTCACCCAGAAATTCCAGGGCTTGTATTCCATTTTATCCCCTTCGTGTTCTGCACTTTGTTTAATAGGTGTCAACACCCCAACTCTCCGCAGCTTTCTAAATACAAGCATAAATCACCATAGCTTCCTGATTTTTTACAGAGAAGATATATAATGTTTTAGAGATATGCAACAAAATGCTTAGAAAAGAGCATTTAAAATGAGCGACTAATTAAGATAGCCAACGATCATGCAACGAATGTCAAGAAATTGATTGTGATTATCACATGCCTTGATGCCATTAAATTGGCACAAAACTCCAGCTCTCAAAAATTGTGTGAAAACAACCAAAGATTATAAAGATAAAAATTAATCTAATCACTTTTCGTTTAATGAAGCACTTCATGTACCTGTAAAATCAACACACATTAGATATGAAACATGACAATACTATGCTGATGATTGCACTTGAGGGACTTGTTATCAAAATAATTTGTATGCATGTCACCATACACATATAAGGATTTTCAAGACCTTTGGAATAAACTTCAATATATAAATTGCTGGTCTTACATGCCACTCAATCCATACATAATTGTAGATGCAATCTATGAGACACCCCTACCAAAGTTCAACATACAAGTAACCAAAATAACCATATTTTAGGAGCCCTTTTTCCATTTAAATTTAAATAATTTGTTCTTCCTGAATCATTGCATCCAACTAAGGATACTTCTTAATGATATTACTATATCCCAGAACATCCAAAATCTGCTGCTTACAACCCATATTAGCAAGATGGTCAACCAACGTATTGCTTTCACGATATGTGTGAGAATTATGAATTTATTGAAATGTGGCTATCAATATCCAAAATTCCTTTAGTATATAATTAAGCTTCCAGTTTTGAATCCTCTTCTCCTTACGAGAATTAAAAATTAATAAAGAATCATGTTCAATATGAAGTTTTTGTATCCCGAGTTTCATTGCTAATTGCAAACCATGAAAAAGTGCTTGAGCTTCTACAATATTATTAGTGCAATTAGATAGATGTATTGCTTTAGCTACTAATATTGAGCCTTTCCAATTATGGATACAAACCTTTTCCCCTGATAAACCTGGATTCCCTCTTGATACTCCATCAAAATTAAGTTTATGAAAATCTAGAGAAGGAGGTAACCATAGAATTATTCTTCTATCAATCTTTTTATTTATTGGAAAGTGAAGGGAACATTTGAAAGGTAATGATATGTACTCCCAATGTTGCAAGAGATAATCATCTCAATTTTTAAACAATGAGGATACATTTTTATGATTTTGAACATAAGAATTTGTTACCTCTGAAATGACTTTCTCAATTTTGAGCTTAACCTTCTATATTGAAGAAGATTATTTCATGAATATCCTCCTATTTCTTTCCCACCAAATACTCCAAATCACTATTGCTATAGCCACCCTCCATATGCATGCAAATAATGATGATTTATAAATAATTGGCCAAATTGTAAACAAGTCCTAGCACAACAATTTGGATAATGGGAAAGAAACACTCAATTTCCCTTTTATAAAATCCCAACACTCCTGGGCCACTAATAAATTAAAAAATGGATGATCCAAAGTTTCAAATTCCTCTTGACATAAGATGCATCTAAATGGCTATGCAATGCCCAATTTAGCTAGCCTATCACCTTTCAGGATCTAATTTCTTAATTCTAGCCATGCAAGACTTCTAGCCTTAGGAAGCACCATTGGGATCCAACAAAATGAATATGCCCAATGAGACTGATTTTGAGTTCCATTACAAATAATTGACTTATACCCCTATTTGATTGAACAGTTTCCATTTTTGGAGGGAGTGCAAATTATATCATTATGATAATCTTTTGAGGTATTTTATTGTTCATTAATATCTAGTGTAAGTGTTGATGTTGTAGCTCCATCTAATGAACCATAAACATTACCAAAGTACAAAAATTTGGTTTTGTATTTTGATGACCTCTCTTCACCACTTTTAGGAAAAAAAATCCTACTTGACATCTTTCAGAAAATAAAATCCATAAAAATGTTTAACTTTCTAAGAAGGAATAATAGAATGTAGATCCCTCAGCTCAAGATGTCTCCCTCCTTAATATTATCTATAATAACGTAGTAAAAATGGAAAAGAGAGAAATAATATTATAATATTATAAAGTAATGATAACTTGCATTTAGGTCTTCACTAACTTGCTAATTCATGAATTCCTATAGTTGTAATGTGGTGTAGGTAAAAACTAGGGGGTCTTACAGATTACATATTCATGCAACCAATACACTCAGTAGTTCATAAACTAATGTATTCATCATGAAGCAAAACACTATGAATTTTATTCATATGCAAGAATACATTATGTTTACATTCCTTTAATGGCCTTTGCTTTCAAATACTTACAACATTAACCTAAATGTACCTATAAATATCACTCTAGCTTCTCCTCATTAAAATCTTCTAACTCTACACAACAAATTTTACAATCTAGCTATAGAAGGCTCCCCCTAAAAATCTCCCTCCAAATAAGTTGAAGACAATAATTTATAGCATTTGACATGGAGGATAGTTTGTTACTCCACATCTAGGAATGATGGGACACATGGTAGACATCCATTCACTCTTATGATATATTTTAATGTCAAAGTAACCACCTGTCTATTGTTTGTATCTTCAAATATGCACTCAGGAGATAAATTGCAAAAAATTGAGGTAGTACCACCATTCACCATGTAGAGAATCACCACTATCAAGATCTTGTGAGAAATAACAAGTCATTGTAGTTCCCTAATTTCTAATTAATTGATGTAAATGATCATACATGCAACTTAACGGACCTACAAATCTCCAAACTAAGTAGTCCATTATTCAAGAGGGGGCTTCATTGAATTTTCAACAAAGGAATCATAGACTTAAGATGATGATGGCATTATATATACATTCAAGAATCCTAGACTTCCTATATCAACTAAGTATAGGTGGCTGAACAAGAATAAACTCACCAAAAGTGTCTAACTAAAAATAGCTCCTATCCAAAAAATAGGATAATCAATTTCTAGTTACTATTAACTACTAAGGGTACCTATCATTCATGGACTATAAATGATGAATATTTATGCTCTGGCATGTCCTCATTCAACTCATCACTCAATTGTATTGGACATAATTTAAATTGGAGGCTCAATTCAAAAATTAAAATATAGTATTCAATTTAATGTAAACTGAAAAACTATAAATTAGAAACTACAATGCATAATATATTTAATCATCTAAAGTAATGTAGGCTTTATAGTACCTCAAGCAACCCTTTCTTGAGATATTGTATCCTATAATATCTTCTTCAACTATTGAACTCAAGAACACATGCAACTAGAATATTTTATTTATTATATTCCAATCATACACAGAGTTATGAATAGAATGTAATGATTCTTGGATTCAATCTTTAAATTCATGTAAATATCTAGCTATATGGTTTCTCAATAAGGATTTTACACCATTTAAGATAACTATTATAACTTGGAAATGTTCCCAAATACAACCCTTATTATAATTGCTATTCCTTGCTTGATAAAATTTATTCTTCCTCCACAATTTATTAAAAAGATGGAATGACACATTTCCATCCATGTTCACATCCTAAAATCATCACCTACATCTCATTCTAGGAATATATGTGTTGTAGCAAATTGACTCCTCTGGTTGTGTTGACCTATCATCCTTCTACTGTGGGTTGAGAATCTTTTTGTTGTGGGTTGACAGATTTATTATTGTACATGCACTTGAAATTATAGGAAAATCACCATTAGCAGTGCATAGTTTACTATGGAAGAAATATTAATTAGAAATTTCACATAAAATAAATTGATTGAAAAATTAAATTAATGACCAATAATTTATAAAATTTGGATGATCCCCCCCGTTGGTTTCAATATATTCACCAAAATTGAATTTGTCAATATGAACTATTCACTAATTCTTAAAGATCCACCACTAAAAATTAGTGTAATTAAGGCTTGAGTAAAATTTTCCACATCCTCCATAGCTACAACATTGGCCTTACTTGTGAAGATAAGATGGAACAAGAAGATGAAGAAGGCCATGTTTGGATTCTGATTGAGGGGATGGTGTTCAACAAGTGTTTCTATTTGGGTGGGTTTGTTTATGGGATATGCTTCCTTCTATAGTGATGGAGAGGCAAGTAGGTTGATGGGGGCTCTATACCCCATCAGTGCTAATGTTGTTTCTAGTTCAGAATTGATTACTCTAAGTAACAGGCTCGATGCGAGATGGTTCTATCGAGGAGTGTTGATAGGATTAGTTGTTGTCTGGTGGTTTTGGTTTCAGGATCCTCTTAATCTTGCTTGTAAGTACATATTTTCTTACCCACCCTTCGGGTGGTTGTTGTTTCAAGTTATTGTTTTGTCTGCTTGGAGGGTGGCCTATTTGATTTGAATTTGGTTCTTTAAGAGTTAAGACTGTTGTGAGATGGTCGTCTCATGATCTATTGGTTTCAAAATGTTTTGAAATCTGCAATAACTGGTTGGAGTTTCAAGTTGTTTTTCCCATCCTTGGGCAGGTTATGGTGATTGGGTGTTGTGTTGTTGCATTGTGGATAACTGTTTGGCCCATTTTGTTAGCTATATGAGGTGGAATCATGTGGTGGAAGAATATGTAGGTATCCAATGGACTCATGCGTCGTGCCATGCTGGGTGCATCCTCAAGACAATCTGCTTTGGTTATATGGTTTCTCTAATTCTGTTGGTGCTTAGTTTTATTATCTCAGACTACTATTTCATGATAACAATGTTATGGTTTCATACCTGTTGGACTTTGGTTAACCTCATAAATGGTCTTTGCACTATTTTGGGGATTAATTTGGGGAATTTGTTTTTTATTATGCTGATGATGGTTCTTTGGTTTCAATTTTGGTTACTTGGCCCACGTGCCATTTTGATGTTGTTTTCTAATGGGGGTTAGTGTTGTTCTTCCTAGCCTATTTTCCTATTTTCTATTTTGGCTTTGTAACCATGAGATCAGGGCCCTTTCCCTGCTTATCTAATAAAAAACATTGGCCTTACTTTTCTTAATTATTTTTTCTCTTGTCCTAGCTAACACCATATTTGGTAGTATTGACTCCAACTAGCTTGTTTAGTTTTAAAAATATATATTTTTCCTTTCCTACAACTAATATTGTAATATCTCACTTGCCCCCATTGTGAAAGAAACATGTAGCTAAGGATTGGTTACCCTTTTCTACATCCTCCATATTTTCATCCTTATCCTTTCTTACCTCTAATCCAACTTTTAAACTTGAATCACTAAAAAGTGACATATATGTTTCTAATTTTGATATAATGTAAACTAATGAAATATTTCCTTTTTAGTATATTTTGCGTGTATTATTTTTAAAAAAAATACTTGAATATAGTTTTTTATAAATTGACACTATAATTTAGTTGTTGAAAAAATGTTGAAAAATGAAGTCACATGAGATGTCAACCTTTATATAGTAATTTTTTTTTCTCCCTCAATTTTTTTGTGTTTATTTATAACTTGAAACTCTAGTGCATGGATATTTTTAAATAAATATTAAAATGTGTGTATTAAAACATAGCTATTTCTATTTGACGTCAACTTTCATATTATCTATTTATCTAAAACGGAAAAAAAAATTGTACCCTGTTGATATAGATTCTTTTATCTAGTGCATCATATTTTTTTCTATTTTTTTTAATAAGTTTTACTATTTTTCCTTGTCATCATAATCAACCTAATATTTTATGCTAATAACCCACTTTTAGTAAAAATAAAAGGAAAAATATAAATAATATTTATTTTTTATTTTTTTTGTATTGCTTGAAAATAAAAATTACATCAACTTCTAGTTTTCAACACCCACCAAAAATCCATTTCTGCAAATAAAAATTTAGTCAAGAAGCACCTTATCGTGCAGATAAAACTACTCCAAGCCCCTATTCCCCTACATCTACTTGTAGATGGTGAAATATGCAAATTGCTAAAAACCTCCAACACACACTCTTAGCATGGTTAGTATTTTAAAACAAATCAAACAATCAACATCTC
The DNA here is from genome assembly GCA_007258455.2 of Sequoia sempervirens. NCBI lineage: Eukaryota > Viridiplantae > Streptophyta > Pinopsida > Cupressales > Cupressaceae > Sequoia > Sequoia sempervirens. The sequence goes on along the minus strand of VDFB02000015.1, from coordinate 103,464,799 downwards.
TATGAAATACTCCAACATGCCTCATAATGTAAGTAAAATAACAACATAAACTAATTGAAAGGTTAAATAAGCATAATGCATACCTATTCCATAGTGGATTGGTTCCACTTTGATATGAAAAGTGGCCCTTTCCCAACCCTTTGACAAGCCAAATGATAAGAATGCCTTGAAGATGCTATGACAACAATGGACTTATGCATAAGAGTGGATTCAAAATTCATAACTTGTGGGATGATTGTGGATCCAAAATAAGAAGAAAAGTCTCTTATTTATAGATGAGTTGAGAGAAGAAGAGGGAAAATGGATGAATGTGGGACTAATTTTGAGCCAATGACAAGATGCCACTTGTCAAGATGTGAGAGAATGAAGGTTGAGCACATTTTGACAAATGTGCAAATAAATGACATTAGGTGGCCTTTCAAATTTGAAATTTGGCTTGTTGTCCAAGGGAGAAGAAAGGGTCGTAAATGCCAAGTGGGAGACATGTAAGAGAGGAGTTAATGCCATGTTGGAAGGACAAATCCCATTTGGAGGGATTTTCAAATTTGGAATAATATTCTCCTTTTATGCCATGTTGAGGGAAATTAGAAGAATTAATAAATCAAAGTAAATGATTTATTATGCAAGTGGCAAAAGCTAGAGAAAAGAGGATTAGTGTTAGAAGTTAATCATGACTTAATTAAGTTTAGATAAAGATTAGTTGACATGACATTTAACTTAGATTTTAAATCAAATGGGAGGAAATAATGGACATTAGCCATTTAATGAAATACATTTGATTTAATTAAATGAAGAAACTTTAGGAGACAATTAAATAAAATGATTTATTTAATTAAAGAGATAACTTTAGGAGATTAATCAAATAAACTTTATTTATTTAATTGATGGGCGAATATGATTTAATTAAATATGAGGAATGCATGATGCCAATTTTGCATGTCTACACTACTAAACTACTATAAATTCCTACCATAGAAAACCTAAAGCCATTAACCGTTCACCATAGCCAAAACAAAAAAGTTAACCACCTGCCATCCACAGTGATCAAACTTTCTCCAAAATTAATAGTAGTATCAGAACATTAATTTCAAAATACAGCAAAAAAGAATGATAGGGGACCATTTCTTTAACATGCTCTACCCAGCACCAATGCTCCTTTGCCTACCACTTTCAACTTTCACTTCTTCTAGCACTTTCCCTTCTTTTTTCACTAGTGCTTCACTTTCCCCTCCATGCCCTACATTTTTGTCTTTTCCTTTGTGATGAATTCTTCTACTTCCATAAGCTCGATGAAGAGCTTTAAAGCTTTCCATCCAAGTCGAGCTTCTTCACAACATCGTGATTCAAATTTCCCTTCTGGCTAGTGGATGAAAGGCATGAGCCCCGCTGACCCATAAAGCTCCTCCATTTCTTCATTCATTAATCCCTCAAAAATGTCCAGCCCAACACCCAGAATTGCCCATTCAAGGATTGTCTCCATGTCAACCAGGAAATCCTCATGGAAATTTTTCTTCATCACCTTTCTCACCGTTTTGACTAATTCTCCTAAATACAAGCCCCATGCAACTATCATTGAATACACATCCATATATGTCCTATATCTATGTCTTAGAATTCCAAAGTCCCTACCCAAATTCATTCTTACACATTGCACCAACCTACCATCTTCAATAAGGAATAATCCCATTAAACTCTTCCCTAACGCATCTCCATGGAAAGGGATTAGCTTCCTTCATGGCAGGAAAGTGAAATTTTCTTCCACTAGAGCCCTATAATGCCAATGCCGCCACCACCATTTTTCTGTTGCAGAGCTTTCTTCACCACTTCGAAATGCAAATGCAATCATCAAACCCAAGGATTAGGGAATAAAAACCTTCTTGATTAAACCATGATGAAATAAATGTTGCATGTACTGCATATCTACCGCTCACCTTACTTTCATTTCACTTGTCATGTCAAAACTACCTCGTAATGTCTACCACCTTGCTCATTCAATGCATTGTACTCCTCAGTGTTCTCAGATAAATCCACTAAATTCACACCTCTAAAGTCTTCCAACTTAAATTCCCCTACTTCACCAAAGGTTAATGCCCATTTAGATAAAACATTAGCTTCCACATTCCCCACTCTTCTACTGTGGCTCACCAAAAAACTTTCACAAGAGGCTAAATCATCTTTGATTTTCTCAATGACATTTTGAACGTGTCATGCGTTAATTTTCCCTTTCATCACTAATTGAACTATTATGATTGAATCCCCTTCTAAGTGAATCTTTGTTGTTCCTAAATTTTTTTCCACATTTGATTGCCAATAAGGATGATAAAGCTTTTACTATATTATTTTTTCCATCCACCAACTTCTTCACCCCTAACGCTAGCACATCTCCCTTCCAATCCTGAATTATGAAGCCTTCCCCTGATGCTCCAAGGTTTTCCTTTGAAGCCTGGTAGAAATTTATTTTCCACCAACCTTCCAATGGTCTTTCCCAAGAGACCTCCTTTAGCACCTTAACAGTTGGATTCACCCAACCCAGCCCCTTAATGGGCCAATAATAATTTATTTATTAAATATATGTATATATATATATATATATATATATTTAAAAACTAGACTTATGGATCTAGAAAATGGTATTTTTATATTTTTTTTAAAATGTTATTTACATGAGTAGAAATTATTAAAAAATCGACTTTTTCAAATAAATCTATTTTTTTGGTAAATTGGCTTCGAAGTGGTGCTACATATGCATTTAGCCAACAATTTTAGTTGGAAAATTTGTTGATATATCTAACTTAGCTAGAATGAATCTTACAAGATCATATGTTTGACCAAAATATATTTTTAGTTAGAAATAATTAAATTCATTTGTGTTGATAAGTTGGTAAAAGTGTGACACAACTTTGTACTTTTACCCTAGCTTAACCCCATATTCTCTAGTAGAGACTCAAAACTATCTTTTTTTCATTTTGATGCATAGCCTTTTTCCTTTCCCACAAGTCACACTCCAATCTCTAAAAAGTACCAAGTTCTCCTCACACACATTGTTAAAATACTCCTCTTTTCTATCCCCTTTCTCAAAAATATTATCCATAATTTCATTTATCTTGGCTTGTGAAATGAGACCACCCTTCTTCAATTTGACTATTTCTCCTAGTTACACTTCTTCCCTTAAATTCATATTTTCTTGTTCAAAAATTCTAGTTTCACCAGGCCTCTATTCACTTCCTATAACCAACTTCCCTTCCTACATATTCCCACTATAATTTTTACCTATTTTTTTCTATTATACTTCCCACCAAAACATAAACACATTCCTATGCAAGATTTATTTGGCCTTCTTCATGTCAATACAGTTTCTAGCTACATGTCTAACTTTCTAACATTTGAAAGATTGAATAGGTAGAGATTCATAATATTATTCTTGAACCATTGAATTGATCAAGAATTTGATCTTAATTTTACATGATGGACTATCTTACTCAAGTCCATTCGAACACATTCTAGCATAAGTAGCTTTTTTTCTATGTAGCCAATAAACTATGAGCATACTTCAATGATGAATTTTAAATATTTTTGAAAATTTGGTTTGACTAAAGCCCATTAGATAATCAATACATTATAATTTGTAATAGGGGTTCTATCATTATTTATTTACTAGGATCAAAACCAAGAGATTAGGCATGCAGGTATAATCTCAAATTACCTATGAACCATGGTCCTTTCAAAATTTTGCCTCTATCTTTGTCTATATACAAATTTATTTACAACAATCTAAAGGGTAGAAAATTTATATCAAGGCAAGGAAAATTTGACCAAAACTAGCCCATGCAAGCTTTAATTTGATCTATCACTATGCAAATCCCAAATTAAATCTATAATCATATACATTCTTTACAAAATTTCAAGTCTTGAATTAATAAAAATATACTATCATTGAGATGATCAAATCAATAGTTTAATACACATTAAAAACTAAAATCTTACAATTATTCAAAATTTTAATTTTAATTTTTAATTTTTAGGGATTTTTTTGCATCTTCGAGTAGTAAACCTAATTATTGACTATTAATAGCTCTGACACCCAATAGTTTTATAATTACAACTAATGAAAATATAAAAAAATTAAGATAAAATATGAAAATGAATCTTAGCTTATGAAAAAATTAATATTTAAAATGTGACTTATATACCCTCATTAATGGGTTTAAGGGAATTGGTTCCTAAAAAGAATGGTTGGAGGCTAAATGGAATCCCCCCAATATTGATGGCTCAAATTTAACGTTTTTGAGGCATTAAAAGGAAACTCCATAAAATATAGGACTAGTTGTATTATCTAGGACTAGAAAGGTAAAATATCAAACTCAAGACAAATGAAAAAGTGAAATTCAAGCTCTCATTTTAGGCTTGAAACTTTTCTCCAATATTAATTTGAAGAAGATATAAATTGAGGGTGATTTGATTGTGGTAATAAATCTAGTTGAGTCCAAGTTTTCATTTTTATGAAGCTCACATCTCTTGTAAATTTGGTTCTTTCTCTTTTATATAATTTTGAATCCTACACTATAAATCACATTTTCATTGAGGCCAACATGGAGGCTAATGTGTTGGCCAACTCTATGGTTCCCAAGTTGGAAGAGATTGTTGTAGATGTGGAGGATCTAGTTGTGGTGGAGGTTTGACCTATGCCTTTTAGACAAAGAATTTATTATTCATTACTTTTCTCTATGGATGGCTTGGGATATGGTGTTTATGCCACCTCAAGAATTTCTTATCAATGTTGATCCTTACTCTCATTGTATCCTTTGTAGATTTCATCCATTTGTCTAATTGTCTCATTTTTTCAAATATTTATCATGGGTTTGCTTCATTTATCTTAGGAATGTTTTATACATTGGATTTTCTTTGAAATCCTAATGGAGACTTTGATTTAGCTTCTATGACCCTAGCATCAAATGGATTTCATAGCAAATATATCAAAGAAAAGCCTTCAATGCATGTTTAAAACTCAAAGCAACCTTATTTTATTTGCAATTCAGTTGGTGTTTGGAAATGAACTCCTAACATCTAAGCATAAATACAATTGCAAACCTGATAGAGCCTAAATGGTTATTGCTTCTCTTTTATATTTGGGAGATGTAAAACAATGATATGTATTTGCTATGAAATCTTTGATCAAACATAAGTTTCTAGAAAGTTTACAGGAGATTTTGGATGTCACTAAGTGTGGAAATGGAATCCCTCTCCCTCTATATTTTTTTCTTTTTGACCAGACCAAATGTAGTAGATTGGTACCCCTTCATCTTTTATTTTCAAAATCAAATGATCTTTTCAATGAAATATTGCCATATTGCCTCCTTGCTAATTTGTGTTGTTGCCATATATAAAGCTTCAATAGTAGAAAATACCACCATTGTCTATAACTTTGATACCTAGCTAATAGCACCTCGAACTAAGGAGAAAATGTAACCTATAATGGACTTTCTCTTATATCTATCTCAATAAAAATTTGTATCCACATACCCATTAACCTTAAAATACTACTTCCACTATAATAGATAGCAGTTACATCAGAAGTGCCTCACAAATACTTGAGAATCCACTTCACAATCATCTAATGCTCAAGACCTAGATTTACCATGTAACGATTGATGACTCCCACTACTTGTGCAATTTTTGGTTTGGTGCACACCATGAAAAGAATAAGACTATCAAATTTTGATGAGTATGGTACATGAGACATTTGTGTCTTTTCTACTTTTTTGCTAGGGAATGTATTGTGGAAAAAAGGCAACTTGCTTGATTTGGGGAATAATTGATGATAAATTAGACTTAATAAGGCCTTGATTTTGTGTTGTGAGGTGTTTTACACATCCACACTAGGTCTTGGACCTTGGAAAATTAAATAAAATACATTTAACGATGTCTTGTTAAGGTTTTGTAAAGTGTTGTAAAAGAATTTCACATCTCTCTAGAATTAATGAACCCATTCTCCCTTAATTTAACATTATAAAATGTATTTAATTGCATCTTCACATCAATTTAGAAGGATTGTAAAATAAACTAAATGATAGTCTAGTGTTGTAATGTGTCTAACACATTCACATTAGATGTTGTGCCTTTCTACGTTGTGTGGACCTCATTTTAGTGTTGTAAAGTGTATTTAATCACACTTTCACATTAAATTCTACGTCCCAAGTCCTAATTGATCTTCACATATTCATTAATAGGCCCCTACTACCCCATATTGTGCATCTTGAGGAATAAATTGATCAAATAACTAACAAAGTCATCATATAAACGTTATTTCCTTACTTCCTAGCATCCTAGCTGGAAAATGGGCTCCACTGGGACTAATTCACTAGCTATGGTGAATGAGCCCCTACCAGGTGGGACTAATTCACCCAAGGTGGCGAATGAGTCCCATTTTGTCCATTTTTTACTTTTTAGCAGGAAATTTTAGAATTTAAGTTTAATTTTTCTTCATGTTAGCCTAGGGGATCCAATTTATGGGCGAATAACATGGATTGCCTATAAAATCAACCTTCTAAGACCTAATTCATAATCTCATAACTCATTCACACATCTCTTATCATTCATTCATCATCTATCTTCTCCTTCAAGTCAAGCAAGTTAGGGTTTTTACATTCTAAGTCATCAAGGGCAGATTCTTCATGTTTTGTTGTAGAACTTCAAGATCAAACATCATGGAAAGGTATTGACTTCATTATTTCATACTTCATTTCATTCTTTCATCATTTTGGTTTAATTATCTACAAAGGGGTTTGACCAAGGCAAACCCCCATGCCCTAACATCCAACATTTCTCTTTCTTCTCTTGTGTGTTTGCAGATTTAAACATATTGGAGGCATAGAAATTATTGAATATTTCATTACAAAGTTGTTCAAGTCATCTCTTCATTGGATAAGGAAAAATATCAACAAAAAGTCACCTTTAGGCCTGAATTTGACAGTTTCAGAATCAAACACCTAGAGAACTACCAAGCGTAGACTAAAGGATCTTGTTTCGACCTTTGAATATTTAGAAATTCAGAAGTGGACTCATTTTCCATGGGTGGAAAATTAGTCCCACTTCTAGGCTTGATTTTGGTTTTTCGTATTTTTGGATACCCATTTGTCAAAAATGGGCTTCAGAACAATTTCACATATCTGGGACTAATTTTCCCAGAATGCTAAATGAGTCCCACCAAGCCTAAAAATCAGGATCAGTAGTATTTCAAAAGTTATTTCAAGTATCCAACAAGTTTACAGGTGCACTTCTTCAATTTCATTCATTTTTCTTGCAGTTTACTTTCATTCTAGGTGTTTCTACATTACACAATGTGTTTTCAAACACTTCACATTTCCTTAGTTTCCATTCATTAATCAATCAATTTTACCAATTAGTTGCATCTAGATCATTAAATTTAGTCATAATTTCATCATACTTGCATTAGTTTGAGTGAACCACATAGATTTTTGTGTGGAATTTATCTATTTTCATTAGGTGAAAGACCCTAATTGAGAAAAAGAGACATAGAATTTCACACCCCCTTAAAATTGATGGTTCAGGGAACTGTTCTAAAGATAATTTAATATGAATAGGAAATGGGTACTAACTAGTTTTGCATTATGTATATTGGAGCACTGCAAAACCTTCTCCACGTAATTTTTTTGTGATCATTGTATTTTTCTATTATTATTTTCTTTATATATCCTCATACCAAAAATTTGATTTGCTCTGCCTAAGTCCTTCATCTCGAACTCCCTAGGAATATGAGATTTTAAATGGTTTATTTTATTTGCGCTAGGACATATTAACAACATATCATCAACATATAGAAGCAAAATAATAAAATGTCATCATCATAACTATGAAAATAGGTACAATGACCAACCTCACATCTTCTAAAACCCAAACTCATCATGAAGGAATCGAATCACTTGCCCCAAGTTGGTGATTTTTTAAAACCATACACTGATTTTCTCAACCTATAAACAATATTCTCCTTGTCTATTTCCTCAAAACCTTTTGGTTGCTGCATATAAATCTCATCTAAGAGATCACCATGCAAGGTCATTTTTACATATAATTGTTCTAACTCCAAATAAAGACTAAAAACTAGATCTAAAAAAACTCTAATAGTACTTAACCATACAACAAGTGAACAACACCATAAAAATCAATGCCAGAATTTTGTGCATAAACCTTGGCCACCAATCGAGCTTTATGCCTCTCCAAATTATCATTTATGTCCCTTTTCAATTTGAAGACCCACTTGTTCCCAATAGCTTTTCACCCCTTAGGAAATGGTACAAGATTTCATGTCTTGTTATTATGAAGATATTCCATCTCCTCTTCCATGGAAACTCTCCACTTGCTTGCACATTCAAATTCACAAGCTTCCTGACATGAACTAGGTTCACCAAAACTAGTTAGTAATGCATAAGCATAATTACAAGTAGGAGAGTACCTTTCAGGTTCTTTGGATACTCTAGTGGATCTCCTTATAAGGGGTAATATATCACCCTACATAGTGTATTTAGTTGTTTTCCACCTTGTTAATTTTCATTTGCTACTTGTAAATTATCATCATAACTTTCCACCTCGACTGGAATAACTTCTGTAATTTCTTTTTCTTTACCTCTTTTCTTTAATTTTTCATTAAAATAGACATCTTAGCTAATTATAACCTTGTTGGTAGCAATATCCCACAATCTATACCCATTTGAACCTTCTACATAGCTAAGAAAAATACACTTTGTGGACTTCACATACAACTTATTCCTATTCTCTTCAAGAATATAAGCATAAGTATAACAACAAAATATATGAAGAAAGAAATAATCAACAGGTTTACCTATCCATACTTCTTCAGGGATTTTATCATAAAGAGTTGTAGTGGGTAATCTATTGATCAAGAAACAAGCTGTAGAAATATCCTCTACCCAAAATTTCTGCTCTAAACCAGCAGTGCTCAACATACATCTATCTCACTCCATAATTATATGGTTATGCATTCAACAACACCATTTTTTTGTGGTGTCATAGAAACCATCAATCACCTTGCAATACCAAAATCACCGCAAAACTAGTTAAAATCTTTAGAACAAAATTATCCTTTGTTATCTATTATTAGACAATTTTTAGTTTTACCCTTCTAATTCTATACCAGATCTTTAAACTTTTTAAAATAAGAAAACAATTCAAACTTCTTGAGAAGATAAATCTACACCTTACAAGAATAATCATCTACAAATGAAACAAAATATGATGAACCCCCAATAGATGTAACAAGAGCTTCCTAAGTATCTGAATGAATTAATTCTAACACATCTTTACTTCTAGTCATACTTCTAGAAAAACTCAATCTATTCTTTTTCCAAAAAAAAAATGTTCACAAAGATTTAAATCTTTACATTTGGTACCTAGGAGAATATTTCTATCTTGTAGGTCCTTGAGACCACATTCGCTCGTATTTCCTAGTTAATGATGCCAGGTTGATATAGAGTTTATTTCTACATCAGATGCCACTATAGCTTCTCCACTGCTAGTTTAGCCAACCAACTTGTAGAGATTTCCTACCTTTTCTCCCTTTATCACAACTAACACACCCTTCTTTACCTTGAGACAACTATTTTCACCACTAAATTGGTAACCTTGTTCATCAAAAAGTCCAAGAGACATAGATTTTTCTTTAATCCTATTACATGTCTAACATGCTGAATAATCCTTACCATTCCATCAAACACCTTGATTATTATGTGACCTTAGCTTCATAGTGGTTGTCATTTCCCATATAAACCATACCTCCATCACATGACTGATAAGAAGAAAACCAATCTCTATGTGGAGTCATGTGAAAGAAGGCACTAGAATGAAAAATCCAAACACGAAGTAAATAGCCTCTCAAGTTAGTAATTAATACCTCTCCATCTTCCAATTATGTTTGAACTTCTATTGTGTTTGCCTCAAATTATTATGAAGTATAATTTTCTTTGCTTTCTTTGGGCAACTTGCAATCCTTTTTAACATATTCATTTTTTCCATAGTTCCATCATTTTACTCTTTTTTTCCCCTTATATTATGCCCTGGTTTGTCCACACTCAATATTTCCTCTTTCTTGAGTTATGCCTCTAGCAATTAGGGCTTATTAAAAGAAGATTCTTGAGATACCTTTTTCCTAGAATCTTCAAAAATTATACCGGCCACCACATCTTCAAAGAAAATTTTTGATGTTGGAGCATCTGGGTACTCTGGCTATCCTAATCACTTTTTCATTTAAATTCAATTTTGGTTTTGGTTGCTTTTAATTTCTAAGTTGTGGTACTTAAAACACTTGTTGATTTTATTTTTCTCTCTGGCATCTCCGTTTGGAAGTCATTGACATTTTACTGATCTCAAAGGACAAGGATATTTGATGTTAAAATATTATTTAAATTATAGCTTTAAATATAAATCAAAATTCATTAAATTGTAGTGTCCAAAATGGGGTGATTCACTTTAGCCTAGCATGGTAGAAAAGTATGTTTGAAACACATATTAGAGAGCTCAAAATTAATTAAAATAATGGCCTTTTGGAAGGATGCATGAAAAGTAAGGAAGGGTAAGAGTTGGGTAGCTAGAAGTAAGCCTATTTAGTGCCCAAGTGAATGGAGAGACAACAAAAAAATAAAGGAGAAAATATAGTTATTGAATCAACCTTTTTTGGGATAAAAATTGTTGCCAGATAAAACCCAACATGTGGTGTAGTCAAGAGATGGAAAAAGGTGTTAGAGGGTGTGAATAGAGAGGGCATCGATCCATTATTTAACTAAAAATAATTTCTGCAAAACCATCCCATTAGAGGCATGGTGCTGAAGAATTTTGGAGTAAGAAGGGGTTGAAATCAAACAAAATAATAAAGAAAAGCATTGGAGTTGCAGATTTTTGCCTAGGTAATTTCCATGTGTAAATTTTGGACAAAGATAAATAAATATTTGTTTCTTGTTCTTTGGAAAAAAACTTGATTAAATTGGTGTATGAAACCTCTTTTGAATTTGTTTACTTTGTTGCAAATTTGCTCTCATCCTAGTAAGGTTCAAATATTTTTACTTGCATCATTTGTTATTAGAGCAGGGATAAGTCATGTTGAGAAGTGAAATGGCGTATAGAGGACATGGTCATAGAGGTAGAGCACCAAAGGCACAGAGCCTAAGATTATAGAATTAATAAGAAAATTCACAATGGAGGCAGTTAGAGGTCTCACAACATGAATGGATACCATGGAAATGACATAGAGAAGCGGAGTCCACATAGTGGTTATAAGTGATGATGAATAATAGAGGATTGTTGAAGCTAGAGAGGAAGTGAATCATCTAGGTCTTGAGCCAAGTGAAGAATGATTTATCAAGGACATTACAAAAATAAATTCTAAGCCACGATTTGATCTTCCAAGTTAGAAAGGCAGGTTAAATGTAGAAGATTTGTTGGATTGGATTGGTGAAATGGATGAATATTTTCAAGAATATGACAATATTGAAGAAGATTAGAAGGTGAAATATGCCCCCACCAAGTTGAAGTGGCAGACATCCCTATGGCGGGATCGCCTGCAAGAAGACAAGAAGTGAAAGGGAAAGGAAAAAATTAAAATCATGGGATGAAATGGTGACGAAAATGAAATCCAAGTTTCTACTAACAAACTACCAAATTATTTTTTTAGAAAAATTCAAAATTTAAAGAAAAAGGAGATTAGTGTTGAGGAGTTTATTGAAGAGTTTTACCAATTAAGCGTAAGAGTTGGTCATGAAGAAGATGATATGGAGAAAGTTTCAAGATATTTGAATGGTTTTCACATATCCATCCAAGAAGAAATCAGTTTGGTTAATATTCATAGCATGGAGGAGGCATATAAATATTCCTTGAAAGTAGAAGAAAAGCTTAATAGGAAGCAACAAAATAGCTCTCAGGGTAGAGGCATATTTCATGTGGAAGAGGACCACTGAACAATGGAATAGGCCTCCAAAACAAGTAGAAGGAAGAAAGCACAAGTACAAGTACATGCAAGAAGGAAAGGGAAGAGGAGATTTCCTTAGAGGAAGAGGAGACTAATCTCTTGGAAGAGGTAGAGGAAGAGGTTTCAGCTTCACATGTTTTCAATGTGGAAAAGTGGGTCATCAGGCATTTGAATGTCTACAAATCTAGCAAGATGTTGGAAAGGGAAAAGTGTCTAGAGTACATGTTGCACAATCTAAAAAATAGGAAGGAGACTTGAAAAAATCATGGAGAAGACCTTGAATATGGAGAACCATTGATGTTGTGAAGAATCTTGTTGAACCCCAAAAAGGAGAAACTAGAACCAATTCAGAGGAGAAATTTGTTTAGAACACAGTGAAAGATAAGTAGAAAATGTTGCAAAGTTATTGTGGACAATGGTAGTATTGATAAATTTATAGTGTCTAAAAAATGGTAAACAAGCTAAAATTGAAGAGAATCAAACATCCTAGCCCATACAAAGTTTTATGGTTACAAAAGGAGCATCAATTGTTGGTGAATGAATAATGTATGGTTAATTTTCATATTGGAAACTACAAAGATGAAGTCATGTGGGATACAATGCCAATGAATTCCTATCATATTCTTTTGGGAAAACTGTGAAAATTTGATAGACAAGTTGTTCATGATGGGAAAATAAATACATATACAATCAAGAAATATGGAGAAGAATATACATTGAACCCATTGAATAGAGAAGGAGAAGATGAACACAAACCCAAGGTATGCTTAGTTTCAAGAAGCAATTTTTGAAAGAATTCAGAAAGGAGAAATTATGTTTTGCTTTAGTTTCCAAATTTGCAATAGTTGGGGTAGCGAAGAATGAGGATGAACTACCAAAGTAAATTCAAGAGATTTTGGATGAGTATGCAAAAAATTGATAAACAAGTTTCTTGATGGATTGCCACCCATGAGAAGCATTAGTCATTGCATGGACTTGATTCTCGATGCAAGTTTACCAAACAAGGAACCATATTGAATGTCACCAAAAGAGAATGAACAAATAAATAAGCAAGTGAAAGACTTGTTTGACAAGGGGCTGATTAGAGAAAGTTTGAGTCTGTGTGTTGTTCCAGTAGTGTTGGCACCAAGAAAATATGGGGATTGGAAAATGTGTATAGATTCAAGAGAAATAAATAAGATAACTATCAAGTACTAACTTCCTTTGCAATGTATGGATGATATGATGGATTGTTTGAGTGGGGCTAAGTACTTTAAACCAAAATTGATTTGAAGAGCGAATACCATGAAATTTGCATAAGGGAAGGGGATGAGTGGAAAATCACTTTCAAAATGAAGGATGGATTGTATGAATGGATGGTGATGCCATTTAGTTTGACAAATGTGCCAAATACCTTCATGACATTGATGACCGAAGTGTTGAAACCATACCTTGGTAAGTTTGTTATAGTATATTTGGATGATATTTTGATTTTTTGTAAGACAAAGGAAGAACACTTGCAACACGTTAGGCATGTTTTACAAAGGTTGAAAGAAGAAATATTAATATTGAATTTGAAAAGCGTAGCTTCATGAAAGAGGAATCAATATATTTGGGTATTGTAATTTCCAACAGTGGTCTGAAAATAGATCTAAAAAAAGTGAAAACAATAATTGAGTGACCTTCACTAAAGAGTATGTTTGAAGCAAGAAGTTTCCATGGATTAGCAATTTCTTATAGGAAGTTCATCAGAAATTTCAATGGGATATGTGCACCAATTATAGAGACAATGAAGGTTAATAGAAAATAATTTTTTTAGACAGCTACAATAAGAGGGGTTTTAATATTTTGAAGGAAAAAGTGACAGCGTAGCCCATGTTAGCACTTCCATATTTTGGTAAAGTGTTCCAAGTTGATTGTGATGCAAATGGCAAAGCAATTGGAGGAGTTTTGAGTCAAGACCAATAGTGTATTTCAGCAAGAAATTAAATGAATCAAAAAGGAAATACTCCATGTATGATCAAGAGCTTTATGTAATTTTGCAAGCTCCTAATAAGTGGTGACATTAATTGCTTCTAAAGGAGTTTATTTTGAATACAATCATCATGCATCACAATATATAAACAATCAAGGTAAGCTTAGCCAAATGTATGTGAACTGGGTTGAATTTCATCAAATTTATTCTTTTGTATTGAAACATAGAAGTGGAAAATAAAATAGAGTTGTTGATGCATTGAGTAGAAGGTGCTTGTTGTTGAATGAAATGAGAGTAAGTGTTGTTGGTTTTGATTCCATGGGAGAGTTGTATGAAGAATATATTGATTTTAAAGAAGCTTGAATAGCGTGTAAGAGTCCAATGGGAGTGGATAGAACTCCATAGCTAGAGTATTTTATTCAAGAAAATTTATTGTTTAAAGGGAAGAGATTGTGCATACCTCAAGGTTCCATGAGGGAAAATTTGTTGAGAGAGAAACATAGTGGAGGTTTGGGTGGACATTTTGGAGTGGATAAAACATTAGCACAACTGAATGAGAGTTATTATTGGCCTGGAATGAGTGCAGATATAAAAATAATGGTGTAAGGTTGTAGATTATGTGAATATGCAAAAGGAGTGAAACAAATTATAGGGTTATATCAACCATTTCCAATACCAAAGAGACCATGGGAATGTATCAGCATGGATTTTTTTTGGGTTTGTTAAGAACATAAAGAGGTAATGATTCAATTTTTGTTGTAGTGGATAGATTCTCAAAATTGGCTCATTTTCTACCATGTAAGAAGTGTAGTGATGCTTCCCACATAGCTAATTTGTTTTTCAAAGAAATAGTTGGTTGTAACATGGATTCCTAAAAGTATTATTTCAAACTGGAGACCCAAAATTTGTTGGTCATTTCTGGTGTACCTTGTGGAATACAATGGGAACATAATTGGGTTTTAGCTCAACCTACCATCCTCAAACGGATGGCCAAACTAAAGTTGTGAATCGAAGCTTGGGTAATTTGTTGAGGTGTTTGGTTGGGGATAAACCAAATCAATGGGATTTAACTTTAGCACAAGCAGAATTTGCATATAATAACTCCATAAATCAAAAGTGTGGGAAAAATTCCATTCCAAGTTGTGCATGGGCATAGCGCAAGGGGAGTTGATGAATTAAACTCAATAGTGCAATTTGAAAAGAAAAAGTGTTGTAGCGGAAGATTTTGCTAAGTATATTCATGAATTGTACAAAGAAGTGAAGGAGAATTTGGAGAAGATTTCCATCAAATATAAGGCATATGTTAATGTACATAGAAGAGTGCAAGAGTTTAAGATTGGTGAGTTGGTAATGGCACATTTGAGGAAGGAGAGGTTCCCACAGGGAACATATAATAAATTAAATGGAACAAGATTGGCCCATGCAAGGTTCTATAGAAGTTTTCATCAAATGCATATGAGATTGAGCTTCTAGTTGGTGTTGATATCTCTCCAATATTTAATGTTGCTAATTTATATAAATATCATGAAGGTGAATCAAGTGGACAGTAGAGTATATCTTTAGATTTTTTGGATGTGCAAGACTGGATGCATCAATTTGCAGAGGAGTGTGAAAAGATTGATCAAATCATTGATTCATGGATCACTAAATGCACAAGAAGGAAAGAGTATTGGGAGTATTTGGTGCACTAGAAGAATCATGCAACTGATGAAGTTTCATGGGTCAAAGCTTCAAAATTGGAGAAGTTTAGAATTCTACTTTCAAACTTGCCCAAATGTTCATGAATTTTACACTCATGGAACATTTTCTACCTAGTCTATTTAATGTCAGAGAATGCAAGTACTCTATATATCCAAATCACTTTCTAACTTTCAATTTTGGTTTTGGTTGCTTTTAATTTAGTTGTCATATTTGAAACAGTTGTTAATTTTATTTTTCCTATCTAGCATCTTTGTTTGGAATTCATTGACATTTTACTAATCTCAAAGGACAAGGAATTTTATATTAAAAGATTATTTAAGTTTATCTTTATATATAAATGTGAATTGTAGCGCCCAAAATGGGACAATTCACTTAAGCCCAATGTGGTAGAAAAGCAAGTTTGAAACACATATTGGAGAGCTAAAAATTAATTAAAATAATGGCCTTTTGGAAGGATACATAAAAAAGAAGTGGAAGAGTTGGGTCGCTGGAAGCAAGCATGTTTGGCACCCAAGTGAATGGAGAGACAGCAAAAATATAAATGATAAAATACAATGATTGAATCAACCTTCTTTGGGATAAAAATTGCTGCCAAATAGAACCCAGTATGTGGTGTATTCAAGAGAGGGAAAAAGGCATTGGAGGGTGTGAATAGAGATGGAATCGATCCATTTTCTTAGCTGAAAAGAATTTTAGAAAAAATATTCAATTAGAGGCATGGTGCTAAATAATTCTAGAGGAGTAAGAATGGGTTGAAATCAAACAAAATAACAAAGCAAAGCATTGGAGTGTTTGCATAGATTTTTTCATGGACAATTTCTATGTGTAAATTTTGGACAAAGATAAATAAATAATTGTGGCCTATTCTTTGGAAAACAACTTGATTAAATTGGTGTTTGAAACCACTTTTGAATTTGTTTACTTTGCTGCAAATTTTCTCTCTGCCCGTAAGGTTCAGAGTTTTGAACTTGCTTCAAGTTTCCCACTTGGAGCTAAGTTACTAAGAGCCATAACCAATTGATCCCAAGTTTCAGGCAATGAGCACAATAAAATTATTGTCTTATCCTCTTCTTAAATTTTCACCCCTAGTGAAGCCAACTTGCTTGATCTATGATAGATAAATTGTCACACATTCTCAAATTATACAACTGCCTACATAACAAAATTTTGTTTGCCAATGACTTCGTCTCATAGAGCTTTTCAAACTTAATCCACAAGTCATGTGTAGTTTTCTCCTCTACAACATTGAATAGTATGAAAATTAAATTTAATTAAATAATTATTATTTATTGTAATATAATATTATTAAATTCAGTTTATATTTTTTAAATTATTATTAAGTATCATTTATTATTTTTAATGGTAAAAATAATTATAATGTAAGAATTTTTATAAACATAATCTATCTTATTAATATTTTCATCTTAATATATTTCTTTAAAAGTATAAGGAAAAGGGTAAAAAAAATAAAGCATCATGAATTATACTCATTATTCTTCTCCTTTATTAAGAAGTGTTTGTATGTGAATAAAATATTGTTATATTATAATCATTATCAATACATGCAAAGAATTATATAATCATCTTATTAAGATCAAATTCCATAAAAGATTTTTTTCTTTTAAAAAGAAATACTATAAGAAATTATAAAAATATAGATTGAATTTTTAATCTATTTAAATTTTATATAAGCGAGATTGGTGGTTTTAGAAAAAAAGGTAAACAATTTAAACAAATTAAGCCTATAACACATAAAATATATATTATCACCATTAATTATTTTTTATAAATATTTTTGTGTTCTCAAAATTTTAATATTTTTAAGAGTTAATTTAAGTATTGATAAATGACTTTCAATATGAAATTCAATGAAAATAGATACACTTATTATTATTGTAATTATAATTTTATTTTTTTGAGATTTAATCTATAAATTAATTTATAAGTAATAAGAAAAATTGACTAACAAAACAAACATTTTAAAACATATTTTTCATAGAAAATGTACATAAATATAATCCAGTTTATTAAATTTTCTCTCTTGTAATCTATTTTTTAATTATAGAGTTAAAAGTAAAAAATAAAATCATGGTGAATTATATTAATAGTTTCTTTCCTCTCCCAGCAAGTGTTTAGAAGTGTTTGTATTTGTTATCTTATAATCACTATCAATATATGTGAAAAGGTATAGTCATTTTATCATGACTTCAAATGTATGAACCAATTTTAGATGTTTGCATGTGAGTAGAATATCCAACTATCTTATAATCATTCCCAATATATGTGAAGAAAAATTTAGCATCTTATCATGACTAAAAGCATCTGGATTGAATTCTATAAAATTAAATTGTTGATGAAAGACTACAAGAAACTATTTATGGTATTCTTGACAAATCATCTATTGTTATTTGCGAATGCTTTGCTGTGCCAAAATGAATCACGAGAACTTGACTAATCATATTCTCTGAAAGAGAAAAATAAAAACAAAAATCATTCTCGGGAACCTAGTTACCAGCTATAAGGCCAACAAACCCTCTTGTTTCAAAAAGTAAAACCAAAAACAACCAATTTAGAGGACTAGAAAATATGTATTTGTGCCACATTATTTTTATGAAAAATCAATATGGTTATTTATAAAAGATATATTGCAAAAAAATAAGTATGAGGAATAAGACCAAAAAACCTGGTCATCTCAAAAGAAAAAACAAAAACAACTCATTCAAAGGACTCTAGAAAAAAAAATGTTAAAGGTCAATAAAACTTCTTGTCCAAAACAGACAAAAACAACCAATTTAGATGACTCTAAGAAAATTTCATTCTGTGCCACATTGTTTTCATGAAAAATCATTTATGGTAATCGTAAATAATATAGTGTAAAAAATTAGTTGGGAACAACAAGACCAACAAACCTTGTTGTCAAAGAAAAAACAAAAACAACAGATTCAAAGGACTCCACTCCACAGAATTTTTGCTCATGATAATCAATTTATATCTCATTTACACAAATTTCAACTAAAACAATTCTTTTTTTTTTGGTTAATGGTAGGGGTATCCTCGCGACCCAATCCAACGTCCAAAGAGGCTAGCTGAAGTGAAACTAGTCCCCTGCAAAAAAAAAAATTAAATTCCTTGAAAATTGACCCTACTTTGACTTTAAAACATTCTTGTGGCAAATTATCATAAACATCACTTAATTCCGAGGAGATTGGATGCCTTCATGGAATTCGAGGGGTCAAATTTGTTAGGCGGGTGGTAAAATTTTAACCGGTCAAACTTGTTACCCCCAATACGAGACGCCAGTGAAACTTATTGGAATTTTACACAACCACTAGTACACCCATACCTGCTCCTGCGCTCTCACTATAAATTTGGGTTTAGGGAGCGAACAGTTCATAGCTTATGTTTACCAGTGCATTGTGTAAGGAATTGGGAGTTATTAGAATAAGCATTAAGGAAGTTGGTATAATTGTTGGGTGAAAATGAGTTGTAAGAGGCGTTGGACTGATCTGTTCAAAGTAAATCCCGCAGCATCGAACAGTCAGGAGAGTGACATGAACCGAGGTTGGTCTTCCTTGCATCTACACTCTGTTTTCTTTTTCTTATTTTTACATGCAATGGAATGTTTCAGCTGGTATTGAAATTTGACCTGTTATACTCATTCGCATGGAATTAAGCTGAGATTACTTTTGGCTGTATATAAAAGAAATTCTCGAGTTTTATTAAGTTATTTTGTTGTATAATTATTAGATTGTCAGATCTTTGGTTATTGTTGGTTATTGACATTACATTGTTAAATTTTACTTGATTCAATGGTCAAGATAAATTTTGATCTAAAAAATAAGATAATTTTATTTTTTTCTTACATTTGATTATTCTTAAATTGCACTTGATTCAATGGTAAAGGTAAATTTTAGTCATAAAAACAGGATAACTATTCTCTTCTTCTATTTGGTTGTAGATTTCTGGTTATTGAGATTACATTTGGTTATTCTTAAATTGCACTTGATTCAATGGTCAAATAAATTTCAGTCATAAAAATAGGGTAACTATTCTCGTAGATCTCCATTATCGAGATTACATTTGGTTATTCTTAAATTGCACTTGATTCAATGATCAAAGTAAATTTCCGTTGATAAAAATTGGATAATTATTCTCTTCTTTTACTTGGTCATAGATCACTATTATCAAGATTACATTTGGTTATTCTTAAATTGCACTTGATTCAATGGTCAAAGTAAATTTCCCTTGATAAAAATAGGATAACTATTCTCTTCTTTTACTTGGTCATAGATTTTTGGTTATTAAGATTACATTTGGTTATTCTTAAATTGCACTTGATCTAATGGTCAAGGCAAATTTTCATGGATAAAAAATAGGATATTATTCTGTAGTGTGATTTGAAACATCAATGATGAAAAATTGTTCACACAGTTTGATCCAGTTCGGATAACTATTGAACATTTTTAGTAAAAATGACATGTAAAATTGTTGTTCACTGTTTAATTGTTCAAGAGTGTGATAATTAACTAGAGTGGTATAGATCTACCTCCTAACTGAAAAATTCACATCTATTATATTTTTGCTTAGATAATTCATAGATCATATTGGTGTGATATGTTATAAATCTTGAATCTTGTTGTATTTAAATGTATGTAATTTTGCATTTCAATTCAAATAAAAATAACAAATAACTATCTTACTTATATTAATCAAAAAATATTTTTGATTTTTATTTATAATTAAAGATTTAATTTTTTTATAGCTATAAAAATAGTATTACTTATAATTAAATGTTTGATCTTTGTAAAGATTTTTCTTAATTATATACTTTATTACATAAAATATATTAAATTATATAAAGACTTTAAAAAAAATTAAATAGTTGTTATTAAATTATGTGTCTCTTGTTTTTGAAAGAGGAAAAAACGGGTTTTACAAGGACACGAAACCACAAAGTTTACAAATGTAAGATCGTCAAAGAG
Organism: Sequoia sempervirens; assembly: GCA_007258455.2. Taxonomy (NCBI): domain Eukaryota; kingdom Viridiplantae; phylum Streptophyta; class Pinopsida; order Cupressales; family Cupressaceae; genus Sequoia; species Sequoia sempervirens. Next base: position 103,444,170 of record VDFB02000015.1, on the reverse strand, counting down.
ACCTTAACCAGAAAGACTATAATGACAACAACAAAAAAGACATAGCCACAACCACCAAAAAAGCCAGCGAGGGCCACAGAAAAGATCCAAAAAATTATGTGTCTCTTGTTTCTAACAATTGTGCCATGGTATTTTTTTGGGTCTAAGTGCCCTCTCATTTATGTTAGTCTATGCTCTGTTTTTTGGTCTTCTACTATATGCTTGGCTTTTGGCTTCTCTTGTTTCATTATGTTTAGGGTTGTTGTTTTGTTGTTGGGTGTTGGTCTATTTTTTGACCCTGTTGTTTTGTGGTGATAGTTCTAGTGGCGGATTGGCCTATTGGGGTTCAGGGGCCCTTTCCCTTGCTTTTGTTATCAAAAAAAATATTTTCTTAAATAAAACTAAAAAATATAAGAAGATTGCTTTTAAATTTATTTAAATTTTTGTTAAAAAAATCTTTATAAATTAATACTTCAAATTTTAGAGCTATAAATTTGTATTCTTTGATTCTCTATTTATTTCCAAAACAATCCTGATTGCACTACTAATATTGTTTAAATTAGATTTTCTTACATTTGAAGTTGGAAATGAATATATAATATATCTTTTGCTGAAAATTATATTCAATGATTAAATTTCTAATAGTAGTATTAAAATAAAATTTAGTTTTTCAATAAAATTTATGTTAATATTTTATAATTGATTTCAATCATAACACTAGAATGATGGGAGGTTAAATAGGGTTTGGTCCAACTTTATAATTGATTTCAATCATAACACTAGACCCTTTCAAAAGTGATTTTTATCAATATAAAAAATAATATTATATACATGTATTAACAATATTATTCAAGGTTAAAAAAAAAACTTGATGCAATGATTGAAAGCCTTTTGGATGAGTTTACTCTCTCCAACAATGGAAGGAAATTCCATTCCCATTCTGCCCCTCTTTTGAGACCTTTGATAAAGTTTGGGTTCAAACCATCTAGACAGTTTGTGTTGTTGGTTTGGGATCGTCCAAAATCAGTTTCGTGATCTATATCCTGATTAAAAGCATTGTTGATCTTGTTGTTTTTCTTTCGTAGTTGGTTCTTGTCTCTCATCTAAGAAGAGTTGCTTTGCTCGTTGTTTTTTTCTCTCTCAGTGCTGATGAGATTCCTGTTTCTTGCTCTATGACTGATTTTTAACAGATCTGAATCCTTTTCCCATATTTATCTTAATCAAAACAATATTATTCAACTTTATAATGTATTAACAGCAAATTTAATAAAATAGAGGTTGACATTTAGGGTTTCTTAATTTGTTGCAGTTATACCGAGTTCTTGTAAGTTTTTCAACGGATCCAGATCTAACTTTTTCTCTTCTTTCCTGTCCCAGGCGGTTCAGCACAGAACGAGAACAGGAATCCAGAAATAAAATCAAGATGGAATCCCACAAAGGAACAGATCGACATTTTGGAGTCCATTTTTAAGTCTCGGACGATTAGTCCGAGCAGAGAAGAAATACAACTTATCAGAGGCCGCCTACAGGACTTCGGAGAGGTGGGAGACGCTAATGTATTTTATTGGTTCCAAAACAGAAAGTCAAGAAACAGGAAAAAGCAACGCCGTCCTGATGCTATTACAGAAAATGCAAATGGCTCTTCATCGTCGATTCACCAGCCGCCACATGATATTGCTAATGCCACAACACCCAATCCCAATCAAGCCATGAAAGAATCAACTTTTCCCACACTTCCTGCTTCTACTACTTTATTTCTCAACCAAAAAATCCAGCAAACTCAACAAGTTTCTGGTAATTCACACAAAAACCTGCAACACCCATTACAAATAGCCAATCAAGGACTAATATTGGGTGAAGGTACAAATCCAAATATGTATAATTCTGTAATGTCATCTCTTCCTCAAAATTATTCTCAATTTCTGCTGCCTGAAGAGAACATCTACCCATTCAATCCGTATCAGCGCCCTGAAGCGGTTATCTCCTCTGCCTTGACTAACACTACTGTCACTCGTCCAGGTCGGTATTAATGCATAGTAATGTTCTTTTGCTCCATTCTTATACAAATATATTGCAAACCCAATATAAATTGGACCTTCTCTTATGTGATAACACTTACAGAATTTGCTATATATATATTTGCATTTTGATATTTACAGATACAAGAGTGCGTCATGGGAATGAAGATTCTTTAACTGTAATCATCGATGGTCAGAAATATAATGCACGGAGAGGACCTATAAATTTGAGGGCTGCCACCTAATCCCGATGAACGAAAGTGGATTCACTTTGCAAGGCTTCCAAGAAGGAGCGAGCTATGACATGCTATGTATATAGAATAAAGTTTGATTTGGAGTGATTTCCTTAGAATCTGATGAGCAAATTTTTTTGGATCTCATCAAATAATTTGATTAAAACATTCTAGTCAAGTTCCAATGTTAGTTATAAATTGATAAAAAAATTGCGAGTCAGATACTATAAGTTAGAACAAATTTCACTTTTATCATGATAATATGAGTTTCCTACTCAGATTTAATGTGTAGAGTTATTTTTTAGCAATATTTTGTAATACTTATATATATTTCTTCATTTAAAAGTCAATATAAAATTCAAGTCTCAAATCCATTTACGTGTTCAATTTTTTTGTACAATTTAAGTGCTTGTACAATTTAAGTGCTTGATCCAACGAAAATATGATTTCTAAATACACATTAAATATTTTCTAATTTTTTTTATGCTACTATTGTTAGTAAGTGTTTAGTTGAATCATTGAGTGCATATAAAACTTATCAGTATCAAACAATAATGATATGGAATTATTAATAATATGCTAATCAATAAATGAAAATTGAAAAATATGTTTAATAAATCAAATTTGAAAACAATGTTTAAAATTTAGATTCTAAAATGGAATATTGGAAAATAGTAGTATGTTAATTTATTATATTTTTAATATAAAATTAAAAAATGTATATCAAGATTAAATGATTGAAATATAAAATATCATCAATAAAAGTTTGGAATATGATTTATGAAGTACAATATAAACACTTAGTAACTACTAAATCTCTTTCATTTACCAAATCATTTCCACTCTGACCTTGATATTAAGAGTCACCATGATTCTAGTCGCAGTTTCCTTTGCTTTGAGTCTACATACATTACTTAACTGCATCTCATTACTACCATTATAATGTTATTCATCAATTTTGTCTAATTTATGTCATTATGGTTTGAAGTGTTGCACAATCCTCTTCTTTCACATATGGACCTCCAAATTGTAAGTGCCCTTTCAAAGGAAAAATTTGGATATCATACCTAGTTGTATACTTCCTCAAGCAATTTGATTCAAATTCTTGTCTAGATTGTTTCTAATCTTTTATTTTAATAACCTCAATGTATTGAAAACTCCCTCATTCTCCATGAACCCTAATATCATTGTTTGACATAAATCAACTAGTTAGAAATATTTTGATATTGAATCACACAATATTTCTCTCTAACTTAAAGTTTCCCAAATATTTTTTATTGATCCATATAGGAAGCAGCTCTCCACGAGTTTAAATTGTTCCATCATTATTGTTAAAAAATGGGTTGATTGCTTTGTAATCCGAGACTTATTTATAATTCTTTCTATTTGTTGTCTATTGACTTAAATTGAAATTTTAGAAAAATGACTGACCAAGGTCTTTACCTTGTTATGAAAATCAATTGGTTGATAGTTGACCCAATATTGAGGATACACAACAAACATTTCCTCAAATAGTTCCTCGCCAAGGAATAGATCTCTAAGCTCTAAGGAAAGAGATATTATAATAATATTTAAAGTAGTACTTATAGAATTAACAATGTTGTCAAAATCTTCCCTTGTAAATCTTCCCTTGTAATAGTTACTTCTCTAATAGTGTTCCTAATTGTGGTATAATAGTGCATTGGTTGCTCATATCCCCATATAGAGATACATAACTTCTCACTTGCAATAAATTGTGAAAAATTAGAAAGATTGTTCATATTTGTCATCAAGTGTTGACTACTAAATTTTAGACATAAATGAATAATTTGATAGATATAGATTATCGAGGGTGGCATATCATTTTATGTAATATACTATATTCTAAAATATACATAGTTATTTCTTGGGATTTTTAACCAGAATTGTCATTTCCTCCAATATGAGGAGAATATTGGATAAAGTTAAAGAGTTTCTATATTTCACTTAACCTATGTAAAAGGTCAAGAACTCTATATATGATGTGGTGATATGCTTACATTACTCCAATCAAATATTGATATTCTAAAAAAGACTCAATGCTCTAGTTCATGCAAGGAGATCACTTTAGTATCAAAATCCTTATGAAGCTTATTTCCTATAGTTATTCTCTCAAAAAAATGTTGAGATTTCATAATTTTTTTTAAAGTTTACGAGAAGTAAAGTAGATTTTGGTTATGTGCAAGATCATCATGGAAAAAACAAGCCCTTAAGTGGCAAAAAATTCAGAAAAATCAGAGTCAGACAACTTCACGTAAAAATTTGAATAAGTTATCTATATTATTTCAAATATATGTAAGAATATAATTAGTAGAAAATTGAATGTAGTTTCTAAACTACTAGGTTTTTAAAAAAATAAAAATCTATTTGGTGAAAATTTGAAATTTCAGTGCATTGGTACTTAAATTTTAGGGAAAAAATAAGAAGTAGGTGTTTGTCTGACCACCCTAACCATAATAAAATGATAATATTTTTTTATAATATTTTATATATAAGTAGAGGATTCATGTCCCGATGTGATGCATATTTTTTAATAATTTTTTTCCAAGTAAATAATTAATTATGAATTTTTTATTACAACCTTCTTAAAAATATAAAAACTCATATGTCTGACCACCTTAACTTGGTCAAAACTTCATGAAATTCTTTTTTTTCTTTTTTAATCCTATAGTATGTGAAGCATAGAATGTGATGCATGTTTTAGATTCAAAAAATGTGATACCGTTTGAAAGCTATAGATGTTTTTCAATCAACCTATCAATCAAGACTTTAGTCATAATTTGAATAGAAAATGAATAATAATTACTTATTAAATTCAAATTAAAGCATAATTTATATCGATGGAAAGCTGAGAATCTCCTTTAAAAACCCTTTTCATTTCATCAATTTTGGGTAAAAAAATAGTCGTCAGACACATACCCATCATATTGCCACTTTTTGACCCATCGTGATCCTGCACATACCCTATCATAGACTACATCTTTTATTTTTGATACTATAGAAAACTTTCTCATAATTTTAGTGCTAAATTCGCTCTTTGAGCCATCCAGTGAATGCAAATCATGTATTGTAAAGAGGTTGTATCTTTATGCAAAGACAATTACTAAATTACCTTGCATTATTGAAGCTCCAGCAACCCCCACACACACCAACTTTTTGGAAATTGTGTAGTCATCTATATATCTGATTTAATTCATATGTTTCTTGAATAGTTCAAATAGGTTTTGTGATGTCGCGTTCTCCTTTATTTTATAAACAAAGAGTAGATGAAGTTGGACAACATGTTTTTCTACAACATACACATGCATGCATACATAAGAAGTATTATCTATCGCATTTGCTTCATCTAAAAGTAATGTAATAAAGGTTGACACTTTGATTTTTTCTTATTAATATTATTTTTCCACATCAACAAGAAAACTTTCCCATTCCCATCCATTGATTTTCTTAGGAACACTCATAAAAGATAATAAACTATTATATTCTTGTATTCTATCATAGGACATCCTTTAGTCAAAATATGAAGAACAAAACTCAAGTGAACATTGTTTTTCATTTGTGCTTCTCCCATCATATTTTCAAATTGAGCTTCAATTGTACCCCCACATGCAAAAATATTTTTCTTTTTTTTTATTATGTGAATCATATATTGGAGTGCATTATTAACATGAAGACATTCTTTCTATGTTTTCCATCTTATCACTATTTTTTCCTTTCTGTCTATTTTTTCCATAAAATTTACTAATATGTTTTTTTATAATGTCAAATTTTATCTACAACTTCTTGTCCCTACAATATTTCTAACTAAAAATATTACACTTGCATTCTACTGGAGGTTCATCTTTGTTTTCATTCTTCATTGGTTCAATAAACGTGTACTCTAACATCTAATCAATCTAGAATTTTTCGTCATATCCTACTCATGCCCTATTTTATATTTGGCTTTTATTTTCCCCTTTTGTGCAAGATCTATATCTTCATTATCACTTGTTAAGTTTGATTTATTACAACTACCCTGGGATTACCTTTGAACATTATTTATGACTGTGACATTTTTATTCGAGTCAATTAAATCATTTTTCTAAGTAAAGGCATATGATACCTATATATTATATTATATTTAAATAAATATTTCAAAATTCAATATGCCATCTCAAAAATTGGTAGTCTTACAAACCCTAGAAACATCTATCTATTTGTGTGATAAACATGACATTTGAAGAATCCACCATTAAACAATATAAGGTTTTTGGCAACAAAAAAATGTAAAACATGGAACTTTCTATTAGGATTGTGTTAGCCAATAACATTTTCAAAAAACCCTTACAAAATTTGATTAACCTTGGTATTACTATGGATTAAGCATGGCATATAGTATTTACAACACCGTACTCGAATTTCCTTGACATAAAAGAGCACAAAACTAACTAATTCCTAACTTTGTTCATTCCTCCATGCATGCAAGATCCACAAAGTTCTCCCCTTGACCTTCAATAGTTTCTATTTCAATTTACACAATAGGGACATTTAGCATAGGAGTCACTGATTGATAAAAATATAGCTAATAACCATTGAGTAGAGGATAAAATGTCGGATCCCACAGAAAATCTATATAGCATAGTATTTCTCTTTTACATTAATGTCCATATTGGTGAAAAGACACCTAGAATTCTTCTGCATTTCCCTCGGTAAAATTCTATCACACTTATGTTCAAGAGCTAATTTAATGGAATCATAGATTTCCTCAAAACCATGGCATTGTTTGAGATATTTCCTAGGAAAGAGGCCTCCAATGAAACCCTTCCCTTTGAAAATTTTATAATCTTGAGTAGTCCTTAAGAGAGAATTGTCACCCAAAGATTAATCCTTTACAAATTTCTTCTAAAGCCCCCATAGACTAAAACAAACCCATCAAGTTTGAGAGAAAAATAGAAAGAAACTAGGATGGAAATAATACTCTTTTCACCTTTGGAGTGGTAACTTCAATTCCTAGCACCATGCACACACATCTTCCACTCGTGGGTAGTCTAGATTAACGATTATATCCAAGTATTCATGTGAGAGGTAGCCTTCAAACAACCTTTCCCAAGCTTGCACCTTCATGTTCACCTAGAAATTTGAGGGCTTGTATTCCATTTTATCCCCTTCATGCTTTGCACTTTTCTTAATAGGTGTCAACACCACATCTCTCCACAACTTCTCAAATAAAAGCATAAATCACCACATCTTCCTAATTTTCTATAGAAAAGATATAGAATACTCTAGAGATATGCAACAAAATGTTTAGAAAAGAGCATTTAAAATGAGTGACCAGTGAAGATAGCCAATGATTGTACGACGGATGTCAAGAAATTCATTGTGATTATCACATCCCTTCATGCCATTAAATTGGCACAAAACTCTAGCCCTCAAAACTCGCGTGAAACAACAACCAAATATTATAAAGAAAAAAAATAATCTAATCTCTTTTCGTTTAATGAAGCACTTCATGTACCTTTAAAATCAACACACATTAGATATAAAAGATGACAACACTATGTTGATGATTACACTTAAGGGAAGTCTCATCAAAATACTTTGTATGCATGTAACCATACACATATAAGGATTTCCAAGACCTTTGGAATAAACTTCAATATATGAATTGCTTGTCTTACATGCCACTCAATCCATACACAATTTTAGATGCAATCTATGAGTCACCCCTAGAAAATTTCGACATACAAGTAACCAAAATAAACATATTTTAGGAGCCCTTTTTCCACTTAAATTTGAATAATTTGTTCTGCCCAAATTATTGCATCCAACTAAGGATACTTATTAATGATATTACTATATCCCAGAACTTCCAAAACCTACTGCTCACAACCCATATTATCAATATGGTCATCCATCTTATTGCCTTCCCAATATGTGTGAGAAATATGAATTTATTGAAATGTGGCTATCAATATCCAAAATTTCTTTAGTATATAATTAAGCTTCTAATTTGAATCATCTTTTCCTTACAAGAATTAATAATTAATAAAGAATCACCTTCAATATGAAGTTTTTGTATCCCAAGTTTCATTGCTAACTACAAACCATGAAAATATGCTTGAGCTTCTACAATATTATTAGTTCCATTAGATAGATGTTTTTCTTTAGCTACTAATAATGATTCTTTCCAATTATGGATACAAACCCTTGCCCCTGATAAACCTAGGTTCCCTCTTGATGCTCCATCAAAGTTAAGTTTATGAAAATCTAGGGAAGGAGGTAACCATTGAATTATACTTCTATCAATCTTTTGATTTATTGGCAAGTGAAGGGAACCTTTGAAAGGTAATGATATGTACTCCCAATGTTGCAAGAGACAATCATCTCAATTTGTAAATAATGAGGATATATTTTTGGGTATGTGTAGGGTATGTGGCTAACAACTTTTTTTTACCCAAAATTGATGAAACGAAAAGGGTTTTTAAAGGAGATTCCTAGCTTTCCACCAATATAAATTATGCTTTACTTTGAATTTAATAAATTATTATTATTCACTTTCTATTTGAATTACGACTAAAGTCCTAATTGATAGGCTGATTGAAAAACATCTATAGCTTTCAAACGGTATCACATTTTTTGAATCTGAAACATGCGTCACATTCTATGCTTTACATACTATAGGATTAAAAAAAAAATGAATTTCATGAAGTTTTGACCATGTTAAGGTGGTCAGACATATGAGTTTTTATATTTTTTAAAATTTCTAATAAAAAAATCATAATTAATTATTTACTTAGAAAAAAATTATAAAAAAATATGCATCACATCAGGACATGAGTCCTCTACTTATATCTAAAATCTTATAAAAAAATATTATCATTTTATTGTCGTTAGGGTGGTTAGGCAGACACCTACTTCTTATTTTTTCCCTGAAAATTAAGTGCTACTACATTGAAATTTCAAATTTTCACCAAATAGATTTAAAAAACCTAGTAGTTTAGAAACTGCATTCAATTTTCTACAGATTCTTTTCTTACATATTTTTGAAATAATATAGATAACTTATTCAAATTTTTACGTCAAGTTTCCTAACTCTGATTTTTCTAAAAAAAAAATCACTTAAGGGCATATAGTTTCTATGATGATCCTTCACATACCCTTTTATGATTTTGAACATAAGAATTTGTTACCTCTGAAATAGCTTTCTCAATTTTGATCTTAACCTTCTATATTGAAGAAGTTTCTTTCTTGAATATCCTCCTATTTCTTTCCCACAAAAGACTCCAAAGAGCCACCCTTCGTATGCCTATAAATAATGATGATTTATAAATAATTGGCCAACTTGTAAAAAAGTCCCACAACAATTTGGATAATGGGAAAGAAACACTCAATTTCCCTTTTATAAAATCCCAACACTCCTAGGTCACCGAGCAATGCAAAAATAGTTGATCCAAAGTTTCAAATGCCTCTTGACATAACACACACCTAAATGGCTATGCAATGCCCAATTTAGCTTGCCTATCACCTTTCAAGATCTAATTTCTTAATTCCAACCATGCAAAACTTCCAGCCTTAGGAAGCACCATTGGGCTCCAACAAAATGAATATTCCCAATGAGACTGATTTTGAGTTCCATTACAAATAATTGACGTATACCCCTATTTGATTGAATAGTTTCCATTTTTGGAGGGAGCCCAAATTATATCATTATGATAATATTTTGAGGTATTTTATTATTCATTAATATCTAATGTAGATGTTGATGTTTTAGCTCCATCTAATGAACCATAAACATTACCAAAGTACAAAAATATGGTTTTGTATTTTGATGACCTCTCTTCACCACTTTTAGGAAAAAAAATCCCACTTGACATCTCTCACAAAATAAAATCCATAATTTTTTTTAACTTTGTAAGAAGGAATAATAGAATGTGGATCCCTCAGCTCAAGATGTCTCCCTCAATATTATCTATAATAACGTAGTAAAAATGGAAAAAAAGATAAATAATATTATAATACTATAAAATAATGATAACTTGCCTTTAGGTTTTTACTAACTTGCTAATTCATGAATTCCTATAGTTGTGATGTGATGTAGATCAAAACTAGGGGTTCTTACAAATTACATATTCATGCAACCAATAGACTCAATTGTTCATAAAAAAATGCATTCATCATGAAGCAAAACACTATGAATTGTATTCATATGCAAGAATACATTATGTTTACATTCCTTTAATTTCCTTGTCTTTCAAATCCTTACAAAATTAACTTAAACATACCTAGGAATTTCACTCTAGCTTTTCCTCATTAAAATCTTCTAACTCTACACAACAAATTTTACAATCTCTATAGAAGAATCTCCCTAAAATTCTCCCTCCAAATAAGCTGAAGACAATAATTTATAGCATTTGAGATGGAGGATAGTTTTTAACTCCACATATAGGCATGATGGGACACATGGTAGACATCCATTCACTCTTATGATACATTTTAATGTCAAACTAACCACCTATCTTTTGTTTCTATCTCCAAATATGCACTTAGGAGATACATTGCAAAAAATTGAGGTGGTACCACCATTCACCATGTAGAGAATCACCACTATCAAGATGTGAGAAATCACAAGTCATTGAATTCCCCTAATGTCTAATTAATTGATGTAGATGATCATACATGTAGCTTAATGGACCCACAAATCTCCAAACTAAGTAGTTCATTATTCAAGAGGGGGCTTCATTGAATTTTCAACCAAGGATTCATAGACTTAAGATGATGATTGCACTATACATACATTCAAGAATCCTAGACTTCCTATATCAACTGAGTATAGGTGACTGAACAAGAATAAAGTCACCAAAAGCATCTATCTAAAAATAACTCCTATCCAAAAGATAGGGTAAGTAATTTCTGGTTACTATTAGTTACTACGGGTAATTATCATTCATGGACTATAAATGATGAATATTTATGCTCTATCATGTCCTAATCTAACTAATCACTCAATTGTATTAGACATAATGTAAATTTGAGGCTCAATTCAAAAATTAAAATATAGTATTCAATTTAATGTAAACAGGAAAACTATAAATTAGAAACTACAATGCATAATCTAATTAATTATCTAAACTAATGTAGGATTTATAGTACCTCAAGCAACCCTTTTTTGAGCTATTACATATCCTATAATATATTCTTCAACCATTGAACTCAAGAAAATGTGCAACTGAAATATTTTATTTATTATATTCCAGTCATACACAGAGTTATGAATATAATGTAATGATTCTTTGATTCAATCTAATTCATGTAAATATCTAGCTATATGGTTTCTCAATAGGGATTCTACACCATTTAAGATAACTATTATAACTTGGAAACATGACCAAATACAACCCTTACTATGATTTTTATTCCTTGCTGGAAAAAACTTATTCTTCCTCCACAATTTATTAAAAAGATGGAGTGACATATTTCCATCCATGTTCATATCCTAAAATCATCACCTACATCTCATTCAGGGAATATACATGTTGCAACAGGTTGACTCCTCTGGTTGTGTTGACCTACCATCCTTCTACTGTGGGTTTAGAATCCTTTTGTTGTGGGTTGATAGATTCATTCTTGTAGGGGTTAGTCTTATTTCTTAAGGAAAATTTTCACTTTTAGAAACTATGATTAATCATGAAATTAGACCTAACTCATAGACATTAAAAGTTCACAAAAACATTCATTATTATAATATATTATCTTCAAAAATTTTGAAAGACTTAAAGTATATGAAAAAGGTTTGGTAATATATTTTGAAGCTTAGAAAAAATGAGATAAAAACATGAAACTACAACAAGTAAAATAGGCATTCCTATGGCTCACCAATCATCAAGACATGTCTTGATGTCAAAGAATGTTCCATAATAGTAGGTTATGTGGGAGATCAAGGATCATTAGGATATGTGGGGAATCAACATCCATCAAGATGTTTAAAATTGACAATATGAGGATGAATCCAAAAGAAGGATAATTTTCACATAAGGGGAACTACATGATAAAATGAGGGTAATCAAAATTGTAAGGAATGGATGGCCATTAGGATGAAAAAAATGGGTGGTCATCAAGATTGTAGGAATTCAAGGGGGAACCAGATAAAGTCCACTTGAGCAAGGAAGTTCCATACGTGATGAAGTTTAGAAAAATAATGAAGTGCAAAATGACTTTGTGGGGATCTAATAGGAACCTGGATGAGGCTATTAAAGGTTCTACAAAGGTGCAAATATATAAGAAAAAACTCCAAAATGCTATAACTTAGTCAATTTTCATTAGTTCTTCCCCAAAATTGAAATGTAGAAACCCATTTGGCTCTTCATTGGGATGATATCTTCTATTGGTCATGAGCACATAGGGATTCTTCCCAATTTGAATATTTAACTCCTTCAAGAAGAAAAAATGAAGGAATCAATAGAAAAAAAAAAAGAATAGTTTTGGTTGATACAATATCACCCTTACACCTAAGATTCTCCTACATCACTATGATTCCAATCAAGAGCTCGAAAGTAAACAAAATATGGAAAAGATTAATCAATTTTTTGGTTGTACTTGTATCAATCCATATTTGGTAAATTCCATATGATTTTTAAATGGTATATTAATAATTCAATGAATCTTGTGTGATTATAAACTCGTAAATATAAATGTTGGGTGAATCGGACCTTGATAAAACACATACATTGTAATTTTCAATGTGATTCTAGACCTAGGATTAGCATGAAGTTATAATAGTATTTAAAAAATAGGTCTTCATTTGTAGTGAAATTTTAAAGGTGTTGGTGAAATGGGTCCTCATATATAGTGAAAATTTTAATGATATCAAAAAATATGTTGATAGATTAGTACATGCATATGAAATTCTAGGAAAATCACCACTAGCAATGCATAGTTTATATGGAAGAAATATTAATTAAAACTGCCTCATAAAATAAATTGATGGAAACATTAAATGAATTTGACCAATAATTCATAAAATTTGGATGATCCCCCCCATTGGTTTCAATATATTCACCAAATTTGAATTTGTGAATATGAACTATTCACTAATTTTTAAAGATCCACAACTAAAACTTAGTGTAATTAAGGCTTGAGTACAATTTTCCACATCATCCATAGTTGTAGCATTGGCCTTACATGTGAAGATAAGAAGGAATAAGAAGTTGAAGAAGGCCCTATTTGGATTCTAATTGATGGGCTTGTGTTAAACAAGTGTTTCTATTTGGGTGGGTTTGCTTATGGGATATGTTGCCTTCTATAGTGATGGAGAGGCAAGTAGGTTGATGGGGGATCTATACCCCAGCAGTGCTAATGCTATTATTGGTTTAGAATTGGTTGCTCTGAGTAACAGGCTTGATGCAAGATGGTTCTATCAGGGAGTGTTGATAGGCTTAGTTGTTTTCAGGTGGTTTGGCGTTCATGATCCTCTTAATCTTGCTTGTATGGGTTGGAAGTACAGTTTTTCTTACCCACCCTTCAGTTGGTTGTTGTTTCAAGCAATTGTTTTATCTACTTGGAGGGTGGCCTATTAACTTGTTAGATTTTAATTTGGTTCTCTAGGAGTTAATACTGTTGTGAGATGGTTGTCTCATGATCTATTGGTTTCAAAATGTTTTGAAATCTGCAATAATTGATTGGAATTTTGGGTTGCTTTTCCCACCCTTGGGGAGGTTATGGTGATTGGTGATGCGTGCACAAAATGATACTTTAATTGATCCTTTTTATGTTTTCAAATACTTTATTATGTTTTTAATTAACTATATTGGCATTAGATTATAGGGTATGTGCAGGATCACGATGGGCCAAAAATTGGTGATATGATGGCTATGTGTAGGGTATGTGGATGATGACTTTTTTTTCCCAAAATTGATGAAATAAAAAGGGTTTTTAGAGGATATTCTCACCTTTCTACAAATATAAATTATGTTTTACTTTGAATTTAATAAATAATTATTATTCATTTTCTATTTGAATTACGACTAAAGTCTTGATTGATAGGCTAAATGAAAAACATCTATAGCTTTCAAATGGTATCACATTTTTTGAATTTAAAACATACGTCACATTCTATGCTTTGCATACTATAGGATTAAAAAAAATTTGAATTTCATGAAATTTTGACCAAGTTAAGGTGGTCAAGCATACGAGGTTTTATATTTTTTAAGTTGTAAAAAAATCATAATTAATTATTTACTCATAATTTTTTCAAAAAAGTATGCATCGCATCGAGACATGAGTCCTCTACTTCTATCTAAAATCTTATAAAAAATATTATCATTTTATTGTGGTTAGGGTGGTCAGACAAATGCCTACTTATTTTTTCCTTGAAATTTAAGTACTATTGCATTGAAATTTTAAATTTTCACCAAATAGATTTTTTTATAAAAAAACCTAGTAGTTTAGAAACTACATTCAATTTGTTACATATTCTATTCTTACATATTTTTGAAATAATATAAATAATTTATTCAATTTTTTACGTCATGTTTCTTAACTCTGATTTTTCTAAAAAAATTGCCACTTAAGGGCCTATTTTTTCCATGATGATCCTACACATACCCTATATACTTATATGTTTGCTTGTTTTATCTTATATTTAACTAATTTGAGGATATATTAGAAATGATATTTTGCATTAAATGTGTTGCTTTTAATGAAGATTAGTGATAAAATGATTATGCAATTTGAGAACTTTTGTTGTCATAATAACATCCTATCTTTGACGAATCTGTTCAGTTGATTAAATGTTTACTTCATGAGGAGGACATGTTAAACTCTCTATTTAACAAATGTTAAATCTGTCTTGCTCTTGATCACTCCAGCTAGATCCTGATTATCAATTCCATATTGACTTCAATCAATTTGGTAACTTCTTGTTCAACTATTATTATGTGGCAGATTTCTTTATGATACTTTCAGTTTTGTTTAGTTTTAGTTTTGAGGCTTTGTTTCTTGGCAGTAAGTGCCAATTTTTGTATTCAAATAAGTGGATATTCTTATAAATATCCATCCTTAGATTTAATTTGGAGTTATTTAAACTTTCACTTTAGCATTGTAATTTTTATAATCTATAATTTTGTTCTACTCACCTATGTTTCCCAATTTGAATGCAAATAAGAGTTTATTTGAATCTTGGTGTTTAGGTCCCACCAGAGGAAGAGCAAGGCCTGCTCAACCAAAGGAGGTGACCTTATGTTATGCTCTTTGATTCAGTTGATTTATGTGTAATTTGTGTCAATTAGAAATTTAGAAATGTTGACCTTTGCTTAATCATTGTTAGGTGACTACAATTTATTATCTATACTCTTAGATTAAGTTCATTGTGTTATGAAATAGTTCATTCATTTACTATAGATTTAATTATTGCTCATAGGAATTGGACTCAATAGTTATTTGCAAATGTATGTAGTTTTAATGGAAGAGATAACGATGACTTATGGGAAGATAGAAATGAAGCTTGTTCAGAATTCTTTCATGGAATTTAGTGTTACTATTTTCTAGGTTAATATTTATTTTCTACAAACATAAATAGATTCTCTTTTCAAGTAATTTCAATTCTAAATTCTAGATTAAGAGTAAATTTAGTTTTTAGCTTAATCCTTCCATGAATCAATTGCAATTAAGTCAAGTGAAGTATGAACTAATTTATTGGAGTTTGAACAATCGTTAGTGAAGATTTATAAGTTAGGATTAAGTCTTTAGAATTAGTTAGAAATTAGTTGTTAAGATCCACTCCCGACAACTCCTGAAAGCTCTTCAAATCTCCCAAAGGAGCTAAACCAATACCAAAGTTATTGTTTATTGTGTAAAACCCCCCAATTCGTGGAAACATCCTTATCGCATACAACTCTAAGACATACCTGGTTCGATAATTGAAATATTAAATGATGCAAGAAGTGGCATTAATGGCCTTGCCCATCAATTGGGTGTTGTGTTGTTGCATTGTGGATAATTTTTTGGCCTATTCTATTCTAGCCATGAGGTGGAATCATGTGGTGGAAGAATATGTAGGTATCCAATGGACTCATGCACCATGTCATACTGGGTGCAGCCTCATGACTTGTCTTTCTACTCTAGTTATATGGATGCTCTAAATTTTTTGGTGCTTAGTTTTATTATCCCTAACTACTATTTCATTATAACAATGTTATGGTTTCATACCTAGTGGACTTTGGTTAACCTCATAAATGGTCTATGCACTATTTTTGGGATTAATTTGGGGATTTAGTTTTTTATTATGCTGATGATTGTTCTATGGTTACAATTTTGGTTACTTGGCTTGCACACCATTTTGATATTTTTTTTTGGTCGGGGTTGGTGTTGTTCTTCCTAGCCTATTTTTTTGTTTGTTGTTTTGGCTTTTTAACCATGGGATTGGGGCCCTTTCCCTACTTATCTAATAAAAAACATTGGCCTTACTTTCCTTAATTATTTTTTCTCTTGTCCTAGCTAACACCATATTTTGTAGTATAGACTCCAACTAGCTTGTTTAGTTTTAAAAATATAAAAATTTCCTTTCCTACAACTGATATTGCAATCTCTCACTTGCCCCCATTATGAAAGAAACATGCAGCTAAGGATTGGTTACCTTTTTCTACATCATCCATATTTCATCTTTATCCTTTCTTGCCTCTATTTTTTTTTCTTTTGTTCAGCTTGACCCCATATTCTCTAGTAGAGACTCAAAACTATCTTGTTTATTTTTGATGTATATCCTTTTTCCTTTCCTAGAAGTCACACTCTAATCTCCAAGAACTACCAAGTTCTCCTCACACATAGTTAAAACACTCCTCTTTCTATCCCCTTTCTCAAAAATATAATCCATAATTTCATTTATCTTGGCTTGTGAAATGAGATCGCCCTTCTTCAATTTGACTATTTCTCCTAGTTACACTTCTTCCCTTAAATTCATATTTTCTTGTTCAAAAATCCTAGTTTCACTAGGCCTCTATTCACTTCCTATAACCAACTTCCCTTTCTCCGTCTTCTCACTATAATTTTTTACTAAATTATTTTATTATACTTCCCACCAAAACATAAACACATTCCTATGCAAGATTTATTTGGACTTCTTGTCAATACAATTTCTAGTTACATGTCTAACTTTCTAACATTTGAAAGATTGAATACGTAGATATTCATAATCTTATTCTTGAACCATTGAATTGGTCAAGAATTTGATCTTAATTTTAAATGATGGATTTTCTTACTCAAGTCCATTCTAACACATATTCTAGCATAAGTAGCTTTTTTTCTATGTATCCAATAAACTATGAGCATACTACCATGATAAATTTTAAATAATTTGAAAATTTGGTTTGACTAAATCCCATTAGATAATAAATACATTATAATTTGTAATAGGGGTTATATCATTAGCTATTTACTAGGATCAAAACCAAGAGATTAGGCATGTAGGTATAATCTCAAATTACCTATAAACCATGGTCCTTCTTTCAAAATTTTGTATCTATCTTTCTCCATATACAAATTTATTTTCAACAATCTAAAGGGTAGAAAATTTATAGCGAGGCAAGGACAATTTAACCAAAACCATCCCATGCAAGCTTTAATTTGATCTATCACTGTGCAAATCCCAAATTAAATTTATAATCATAGCCATTCTTTATAAAATTTCAAGTCTTGAATTAATAAAAATATACTATAGTTGAGATGATAAAATCAATAGTTTAATACACATTAAAAACTAAAATCTTACAATTATTCAAAATTTTATTTTTATTTTTTTATTTTTAGGGTTTTTTTTGCATCTTTGAGTATAAAACCTAACTCTTGACTATCAATAGCTCTGAAACCTAATAGTTTTATAATTATAACTAATGAACATATAAAAAAAATTAAGATAAAATATGAAAAATAATCTAAACTTATGAAAAAATTAATATTTAAAATGTTACTTATATACCCTCATTAATGGGGTCAAGGGAATTGGTTCTTGAAAAGAATGGTTGGAGGCTAAATGGAATCCCCCTAGGATTGATTTCTCAAGTTTAACTTTTATGAGGATTTAAGAGGAAACTCAATAAAATATAGGGCTAGTTGTGTTATGTAGGACTAGAAAGGTAAGTTGGTTTGTAAGGCTTCAAAAAATATCAAACTCAAGACAAAAAAAAAGTGAAATGCAAGCTCTCATTTTAGGCTTGCAAATTTTCTCCAATATTAATTTGAAGAAGATAGAAATTTAGGGTGATTTGATTGTGGTAATAAATTCAATTGAGTCCAATTTTTCATTTTAATAAAGCTCACATCTCTTTTAAATTTATTTCTTTCTCTTTTAAACAAATTGGAATCCTACACTATCAATCACATTGAATGGAGGTCAACATGGAGGATAATGTGTTGGCCAACTCTATGGTTCCCAAGTTGGAAGAGATTATTGTAGATGTGGAGAATCTAGTTGTGGTGGAGGTTTGACCAATGCCTTTTAGACAAAGAATTTATTAATCATTACTTTTCTCCATAGATGACTTGGGAAATGGTATTTATGCCACCTCAAGCATTTCTTATTAATGTTGATCCTTACTCTCATCATTTCCTTTGCAGATATGATCCATTTGTCTAGTTGTCTCATTTTTTCAAATATTTATCATGGATTTTATTTATTTATCTAAGGCATGTTTTGTACGTTGGATTTTCTTTGCAATCCTAATGCATACTTTGATTAGCTTCTATGAACCTAGCACCAAGTGGATTTCATCACAAATATATCAAAGGAAAGCATTCAATGCATGTTTAAAACAAAAAGCAACCTTATTTTATTTGCAATTCAATTTGTACTTAGCAATGAACTCCTAACATCTGAGCATAAATACAAATTCAATCTTGATAGAGCCTAAATGGCTATTGCTTCTCTTTTAGATTTGGGAGATGTAAAATAATGATATGTATTTCCTATGAAATATTTCATCAAACATAACTTTCTAGAAAGTTTGGAGGAGATTTTGGATGCCACTACTTGTATGGAAATTGAATCCTTCTCCCTCTATATTTTTTCATTTTGACCAAATGCAATGTAGTAGATTGCTACCCATTCATATTTTATTTTCAAGATCAAATGATCTTTTTAATGAAATATTTCCATATTTCCTCCTTGCTAACCTTTGTTGTTGTCATATATAAAGCTTCAATAGTAGAAAATTCCACCACTATTTTTAACTTTGTGGACTTTCTCTTATCTCTATCTCAATCAAAATTTGTATCCACATACCCATTAACCTTAAAATACCACTCCCATTATAATGGATAGCAACACTAGAAGTGCCTCTCAAATACCTAAGAATCTACTTCACAATCATCCAATGCTCAGGACCTAGATCTTCCATGCAATGATTGACTACTCCCACTACTTGTGCAATTTTTGGTTTGGTGCACACTATGAAAAACATAATACTACCAACTTTTGATGAGTATGGTACATGATACATTTGTTTCTTCTCTACTTCTATGCTAGGGAACTGTTCTAAAGATAATTTAATATGAATAGGAAATAGGAACTAACTGGTTGTGCATTATGTATATTGGAGCACTGCAAAACCTTCTTCACATAAGTTTTTTGGTGATAATTGTATTTTCCTATTATATTTTTCTTTATATATCCTCATACCAAGAATTTGATTTTCTCTTCCTAAGTCCTTCATCTTGAACTCCCTAGACAGTTTAGATTTTGAATGGATGATTTTATTCGTGCTAGGACCTATTACCAACATATCATCAACATATAGAAGCAAAATAATAAAATTTCATCATCATACCTATGAAAATAGGTACAATGATCAAACTCACTTCTAAAACCCAAACTCATCATGAAGGAATCAAATTGCTTGTACCAACACCTTGGTGCTTGTTTTAAACCATACATTGATTTTATCAACCTACAAACAATATTCCCCTTGTCTATCTCCTCAAAAAAATTTGGTTGCTACTAAATCTCCTCTAAGAGATCATCATGAAATAATGTCATTTTTACATCTAACTATTCTAACTCCAAATCAAGACTAAAAACTAGAGCTAAAACAAATCTTATAGTACTTAACCATACAACAAGTGAAAAAAATCATCAGAATCAATCCCAAAATTTTGTGCATAACCCTTGGCCACCAATCGAGCTTTATACCTCTCCAAATTATCATTTATGTCCCTTTTCAATTTGAAGACCCACTTGTTACCAATAGATTTTTCCCCTTAGGAAATGGTTCAAGTTGTCATGTCTTGTTCTTATGAAGAGCTTCCATCTCCTCTTCCATGGCAACTCTCCACTTTCTTGCACATTCAAATTCACCATCTTTCTAACATGAACTAGGTTCACTAGCATTAGTTAGTAATGCATAAGTGTATTTACAAGTAGGAGAGTACCTTTCAGATTCTTTGGATACTCTAGTGGATCTCCTTATAAGGGGTAATATATCACCCTACATAGTGTATTTAGTTGTTTTCCACCTTGTTAATTTTCATTTGGTACTTGTAAATTATCATCATAAATTTCCACCTCAACTGGAATAATTTATGTAATTTTTTTTTTCTTTACCTCTTTTCTTTGTTTTTTCATTAAAATAAGCATCTTAGCTAGCTATAACCTTGTAGGTAGTAGTATCCCAAAATCTATACTTGTTTGTACCTTCTGCATAGCTAAGAAAAATACACTTTTTGGACTTCACGTACAACTTATTCATATTCTCTTTAGGAATATGAGCATAAGCATAAAAACCAAATACATGAAGAAAGAAATAATCAATAGGTTTACCTATCCATACTTCTTTAGAGATTTTATCATCAATATTTCTAGTGGGTCATCTATTAATCAAGAAATAAGTTGTACAAATAGCCTCTACCCAAAATTTCTTCTCTAAACTAATAGTGCTCAACATACATCTATCTTACTCCATAATTATATGGTTCATGCATTTAGCAACACCATTTTTTTGTGGTGTCATAGCAACCATCAATCGCCTTACAATACTGAACTCACTGCAAAATGGGTTAAACTCTCATGAAAAAAAATCTTGTTTGTTATCTATTCTTAGACAATTTTTAGTTTTACCCTTCTAATTCTCTACCAAATCTTTAAACTTTTTAAAATAAGAAAAAAATTCAAACTTCTTCTTGAGAAGATAAATCTACACCTTACGAGAATAATCATTTATGAATGAAATAAAATATGATGAACCCCCAATAGATGTAACAAGAGCTTCCCAAGTATTTGAATGAATTAATTCTAACACATCTTTACTTTTGGTAGTACTTCTTGAAAAACTCAATCTATTCTTTTCCCAAACAAAAAATGTTCACAAAAAATTAAATATTTACATTTGATACTATAGAATGCTTTGCCTAGACCTGCTCAAACATGAACAAACAATTAAACAAATTAGTCTATAAACAAGTGCAAACAAGAATTCCCCATGAAATTTATTCAAACACAAGAACATGAAATCAAAATCAAGTAATTGAATGAACTACTAATGAAATTCTATTTTAAATGCTCAAACCAGCATCCCATGGGGGAATTGGTGCTTCTTTGATGTGGAAAGAAGCCCTTTCCCAATTCCTCGATAAGCTTGATGATAGATGTGTGATCCTTGATGAAAAATGCCAATAACCTAGCTATGGATGATGAAGTTCTATGCTAACTTGGATGAAATTGTGGAATAAATCCTGGATGCTTTGAATTCAAATGACTATAATAACCTTGCATTAACTTGTGTCAGCTTGTGTATCTCAAATCAATAGAGAAGGCCTCTATTTATAATGAAGAAGGTTTGAAGAATGAAGAATAGGATGAATGTGGGATTGAAAAAGGGACCAATGGCATTGTGCCACTTGTCAACATGCTAATGAAGGAGAGTGGAGCACATTTTGAACAATGTGCATGTTAAATGTATGTAGGTGAAATTTGAATTTAAAGAGGTGACTTGTGTAAGAGGAGGTGTAAGAGGAATTGATACCAAGTTGGCTCAAGGAGAGGACATGTAAGAGCCTTTAATGCCAAGTTGGAGGACAAAAGTTCTTTGGGAGGGAGAATTCAAATAGGTGGAATATTCCAAAGAATATGCCATATTTGAATGAAAATAAGAGGAATTAGTAAATCAAATAAATTGATTTATGTGTGCAACTTGCAAAAGCTAGAGGAATGGATGATTAGTGTTAGGAGTTAATTAATGATTAATTAACTTAGATGAAATTTGATTGTGACATTTAATTTAAATGCTTGAGTTTATTTAAATCAAATGAGAGGATATTGGAAGATTAGTAATTTAATTAACTAAATTTGATTTATTCAATTAAATGAAGAACATTAGGATTTAATTAAATAAAGTTAATTTATTTAATCAAAAATAACATTAGGATTTAATTAAATAAAGTTGATTTATTTAATTAAAGGAGGAATTTTAATGAATTAATTACATAAAGATTATTCAATTAATTGGTTGGTAAAGAAATGATAAAGGAAGAATTGAAGTTAGTCAATCAGGATCTAGTGCATGATATCAATTAGGATATTTCAAGTGTCTACATTTTTCCCCTCTTTGAGGCAATGTACTTGCTGCATTGGTTCAAAGAATAATCTTGTTGAGATCAAAAATTCAAATTTTTTCTAATTTTTTTGGATGCCACATAGCTTCCCTAGGGAGAAGAGTTATGCTAGTATACTGCCCCCTTGAGAGATCAGACAAAATTTTGGATTTTTGGATGATTTCTTGAAAAAAGATGACAAGCTGCCCGACGGGTCCAAAAAGGCTCCATGATTCTGAAAATATGCCAAAACATGAAAAAAAGACGTGAAACAAGCTTCAGCTAGGCAAGAAAGGTGCCGGGAGTGGGCGGGTGCATGAAGTTGGGTTACAATTTTGTGGCCAATTACAAAAAAAATTGAAAACCTATAATGCAAGGACATTATAATGTACTTTAGTTATGGTAATTTAAAAGCAAAAAAAAAGTGAAAGTGACTCATTTTATGTTGACTGTTCTTCTACTCTACCCATGGCCAAAAACCCTCATTTTTGCGCTCACGTTCTAGGAGGAGGGATTGAGAAAAAATATTCAACAACGGTTGTTATTTCTTGGCAAGGATGGTGCCACGACAATGAAGAGGTGGGATAGGTAAGTATTGTTTTCTATTTGTTTTGAATTTCTTAGTTTTAGGTTGATTTTGTTAGTTTAAGGTTATATTTGACATATAAATTTTTGAATTTGTACCTGAGATGAAAATGAACCTACAAACCCACAAAATCCTCAACAAGAAGAGTAACCAAATCCTGAACAAGAAAATCAACCTCAACAACAACCTCCTCCACCAATCCCTCAACACCTTCCTACCACTCAACAAAATTTAATGAGTGAGATTGAGAGAATCAAAAAAGAAATTAAGGATCTTATTAGTAGGTTGAGTGATCCAAATGGTTCAACCACAGAAAGAATGACCCTCCCAAATTCATTGAAAGATATGTTAAAAAATGTGGATTCAATTAGCAAAAAAATAACTAGATGGCAAGATGGGAGGCAGGCGGCTAGGGCATATTGTGCAGATAAACTATCATATAAACAAGTAAAGGATTTAAAAATTACAAAAGTTGATTTGTGTTCATTATTCACTAACCCACACACAAATCAAAATCTTACCCTCAATGCAAAGAGGTTTCATATTCATTGGTGTCACCACCAAGAGATTAGGAACCATTTTTGTGATAGGTGGTGCATGGTCTTTGATGACCGACTGTGCAACAATTGTGAAGTCCCCCAGTATTTTCTTAGGAAACTATACAATGAGTTCATATTGAACAAAATCCCAAATTATTTTGATATGAGGGACTTCTAAGGGAGAGGTGGGGGGTCAGCTTAGGATAGGCCTGATGCATAACCGGATCCTACGCGGCAAGGGAGATGAGCTCTCACTAGGGAACCTCGTGAGCATGTTGTTATGCCTTCCATCACGAAGGAGAGTGTCGACATAAAGACATTGCAGGTGATCAACACTTTGACCTATAGTGTCATCCATCATACTAGCCCTATTCTACAACACCATGTAGGGGAGTCTTTGAGTGGTGGCCTTCAAACCCATGTGTGTCAATCTTGCAGGGCGACTTGTTCATATGACCTCGCCGACACTTAGGAGGCTACTATAGAGGATCCATATGCAACTACTAAGATGGAGAGGGCGGCTGACATTTTGCATGATGCATATGGAATTGATACTTGGGTAAAAGTTAGCATGTTCATTGAATTTAATTTATTAAATTTCAATTTGGAAATGCAAGATTAACTAATTTAGTTTTATGATTTTAATAAAATTGTAGGGTCACAGTGTTGAGACTTGATACATCGGCCCTCCACCTACTTATTTTTGTAGTACACCTATCGATTAAGTATGTAACTAGTAAACAATTATAAATTTATTATATGTTAATAGCATTGTTTTACAAATGGTATTTTAATATGTGATTTTGGATGTTGAACAGGGTAATATTGGAGGTTTCGAGGGAACACCTCCTAGTGCTAGTGGATTTACTCAAACCTTCACACAGGTAAGAGAATAAAGAGTTTAACTAATGAATTTTACTTAATAAATTTGTGTACTTTATATTCATATTGTTGGTTACATTGCATTGCACATCATTCAAACTCAAAGCATTACTTCACATTCCATAACTAATAACTAGATGTTGATAGATGACAAATTTTCAACTTCAATATATAGTTGTTTAGAAAGTCAACATAAGCAACTTGATGCAATTTCTGCACATGGAGGCATGTCCTTGCAAAGGTGCACCTACACGACAAACTATGGATGCTTGGAAAAAATCAATGAAACCATAATAGTAAGCAATAGCATAGACAAGGTAGTTAGTAGTTTCAAAAAATGCCTCGAAGAAATGTGGTCTCATTGCACAATGGAATTCCATTCCATCACCATGAGACCACAATTCTTTGAGGCATTTCTTCAATATGCTCACCACCTTTTCTATGATACCACATTTTTCATACATGTGCACCAAAGCATTTTATCAAACTACTCATGCTTCCTTGTTGCTATGGCTAAAAGCCTAAAATAGGTGCTTTCCAACAAACTATGGATGTTTGGAAAAATATCTATCAAAGCATAATAGTAAGCAATAATTTACCATAGAGAAGGCAATGAAATTTTTGAAAAAATGCTTGAAAGAAATGCGTTCTTATGGTGATGGAATGCCATGATGTGCATTTGTTTGTAATGACATTCCATCACCATGAGACCCCATTTCTTTTGAGGCATTTTTTCAAACAGATCAAGTTTCCTTCTCTATGCCACCACATTTTTCATACATGTCTATGAAAGCATTTAGTCAAGCAATTCAGTGGATTGTTGCTATGGGTAAAACCCTAAAAACATGTCCTTTTGAACAAGATATGGATAGTTAAAATAGTAAGCATGATAATCATAAATATATAGTTTAATAAGTACTCAAAATTTTGTTCATTAGATCTCATACACTATAAGTCATGACATGGATCGCTATTGTAGATTTTTTGTGATTAAATAATTTTTCGTTTTATTTTTCAGATGTTGGTTGTGGAAACACCTATAAATGATATGAGGGCAATGGATATCAGTGTTTCATCCACTATACAATCCTTGATGGCTCTGACAGGGGAGGTATGAGGAAAATTACTAAATTTCAATTTACATTCATTGTTATAGATGTTAGTTCGAGTGAAAAATCAAACCAAATTATTGATTCGTAGTCTAATTTCTATTTGGATGGTTTATACAAGGCTTGAGCATGCCTCAACATCAGGGTGCGAATATTTCCCTCATGGAGAGTGATCGTGAGATGCTCGTAAGTGATTTTTTTTTAAATATATCATTTTTTATAATGTAATTTCTATATATTAATGTCTTTACTTCTTAAATTGTAATAGTTAAAAATTCACCAAGAGCTTAATGCTAGTAGGATCAGCAGGAGCACTCCTCGAGTGTAGTAGAAATGAGTGACAGACCTATCACCATTCGATCGACCAACAAAGGGCAACAATTTATTTTGAGAGCCTAGAGAGCAATGCCTTTTAATTCCAGAGCCCTTTGTTTTATGCCTAGATGGCAATTTTGTACATATTTTGTATTGGATATATTTGACATTGTATTCCTATATGGCATTCTCATAAGCCTACATGGCTATTTTGTACCTATATTTTATACTTATATCCACATATATTGATGCATGCATACATGGCTATTTGGTTAATACAAATATTTTGTATTGTGGAGCTATATTAAGCCACCACTCTCAAGACCAATGTAACAATGATACAAAATAATGTTTGAGACTGCAAGAAGACATCAAAATGGCTAGTGTACTAAACAAATTCTTATGATTTATGAAGAACACTGATAACTCTACTCAGTTGGCTTCTTTTTTCAAAATCATACAAATTGAACCCTAGCATATATAGACTTTGTATATCAAGCTACCACAATTCAAGTTTCAATGATGAATATTTATGATGCATATTTTAAATGATAATCAAGTTTATGGTGGTTTTGTTGTTTATATCATGTTATGTGATATTTTAATCCTAATGCATTCTTTTAAGCTACATATATATTTATATTTTGTTTTTACATGATTTTTGTACCAACGAACCCAAAACGAACCAAACCCCCCTCCAAAAAAATTTGGCCTAACCAGTGAACCGAACCCCCAAACCCAAACTTGAACCTCAAAACCTATTCCATCACTCTTCATTTTTCCTGCAAAGACTTAATTGACCACCAAATTATGTTTCCTCTTCACTTTACCCACTTTTACTCCCTCAAACATCTTTTTTTCATTCAAAACCCCTGTTTTCCCAACTAAGGCATCATGCCATAACATATTGTCCTTTCAGACCTTTTGAACACATCAAAATCCACAACCTCACCCTATTTCCAACCTATTCTAACTTATTTTCAAGCAATTTTTTCTTTTCACCTCTTCTAGGCTTGCTTTTAAGGGGCCTCAATTTTGAATTTTGAACAGGGGTAGCATTAGTAATCTCTTCCAATGCCTTTACCAATTCTATTTTCTTATCCATACTCCCTATCCTACTTATATCAGTCCCATATCACTGAGACACAACCTGAACAATAGATGGAATGGCCTATTTCAACATATTACACTCGAACCCTTAACAAATCAATCCGGTTGAATGTACCTCTAACCGATTCTATGTGTTTGGGTGCGAAAGAGGACCATTCCTAGCGTAAAAATACCTATTCAGATGAGTTGGAACAATTGGTTTGGTCACACGAGCTGTAGAACAAAATTTACACCACTTTGCAACTTTCTACTGCTTCCATTTGACATTTTTTCCATCAACTAAAAACTAGACACCATAGGAAAACCACTTTGAGATAACAAAAACTGTGAGAGGTTATTGCATAGGGGCCCAACATGATCCCATAGGATTAGACGAGAAGTTTCTAAGTGTCACGGTATCTGAGTAATAACATGTTGAAGTTTGCAACCATTCTGCACTTTGGACCCTTAAGGGATCGATCTGGTTGAACATAGCTCAGAGCGATTCAACGTGTTTGGGTGTGAAAAAGGACCATTCCTAGCATAAAAATACCTATTCGGATACATTGGAACAGTTCATTTTGTGACACGAGTTGCAGAACGAAAGTTTTACCACTTCGCAACTTTTCACTGCTTCCATTTGACACTTTTTCCATCAACTAAAAAATGGACACCACAAGAAAACCACTCCAAGATAACAAAAACCAAGAGACCTTATTATAGAGAGGCCCAACAAAATCCCATAGGATCAGACAAGAAGTTTCTAAGCATCACAGTATCTAAGTAACAACATGCTAAAGTTTGCAGCGATTTTACACTTTGGACCCTTAAGGGATCAATCCGGTTGAACATAGCTCAAAGCGATTCTGCATGTTTGGGTGTGAAAGAGGAACATTCCTAGTGTAAACATACCTATTTGGACACGTTTGAACAGTTCATTTGGTCACACAAGTTGTAGAACAAAAGTTGCACCACTTTGCAACTTTCCATTGCTTCCATTTGACACTTTTTCCATCAACTAAAAACTGGACACCATAGGAAAACCACTCTGAGATAACAAAAAATGAGAGAGGTTATTGTAGAGGATCCAAACACAATTTTGTAGGATTATACAAGAAGTTTCTAAGCATCATGGTATCCGAGTAACACGATGTTGAAGTTTGTAGTCATTTTGCACTTTGGACCCTTAAGGGATCGATCTGGTTGAATGTAGCTCAGAGCGATTCTGTGTGTTTGGGTGTGAAAGAGGACCATTCCTACCATAAAAATACCTATTCATATGTGTCATAAAATTTCATTTGGTCACATGAGTTGCAAAACGAAAGTTGCACCACTTTGCTACTTTTCACTGCTTCTATTTGACACTTTTTCCATCAACTGAAAACTGGACACCACAGGAAAACCACTCCAAGATAAAAAAAATAAAAAAATAAACTGAGAGAGGTTATTGTAGTGGGGCCCAACACAATTCTATAGGATCAGATGAGAAGCTTCCAAGCATCACAGTATCTGAGTAGCAGCATACTAAAGTCTGCAACCATTTTGCACTTTGGACCCTTAAGGGATCGATCTAGTTGAACGTAGCTTAGAGCGATTCTGCGTGTTTGGGTGTGAAAGAGGACCATTCCTAGTGTAAACATACCTATTTAGATGTGTTTGAATAGTTTTTTTGGTCACATGAGCTGCAGAACGAAAGTTCCACCACTTTGCAACTGTCCACTGCTTGCATTTGACACTTTTTCCATCAACTAAAAACTAGAAACCATGAGAAAACCACTATGAGATAACAAAAACCAAGAGAGGTTATTGTAGATGGCCCCAACATGATCCCATAGGTTCAAAAAAATATTTTTTAAGCGCCATGATATCTAAGTAATACCACGTTAAAGATTGCTACCCTTTTGCACTTTGGGATTTGATGTTTCATTGAACTGTACGATTTCGTATAGGGTGATGGTGCTATGTTTTCGATGGAATTTGGTGGGTATTATACTTAACTCTGTTTTAGTTTTGGTTTGGTTGTATTTAAAGTTATTTTGTGCATTTTAGAAGCTAATTATTGAGGGTCAGTTTGTATGCCCTGTTTTAAGGGTTTTGAGTGCAATAAAATGTCATATTAAGCCTTTCACCCATTGTATGCTTCTATAACTTGATGGAAAGGCTTAGTTATGGTTATAAAACATGTGTGCATAGTTTTTTTTGAAAGGGAGGTGAATAGAGGGTTTTTAGGTGATGCCCTATATGTCAAATGGTGCATTTTTTAGTGGAATATTCTAGCTTACTGCTAGGGTTTGAAGAAATATTTGGGGGCAGTGATATCTCTTGAAATTTTAAGCTTGTGCAAACCTTTTTGAATGTGTTTTAGGCTTTATTTGGTTGTGGGAAGTTTTGAGTATGGGTTTTCAACAAACTCTTGCCTAATTTATAGTCTCCAAATCTCATCAAATGGGATTATCTTTTAGAGAAGGTCGTCCAATGGCCAACCAAACATCAATCAAGCTTTAAAATAGACCCTAAGAAAAATTCCCAAGAGATCATACCATGTTTCTTTGTACCACCATTAAGATCCAATAGACCACCTTGCGTAAATACTACTAAATTAGCCCTATTTACAAAGAGACAACCTTTTAAACACTAGATCTTCACTCAAACCCCTGAAACAATAGTATGTTATTTGTCAAAACCTCCAATTCCATGATTTGTTTCCAATTCCAAAACTTCTACACCCCTAATACACCAAATAATCTATTTCAAGCAAAATACTTGGGGTTTTAATGAAACTCCTATCTCTGGCAGCTACCATACCCAAACAAAGCACCAAAAAAACTTACCAAACCCTTCACATGGTGAATGATACATTACATGGACAATCCTTCCCACATTTTGTCAAAACACCACTTCAAACCTTCATTTTCATCATGAAAATACCCTGCTGTAGCCCTAGAACATCATCCCAAACACCCAACCTTGACTCCAAAACATTATAATCAGGTTAGGCATGTATTTTACAAGTTAGAGGACCCATTCCACAAGTTACAGTAGGCACAAAAATTGGAATGGGTTGAATTAAATCATGAAACCCTTCAATCCAAGAACAATGTGAAAGTAGGTAGCAACAATAAAAACAAGATAACCTTCTTGTCCCTCCTAAAGTTTTGACCACATCCATTACCTCCACATAAAACTCAACATCCTTGGTCTTCTTGGTTCCCATGCCTTGATATGGTTATGAAAATGAAAATGAAGCAAAGTAATCATCTCTTCTCCACTGGTTATGCATGCTTAATGTTTTGATACATGATATCAACTCTCTCATCTACTCTCATGGTTGAATAGAAATCTAGTATGGTGGGCCTCTAGAGTTCCAGTCCTCTTTCTTCCTCTTCCACCAAATGCTGGCCCAATCCACTCGTCTACCAGCCTAATTGACTTTGTTTTTGAAAGCTGAAGTTTCTCTTGAGTCACTAGTGTAGCTCTCTCTGCCTTTTCAGACTCTTTCATTGCTACAGATCATCTTTGGGATTTAATCATTTGTACCACATGGTTGATGTGCTTTGAATCCTTGCATCTAAAGGAAATTTCCTCAACATAAATACTGCTAGAGAATTTCAATGTTTCCATTGTAGTTGATATTAAAGCCGGTACCTACAACATTGAAAATTATCCTTATATAAGAATTCCCTCCATCTTGTTGGATTGTAACACTCTTGATGGTGGCTACATGAAATCTGATTCTAATTCCTCTTCTACATTAGAGGGAACTCATATATCCTTGTTCTGACTCTTCTGAATTATTAGAATCAGAAACACTAGCTTCCATATTCAAAAATTCCCAACCACCATCTTTAATAAATTGGCCACCAATTCAAGTTCATTTTGCTTTGATAATACTTTATATCCATGGAGTTCAACCATTCCTTCATGCTATCAAGTGAAGATTGAGGAATGAAATCAATGCAGAGTACATCCCACTTGAAGTCTTTAAAAATAATAGCCATATCAAGTGCCTTTTTCCCAAGTCATACTCTTTCAAGGTTAACAATCTCAATCTTGAACTAATAGTAATTACTAAGAAAGGTAATTCCACCAACTCTATCAAGCAGTTTACCATAGGAACAATAAAAGTAGAGGCTTTGAAAGGAACTCCATGAAAACCAAGCTCTCTAAATGGTATAACAAACTCTTAGACCTCATTCTTGCACATTTACAACCAAATTCAAAGATTTTCCTTCAAAATGCTACAAATTCAAATATTGACAATTTTGTAGCAAGAATGCATTTTTTTGCACATTTGACCACTAAGACTTGAAAAATCACCATAATACACCTTAAATGGTCTTGATTGACCTTATTTAGCATAAATAAACACAAAATACCTTAATCTAATCTATTGACCACCTATCAACCTTAAAAAGGTGAAATTTTGCAACTAGGAAACTAGGTGCTCCTACACCAAAATTACATTGTGTTTGAGCCTTCAAGAGGCTTTAAATATAGCCTTTACAAATGATTCTACATCTTTTCAATCATGCCTAACTATTGAGCTTGTAACTAACATGAATTATTATGTATTATAAATCAATTGACCATGTAATATGACCATATTCAATTGACAATTTACTCAAAACACAATTTACTAACTTAAAATAATTCCATGAACCAAATTTTCTGAATAACCTTGGTGCCCCTACACCAAATTTCAATATTTTAATAAATTTCATTACAAGTACAAATCTCACTACAATTCCTTAGGTACTATGTTCTCACATATATTTTACAATGTCACTCACACATTCAAGATTTTCTTATAATGTCTACATCATAGGTTCCCATTTAGAGGTTAACTTCAAATGAGTAACTTGAGATAACCTCACAAAGATTCACATGCTCTTTTATAATGGCTTCAAATCATAATTGAGAATTTTCAAGATCATCAAAATAAGGATGTTGCATTGCTTTTTTGGCTAAGATTTTCTTTGATGGCTCAAAAATCAGCATTTTTTGCAAGGAGAGACCAATCAATTTTTACTAGTTTAGTTACAGATATACGCAAAGTAAATGAATAAAAAGAAACACCTCTTTCAAAATGGAAATGAAATGAAAATAGATGGAAGGCACTTATAGATAGGCATGGAAGTCTCTCAACTTAGTCACTCCTAGTCATACATCTTCACTGCGAGTTCCAAGATACCTATTGCACACAACACCTCTCATGAATCTAGAATATCTTGAAATTCAAGATGCTCCTATAATGTCTACATCATAGGTGCTCATGAAAAGGTTAAATTCAAATGAATAACTTGAAATTCCCTCACCAAGCTTCGCACACACTTTTGTAATGGCTGAAAATCATAATTGAGATTTTTCAAGATCATCAAAATAGGGATGTTGCATTGCTTTTATGCCTAAGATTCTCTTGGATGGCTCATAAATCTGCATTTTGTGCAAGGGGGCACCAATCAATGTTTATCGGGTTACTTACAGATACGTAAAGTAAAATAAGATGATAGCATTGGCATCAAACAAATTAACGTGGATACAAGTATAAATTAATAAGAACCATTTTGCATATACTTACAAATTAATCCAATGAACCATCTGGATCTGCTCTACTCTTTATTGTGTCGAGTATTTCCTCATGGCCAGACTCACAGACCTTCCACAAGGTCTTGTTCAAAGGTTTACCCCCCGTATTTTCTCAAATGAACATTGGATGCCACAACAAGGTTCGAGTAATGAAGAATCTTGCAATGCATGTCAAAGTCCTCAAACAACCAATGTTTAACACTCTTATGTGGGTACCTTCTAAGCCACATTCCAGTAACAACAACTGAGCGTGTAGGGTATTCGATGTTTTCTCCATCTATAAATGGGGCTTCCAATTTATTTTTGGCCTCAACACAATGACACAAGTAATAGTATGTTCCCTCTTCATTTTCTTCATTTGTAAAAATTGCATAAACATGCTTGCATTGATATGTGTAGAAAATCACTTGAAATTAGTCAACATTACAAATACAGTATAAAGTAAGATAACAATATGGAATTTCAAAAACTAAGCAAGTAGATATAGTACCTAGTTGAACTAGATCTGATACGTGGTCAAAGTCAATCGATGATTGCATCTGTGTTAGTTCCAATGTCGTCAGAGGGTGATATGTGTGAAGTTGGCTAAGATAACTTGTCAACCATTTGTCAACCCACTCCCCTAACTCACAATCATTCTAGGCTTTCATTGTACATGAAGAGAAAAAGCATGCCATCTTACATGTATCAATACTCCATGAACCTACATTTGAGCTAAGGAAAGAGTGTAGCTCACTCGATCCTGTTAGTGTACAACAATCCTCATATGGTGCAATGTTAGTATCATCCATCAACCAAAAAAATCTATGAGCTGAAGAAGTACCTTCATTACCTAGACCCATTGAAGCATTATACCACTCAATGATTGAACTTGCATCTATCAACTTTGTATTGTATTTATACTTTAACTCTTCTCATGCTAATGCTCTTTTCATGCATGCTCCTACACCATCATGCTCCCCCTTTCCATGCTCGGCCTCACAAAAGTTCCACATATGTTGAACACCTATAGTGAGATGCATCATGCACAACCAGTAGAACATGCACATGTTCTTGAACTGTGCTGCACAGTTATCGAAGCATATTATATGTCGACTATATGCTATTCCCCTCCAAGCCAAATCACTATAGAACATCTGGAAGAAACCTTGCACGATCTCTAGAGAATGTGTGTGACCATCACTAATATAAAAGTGATACTCCCTCAATACCTTCCTTTGGTCCTCTGTACTATCAACTGCATGAATGAATGCTATGTGCACAAATATTGAAACCTGTGTGGAGTTGTAATACTATGACTGCACCTCACACTGTGGTTGTAGAGTGTAGTTCTTTGCAAAGTCAACTACTGATACTATGTTGTCAATTGGAAAGGTGTCCTTGCATAGCTTGAATTGTGTGTCCAGCCATCAGGCTCTATGGGCATTCCTTGCATACTCATACACTAGATTCTAATGAAACATGGACATAAACTGATACACTGGAATCTTCTCAATAACCAAATCACACCTTTTTTCTTGAGACCCATATTTTGTAGTGTATGCCACTATTTTATACTTCCCAAAATTTACTAGTTTATGTCCCACCTCATTTGTGCTCTCCATATGTTGACATACTAGCATTCGTTGCAAGCCATCGCAACTCTTGCATGAACCATCCAAGCATGTTGTCCTATAGAATATTTGGCCATCCTCTATTTGACATACAATTTTTGATAAGAACTCTCTTGGAGATTTTGGCGGGGCTTCTATGCCACAATCCTACAAAACATTGTTAGTATGCAAATCTAAACATATAGAATGATAAACATTATAATGGTTAGCAAATTCAATATGTAGTCTACAACAACAAGTAGTGTGTGTGTGATTTATATTGACATAAAAAGTTTTAAGCATTTCAAAAAATCTTTGAGAAATACTAATTTGAGGATAATCATTTTGAAATTTATGAAAAAATTGGGTTTGATTCGTATCCAAAAAATTCTTTGGATGTGGCTCACGGTTCCGACTACCGATTCTCCTTCTTATGACATCCCTTTGATCTGGATATGGCCTTGTATTATTCTTCCAATAATCTTAAATTAGTGTTCTTAATTCTTCAACAACTTTTTTATCTTTATGTGGCAGTCTTCCTGAGAATTCCCATAATTCATTTGAATCGGTGCCCTCAATTCTTTGTTTCCTTTGAATGGATTTTGCTAAAGCTTTTCTACTAATTCCCATTTGTTCACTTGTCTTTTTAATGAGACGAGATCTCTTTGTTTGATAGCTTACCAAAGTCAATGTAATGGCATGTCAGGTGGCATTACTATCCTTTGAGTGTGAGGTCTTACCCACACTCTCATAAGCATCCATTAGATTCTTCACAATAATGTTTTCACTTGATGCATTCGATGTTCTCAACCCAAGAGTCTTCATGATTTTTTTGTACTTTAAACCTTGCATCATTTGAACAAATAGTTGACATCTTGCAGTCTCATTTAGACTTTCAAAGAAGATTTTCCAAATCTTATTAGCATATCTTCTACAAGTGCATTCTAGAATCTTACTTTCCATGTGATGCAAAATATCCTCATCAATATTAATCAAAAACTTTGTCTTTCTACACAAAATTCTAGGTGGTGTTCTCCTAGGTACATACATCTCAACATTAGAAATTTCATCAGTATTTAATTGAGGTGGACTAGATTGCGTAACTTTGATCGAGGTTGGAATAGAAGACATACCTTGAGGTTCATGTGGGGATGATGGACTACCTTCTTCATTAAATCCAAATGATGATGTACTCTCAACTTCATATGTGGTGGATGGTGTCCAACCATACTCACTTGCGGTAGATGGTGTCCCTCCATATTCTCGTGTGCTTAATGGTGTCCCTTCGTATTCACTTGCGATAGAGGGTGTGTCTCCAATTATGGTATATGCATCTCTCCTAGCACGACTCTTTCACATTCATGCCCTTTTTGTTGCCAATTTCTTTTCTCCTTTTGATGGTTGAGGTTCATCTTCAATTGGCTTGTTTTCGTTTATCATTTCCAATTTCTTCTTTTCATGATATGTCGCCACACGTTCTCTCTCCTGTTATTTAAAGGTTTCATACTCTTCATCTGTTAGATCTTTCTTCCTTGTTCATTTCTTCATCATGTCAGATAATTTTACCTGTAGCATGGTAATGAGACGATTATTAGTTCCTTAAAAACGTATCCATTAAAATAAATGAAATACATGTCATTCAAGGCTTCATAAATAGACAACATAGGTGATGAGCTAGCTAAATACTGATGAGGTAATTTAGAAATAGATGGAAAGCATGGAATAGGTCTTGGGGAACCTTTTGGATTCTTTTAAAGGCATTAGGGGTGTTGGGGTGTGCCTTGACAAGTTGAAAGCTTCCTTGTACAGGCTTAGTGAAGCCTTGTTTATGGCTTGTAAATCAATCTTTTGATACATTTGTTTTGGGTGTTTGATCCTATGATTTTGGAAACTTGTGGAGGATGGTGTTAGGAGTCTAAAACCATGTTTCATTGTCTGGTTAATGCCTTTAATCAGTTTTTATTTTGACTGTCCTATTGGTGAATGTTGCAAAGTTACATGGGCTTGTGTAGGAGAAATGGAAGAATGGATGTTTTTGGGTGCAAGGTCTGTTTGTTTGGTCATGTTGTGTTGTGTGAAGAGTTTTTACATCATCTCCATATCCTGTTCAGATTTCTAGTTGTGTGATTCAAATTGAGTGGTCAAGTTGCATTGTTGAGAGGAATAGTGAAGTTGGTGTGTGCATATAGAGTATTTGAGAGAAGCTTTTGAAAATGAAGTTGCTTCCCTTGCCACTCTGCATCATTTTCAATATTATTTAGGGGTCTAGGTAAAATAATTTTCAAAATGTGCAAAAATTCCTAAGTTTTGAAATTAACAATCATCGGAAGTTAGATTTCACATGTTCACCCCTTGAACCCTAGTAATAGTGGAAACTTAGTTTGTGCCTAATAACTCAAATGTTCTCCAAAACACTAGAGAAAATCTTGATGTTTTTAGACACCCATTTCAGATTTATTACACATATCTCAATTTCAAGTACAAGTCCTTTGGACCAAATCCCCAAAAAACACCCCTTCTAGGCTAACCTAATTAGGTTGATTAGGCCTAATTTTCAAAGCAACATGCCCTCAAACTTATCACATGACCTTGAAACCTTTGGATAGAATTTCTTAGGTTCCCAAACCTCCAAAAAAATAACTAGATCCTTTGCTACGGAAAAAATTCATGCCAAACCTAAAAACCCTTGTTTTATGCACTATTCAAGAGCGTTTATTGAATATACTACTTCCACAACCTCCCAGACTTTAAAAACAACTTGAACAAAGGAAATTAACCATTGACATTCCTAAAAGTTCAAAACATCATGACCTCCCACAGATATTCTCACAAACCCTAGGCCTAAGCCCTCATTCATATGCATTTTTGTTCACAACAATATTACTCATATTGTAAGTTTTCACCCCTAACACCTATAACTCACTAAAACCACACCAATGGATTGAAATGAGCCTTATTACATCCAAAAAACACTAATCTTGCACACTTTACATTTAAATTCAAAAACTTTCCTTCAAATGCTACAAAGATTCATTAGTGCAAGATCGCCATTTTTCACATTTTAACACCTAAACTCAAAAACTCAACCTAAGACATGATTAGTGGTCTTGATTGACCTTATTCAAAACAAAAAATTCTCAAAGACTCATCCACCTACCTATTAACCTCCTAATTACCATCAAATGATCAAATAAGGAGGATGAGGTGTAGGTGCTCTTGCACCAGGGTTGTAAAAGTGTATTAAAGAGGGAGACCAATGATCGCCTCTTTCAAATGTTAGTTTTGGAATTTGAAGTGGTTTTCTTTAGGAGGGAAAAATTATAAAATTCCATGAGAAACCTGAATGGAGGATGATCCTTGGATTGGGCATCAAACCAAATGAGGAAATGTTGAATTTTCCTTAAGAAAAATGAGGTTTTGGTGAATGAAAATGAGTTTTTGAGTTGGGAAGCATTATTTTATGTTAGATTGAGCATGATCAGGGTATTTTAGGCTTTTTTGAATAGTTTTCAAGTTTTGGAGTGTTTGGCAAGTGCTACTTTCAATAAAACCTAGGGTTTCTAAGCCTAGGGAGAGGGTTTTATGGTTTGGGTGGTAAATGATTGAATCTCTACAATCTAACACTATAATTTGAAGTTTTGACAGATATAAAATGCTGCACCAAGGCTTCAGGAGATTACACAAAGTTTTGAAGGTGGTCCCTTTGTAAAAGTGGGCTAATTTGGGCCCTTAAAAGTGTAGAAAACCTGATTTGTGCAGTTTGGTACAAAACAGGCATTGGTGATTGTTGGATAAGTTGAAAGGCTCTATAATGGGTCCCTGATGTGTGTTGTGTTGTGAT
This sequence comes from Sequoia sempervirens, assembly GCA_007258455.2. NCBI lineage: Eukaryota > Viridiplantae > Streptophyta > Pinopsida > Cupressales > Cupressaceae > Sequoia > Sequoia sempervirens. The sequence goes on along the minus strand of VDFB02000015.1, from coordinate 103,405,833 downwards.
TTGAAAGGTTTTGTGAGTCGAATTCTACTCGATTGAGTGACTTTGATATGCTACAAGGAACAATGTGAATATGTTGAATGAAGAAGTCCTGATGAAATTGTAAATTAAAAATTATGTTTGCATATTGGAGTTGTGTATTTGTGTGTTGCAGGCCTCCCCCTACTGCATTAGGAGTATATTCCAATTTTTTATAGACTTTTCTAGAAAATTTGGTAGCATAGACAAGGCAATCAACTAGTTTGTATAACTGTTTGACAAAATAACTTAATGAAAGCTTTGGAAGCATACACAAAGTAAGTCAATTGTTAAAGAACAAAATGCCTCAAAGAGATGTGGTTTAAAAATGTAATTGGAAAGTGTATAAAATTGGGTAATTTAAAATGTCCATTGACAACCTAAGGTTGTAACATGACAAACAAATAATGCTCAACATGGAATATGCAAAACAACAAAAATGAAAGCAAGCCATAATAGAATGAAATAAAATGTACAAAGGCTTCACATACCTAAAAAACTAGAGTTTGAAATGGAGCTCTACCCAATTATGTAGCCTTTTCTTATTCTTTCCTCAAACTCCTAAACAATTTGACTTTTTCAAAAAGCTTGTTCCCCTCCAAAATTCAATTGTATATCAATTATCACTAGAATTTAAAATTGAATTGATATTATATGCCTTTCAACCTAAAAACTATGCTATTTCATGCAAAGGTGGTGAAAATATCATGAAAAAGGTGGTGGAATCTAAAAATAATGCATGGAGACTTCACTCAATCTCAAAAAGCTACTTTTTTTTTGGAGCACGTGCAGAACCAAGAGAATATACATTAGAATGTGGGCTGACATCACGGGTATATTGTGTTTTTTTACCATTTTTAGTGCAAGAAAAAATGTGCTCGCATTATAATGTGAGCTCATTATAACGTGTGCATATTATTTCTTCCTAGAACGGTCATGTCTCTAATTCTAAAAACTTGCTCGCGTTATCATAAAGTTGGTTTCTTTTATAGATTTATTTTCTCTCTTTCTCTGTACTCTATCCCACTTTCAAAGCGGATTGATTTTTCGATTTTGCCTGATTTACTGATTTTGATTTTGTCGATGCCTTTTGATTTGCGCCTGATGTTTGATTCTTAAAGTTTGATGCCGATTTTGCCTGATTTTTTGATGGATTTCTGATTTGTGATTTGCGCCTGATTTGCGCCTGATTTTCTGATGCTGATTTTCTGGATTTGCCTTTGATCTTGTTTGATTTTTGCGCCTGATTTGATCCGATTTGATTTGATCTGATTTGATTTTGAGATTTTGCCTGATTTTTGATTTTGATTTCTGACGTTTGATTTTGCTGATTTTGATTTTTGCTGATTTTGCCTGATTTTAAAACGGATTTCTGATTTGACGTTGATTTGATGATTTTTCGATGCGCTGATTTTTGATTTTTGTTTGATTTTTGCCTGATTCGATTTTTCGATTTTGATTTTGCGTTGATTGAGTCGCCTGATCCGATTTGATCGACGGATTTCGATGCCTGATTTCGATTTCTTGATCGGGTTGATTTTGATTTTGATTGCTCTTGCCTGATTCGATTTGATTTAAAAACCGGATTGATTGCCTGATTTTGCCCAGATGCGCCTGATTTTGTTTGCCTGATTTTATCTGATGGGAAGCAAGCAAAAGCGGATGTTTGAAATCGACCCGATAAAGTTTGATGTTTGATTTGATGCAAAGATGTTTGATTTGATTGTTTGATTTTGATTTTTGATTTTGATTGATGTTTGATTTCGCGCTTTGATTTGCGCTGATTTCGCGCCGATTTTTTGATTTTGATCTCGCGCCGATTTCTTCCCGGACTTTTTCCACTCTCCCACACCTCTGCCACTCTCACTCTTTCGATCCCCCGGACAAGCAACACATCATATTTCTTTCGATGACACTTACCTTTAGATCTCATTTTCTATCAAAAACATTAATAGCAATCTTCTCAGCTGGGATGACATAATGTGATGGCAGGTTGCTAGATACCTGTTCCCCTGACCGACTTTTCAATAGCAAAATTCGAAAACTAACATAATGCAGAGTATCGCACTTCATATTATATTTTTCTTTGTGAATCCCCAAGCCTTAGCATTGGTATTTTCCTTGGAATAGCAACCTAAAGGCTTGGAGGGTATTCCCAATGACTAGAGACGTTTTTTTGCAAATTCTACAATTTTTTCACATAATTGGGTTCATGCTCATCGTCAGGATTGCATCTGGTTCAATATCAACAAAGTTGAACACATGGGTAATGTTAGGTTCTCTCTTAGCTATCCAACAATGTAATTTTTTTCACTTTTTAACAATGTTAAGCCTTTCATCCATAATTTATTTTGTTTGTATGTCTCTTTTTCACCAAAACGTAGTGTTTGGTGTTTTTTTCGTTATAAATTAACTGTTCATCAAAATTTCAAATAAATTACATTTTTAGAAACTAGACTCTATTCTACAAATTTTAAAAAAAAAATTAAAAAAAATCAGTTACCTTCAAAAAATTTTAGGGGGAGCACAACCAAAATTCTACTTTTCAAGAAGTGTCGACTTAGAAAATTACTTAAAAATCAAATATTCATTAAAAAATTATTAGAAAAATCATGCATCAACTAGATACTATTAGCTAACTTTTGACTATAGCGATTTTAAAAGTACTACAAAAATTTTTACTGTGCTTGGGTCGTACAAGAGTTGCTATGTTATGTTTTTGTGACAAAAATAGCACTAATTTTTGTACGTCCCTCTTTTGAACCCCTTAATCTCAACCATTTTCAAAATAAATTAGTAGTTTAGAAAGTAGACTCAAAGCACTTCAATCCTTGGTTTTATTCCATCTCAAAATTTTGAGTGTAATTATCCTCAATTTCATGTCCAAGGTCAATATTTCCTGATTTCAGAAAAAAAGTGGCCACTTAAGCCCCTTTTTTGGGAACCATCTTGGTACACTTACCTAAGTGCAAAACCCTAGTTTGATGGTTAAATCGGGAAAAAAAACCCTAAATTTCATGCTTAAATAGGCTAGGAGGGGTCACTTTCCATTCATTTTTGCATTCACACTTTTAAAGTTCTAGCCTTTTGAGCTTTGACCCTTCTTCAGAATGGCGTAATGAGTGCTTCCTCGACACATTTATGAGCGAGTCCACATGTACTAGAGACCTCTAGGTGTAGGACCACCAGTATGTGACCCAAACCCAACCTTGAAATTTGATTTTTTAGTGCATTTATTATGCTTCAAAGTGTCAAAGTCCCCAGCCTCGCTATATAGTGATGCGCCAAGTGAAAAATCGATGATGTGAAGCTCAAATAGTGTCACTTATGAAAATAGTGATGTGGCTCACAATTTGACTTTAGGGTTTCAAACTCCAAATAGCGACGCTTTTACAAAAAGCGATACTTAGCTCAATTTAGGATTAGGGTTTTCTAGTCAAACAGAGATGCATGTGCACATGGTGATGTTGAGGTCAATTTAGCATTTTCAAAGAGTCCAGTATCGTTGTTTGGAGTTTTACAAATAATGACACCTTTGCAAATTGTGACGCATTCGTGGTTTTGAGGTCAAAAACTCCAAATGGGGTCAAATATTTTTCTAAATTTTGACATCATGGGTAAAGGAGGTGATCTAGCCTGTGCATTCACGCAAGCATTAGCCCTCAATCCTACACAAATTGGGTGATCTATCAAAGTTATGATAGGAGAACCTAAGCGAGATCGGTCTTTGGTATGTTTCCTATGCGCCCATTGTCCAGACCCACCTGGTGATAAGTTTGCAAAGAGGTGGCACAATGAGACCTCATATTTTCACCTTCTGACTAGTGAGGTGACTATTACTTTGGAAGATGTATGGTGCATTCTATGTTTGTCAATTCCTTGCAAGCAGGTGATCTATGGTACATATGATGACAGTGATGCATGCTTGGAGGTAATGGAGGTTGAGAAGTTGGCACTTTCTGAGGGCCATATTGACCTGGACTATTACGGAGGTCGATTCTTGACTTTCAGGTTGATTGTTTTTGCCATTATATGTGAGCTACTAGCTCTAGATCAGTGAGGCAAATACTTTAGTTTGGGATGGGCCTTGGCCTAGGAGAGGATACTTTTTTCCAAGATACAGTTTGCTTGGGGACTAGTGATGTTGACTTCACTATACGATGATTTACATGATTTTACATATTGTGACAACTGAGTGATTGGCACCAACATGACACTACTACACATTTGGGCCTGGGAGCATATTATCATGCTCTGACCAATTTTCACTTTGGTTGATACACAATCTAATGATCCTACGATTTGGACATACATGGGTACAATCACTCTATGACATACAAGACAGTTGGATCTACCTCACTGGCATTGTGTTCTTGATGAGATGGAAATGTTCAACTGGCACCCCTGGTTATAGATGCTAGCATGGTACAATGACGTACAATAGCTATTTTATGCTCGACAGACCTGACTAATGTAGGGGAGAGAGCATACCATTATAGAGTGCTACCTTCCAGATTGGGTAGCCCACCAGTTTTGAGAGGTTTAAGATCATTCAGATGATCAATACACTGCTATTTTTGCTAGATCACTAAGATACTATGTGGGGATAGAAAATTCTAGTGTCTCATGCTATTGATAGCTTTCAATAGTTGGTTGCTAGGCCATGGGCCTATGCTCAAGGACCAATGAATCTAGGCATGACTCATGCATATGATGAGTGGTTTATATCTCCATGTCAGCTAATAGATCCAAGAGTGGCTCCTCGACGAGGGAGACCTCAAGGGATGAGTGCTCAGAGAGCATAGGAAAGGCAGGGTGGACAGGATCCTAGAGCACCATCAAGTGAAAGGTAGCCTCCACGATAGCCAGATTAGTAATCAGATCAACAACCACATCACCCACCACAGTTGGATCCTTGAGATGGCCAAATACAATAGATGTAGGAATAGATATAGAGGTTATAGGAACAATTGCTAGGAGTTACATTAGAGAGAGATTAGGACAGGAAGCAAGTCTAGGCTCTTACTGTAGAGAGAGACCATGACCATTGGTAGAGGAAGGCCACAACGCTACAATTAGCTCAAGAGGTCGGTAGGAGACATTAGTTAGAGAGCATGGCTATCATATCGTAGGGGAGGACCGTGTCAACACAAATGTACTGTGAGGCAGTCTAGGAGGAAAAGTACTATAGACTTTGTTATCAGTAGGTTGTACCCTTGGTTGCTCAGGTGCCAGACTATTCCCAACAAACAGATAGGAGTACCCTTGTTCACACCTAGCTTATAGAACCCTCTTTAGGATGTAGTTCATATATTTCAAACATCTCAGAAAAAAAAATATAAAAGAATAAACTTCCCATGTAGTCAACAAGATACCCAAAACACCCTCCCTGTAGACCAAACAAAGTAAGCATGACCAAAGTTATATTACATGAGTATCCAACAAGCACAACAGATAAAAATATAATGATCAATACCCCATTCCTTTCTCTCTAAATCATTTTGATTAGACATTATTGAGAGGTCATTGCAATGAGTGAAATAAAATAAATCAACAAGACAAAGATCAAGTAAACAAACAAACCAATGTTCTTCATGGGTATGTGCAGGATCATCATGGAAAAAACATGCCCTTAAGTGGCAAAAAATTCAAAAAAATTAGAGTTAGGCAACTTGATGTAAAAATTTGAATAAGTTATCTATATTATTTCAAAAATATGTAAGAATATAATCTATAGCAAATTTAATGTAGTTTATAATCTACTAGGTTTGTTTAAAAAGAAAAAAATCTATTTGGTGAAAATTTAAAATTTCAATGCAGTAGTACTTAAATTTCAGAAGAAAAAAAAAGGTGTCTGTCTGACCACCCTAACCACAATAAAATGATAATATTTTATTATAAGATTTTAGATATAAGTAGAAGACTCATGACCAGTGTGATGCATATTTTTTTATCATTTTTTTCCAAGTAAATAATTAATTATGAATTTTTTATTACAAATTTTAGAAAATATAAAAACTCGTATGTCTGACCACCTTAACTTGGTCAAAACTTCATGAAATTCAAATTTTGTTTTTCTAATCCTTTATTATGCAAAGCATAGAATGTGACAAATTTTTTGGATTCAAAAAATGTTATATCATTTGAAAGCTATAGATGTTTTTGAATTAGCCTATCAATCAGGACTTTAGTCATAATTTGAATAGAAAATGAATAATAATTACTTATTAAATTGAAACTAAAGTATAATTTATATTGGTGGAAATCTAAGAACCTCTTTTAAAAATCCCTTTCGTTTCATCAATTTTGGGTAAAAAAAGTCGTCAGCCACATACCCATCATATTGCCACTTTTTGGCCCATCATGATCTTGCACATACCCTCATACCTCTAGCCAAGACTAAACTATGGTGATGCCTGATGTTGATGTCCATTGTAGGAAGGATGCATCCTAGAAAATGATGTTATCATATGATTTGGGACAAGCTAGATGATGGGATATTAGTAGCAAGAGTTTTACCAACTTGTTTACCTACTGACCTAGACTCGAGACCTTAAGGTTTGAGTTTCTACTTTTCACCTACTAGACTTGTTTCTGATTGTTGTACCAAAGGTTGTTGATGATGATGATTTATTATGAGTGGATGTTTATTTCAAATGATCGTGAAATAGGATTGATGAATTTTTTTTCAAATATTTGGATGTTTTTGATGTTTTGAAATGTTTTGATGTTGTTTTGGGTATTTTCAAGTTGTTTTACAAATGTTTTGATTTTCAAATTTTCCAATTTTTTTTTGTTTTATGATATTTTGACCAAGAACCTAACCTAAAGGCCTATCCGAGGGGCCTCAGGGGCTGATCAAATATTATCCTTGCCCACGTTATACACATAGAGACCACGTAGTTCAATTGACACAGACTCGTTTATTGATGAAGATATGAACATGTATGGATTGATAGTTTATTATGATGAACCCCTAAAGGACTAACCTAATGCATCTCAAGGGAACATCGAGGATAGCCTTGCCTATGTTCAGACCTCAGAGACCCATAGTTTTACAAGACAACTCTATTTTTTACCTTTTCTAACTTTTAACTTGTTTTTTGTATTTTGATATGTTTCTGATGTTTTTTGGTTTTATGATTTTATAAATGTTTTTGGATTTTTTTATTTTAAGGAAGAATTCAAGAACATACACGAATCCAATCAAATTAGGTATAAGAACATTCCCCTAGTGTGAGGTGATAGACTACTCTAATATAGGTAGGAAAAATTGACCTTAGGAATGTGCCAAGTAGTTCTAGGAGGGATCATGATACAAACATAGGATCAAGCTATGATGTGGATGTGGGTGGGTGATGGATGGAGATATGGAATGTGATGGATGAATGGTGCAAAAAAAATCATAGAGACCATGGTGGATTGAAAGTGCTTATTTACACAAGGCATCTGATTGCCAGGTTTTCACTAAGATACTTGCCCAAAGTGCCACCAAAGTGGTTTTCACTAGAAGATGATTTTTCTTTACTATTTTCCAATCCTTTTTCTGATTTTTTTGGATTTTAATATTTTAATATTTTAATTTTAATTTTTTGGATTTATACCTTGCAAGTTTAGGCATAATTTTTTTTGAGATGGGAATTGTTTATGGGCTCCTGTAGAGTTTCACCTTCTAGTGTGGATAACTGATATGCTCCTGATTTGTAGTTCATTGTGATAATGAAGGGTCCCAACCAATTGGATTAAAACTTTCACTTTCTATTTGGATTTGGTACATTTTTCTAATTTTCTTTTAACACGATCTCTCCAACTTGAAAGGTCTGACTCCTAATCTTCTTATTGTACCTCCTCTTAAGACAATTTTGATAGACTTGTAAATGATTCAGAGCATATATGCACCGCTCATTTAGTAGTTCTAATTCGTTCAACCATGACACCTGATATTTTTCATCAATGATGAGATTTTGTAATGATATTCTTAAGGATGGGAGCTCGATCTCAATAGGAAGGATGGCTTATAATTCGTAGACTAGGGAGAAATGGGTTGCACCTGTAGGTGTGTAGATACTCGTTTGGTAGGCCCATAAGTCAGGATTTAGCTATAAGTTCCAATCATAACCAACTTCATTGACTATTTTCTTTAGTATTTTCAAGATGGTTTTATTGGTAGCCTCAACTTGGCCATTTCCTTGGGGGTACTATGGAGTAGAAAAATGATGTTGGATATTGAAATTTTGGCATAGGTCTAAAACATCTTGGTTTTTGAAAGGTGTCTTGTTATCTGATATAATGTCTTGAGGAACACCAAAGCAAAAAATTAGGTAGTTTAGGATGAACCTGGAAATATTCTTTCCTATGATATAGGTCATGGGGATGGCCTCTACCCACTTTGTGAAATACTCAGTGGCGGTGATAATGAACTTATGTCCACTAGATGAAGTGTGTGTGATTTTACCAATGAGATCGATCCCCCATTGTGAAAAGAGCCAAGGTGTTATAATTGGTTGGAGCTCCTGAGCTAGTGCATGGATGAGGTCCCCATGCTATTGACATTGTAAACACCTTCAAACATAGTCGTGTGCTTCCTTTTCCATTGTTGGGAAATAGTACCCAATCCTTGGCAGTTTCTTGGCAAAGGTCATACCACTCAAATCTGACTCACAAAAGCCATTGTGTACCTCAGTTAAAGTAGTCAAAGCTTCCTCGGGGCTAAGGCATCGCAAGAAGGTTCCTTCAATACTCCTACAATATAGGGTGTCTCCTAAGATAACAAAGCGGGATGACTTCTTGAAAAATGTTCTTTTAAGGTTCGGGGTGATATCAGCGGGGAGGACTCCTATTTTTCAAGTAGGTGTAAATATCATGATACCAAGGGTCATTGGAACAATGATTACACACACAAATTTAGACTCTAGTAACTTGAATGCTAGTACGAGAAGTTTCTCTACAAGGAATTCTTACTTAGGGATGTTTCCTAGGATATCCAGTAGCGATCCAATTGTTGCCATAACATCTGTTGCTCTGTTATTTTCCCTTGGAATTCACTCAAACATGATGTCAATGAAGAATTCTTTGAGGCTTTCTAGAGTCTTTCTACCAGTTTCTTGTATGGAGTCAATTTTTCATCCTTAGTTTGGTATTCATCATTTACCTGATTAATGATTAGTTGTGAATCTCTATAGACCTTGAGTGCCATGATCTGTGTATTGCTATTTTGAGTCCTATGACAAGGGATTCATATTTTGCAATGTTGTTTGTGCAAGGAAAAGATAGCTTATATGACTTGGGTATGCAATCTCCTTGTGGTGTAATGAAGAAGACTCCAACTCCCGAACCATGTTGTTTGTAAGATCCATTGAAATATAGTTTCCAGTGATCCACTATGCTTACGTTAAAGATGGACTCATCGGGGAACTCTGATACAAGTGGGTTTTTTGAATACATCAGTGCTTCTACCAAATAATTTGTAATTACTTTTCCTTTAATGGCCTTTCATTCTAAATACTCAATGTCATGTTCTATAAGGATCATAACCCATTTATTTGTTCACCTTGTGAGTGTTGCTTTAGAAATCAGATACTTGAGAGGATCTATCTTGGCAATGAGTTTTATCTGATGAACCAACATATAGTGTCTGAATTTCTATGCAACAAACACTACTGCTAGGCAAGCCTTCTCAATGGATGTACAATTCAGCTCATGTCCTACCATGGTTCTACTGACATAGTAAATAGCTCTCTCTTTCCCATTTTCATCATGTTGTTCTAAGAGGCACTACTATTACCGATATATACAAGATCAAAGGCTTGCTTGGAATTGATGGCATTAGGACTAGTGGTGTGAGAAAGTACTCCTTGATTTTATTAAATGCCTGGTCACATTTCTTGACCCATTTGTATGCTACCCCTTGTGGAGTAGATGAGAATATGGGATAGCCTTATCTGCTAATTGTGCTACAAACTAACAAATGGATTGGGGCCCTCCATACAAACCCCTTAACTACTTCAATGTTCTTGGTGCCTCCATCTCGAGAATTGCTTTGACTTTGGCGGGGTCTATCTTGATTCCCCTCATAGATACAATGTACTCTAGGAGCTTGCCCGATTGTACTCCAAAGACATATTTTTTTAGATTGAGCCTAACCATGTATTCTTCTAGCCTGTCGAAGATGGAGCTTAGTGCCTCTATGTGATCTTGATGCTTCTTTGATTTGGCCAATATGTCATCCACATAGTCTTCCATAGTTTTGTGAATCATGTCATGGAATATTAGCATCACAGCTCTCTGGTAGGTAGCTCCTACATTTTCAACCTAAATGGCATCATGTTCCACTAGTATGTCCCCCATGGACAAGTGAAAGTTATCTTGTGTTGGTCATATTTAGCTACCATGATCTAATTGTACCCCGAGAATTTTTCCATTAGTGATAGCATTTCATGTCCTACCACCATATCCACAATCATGTCTATATTTGGGAGAGGAAAATCATCCTTGGGACATGCTTTGTTTAGATCTTTGAACTCATTGTAGATGTTGATGCCCCGAGTGGGCTTAGAGACTGGTACAAGATTTGAAACCCATTCTAGATAATCAATTGGTTGTATGAAGCAAGCATCAATGAGCTTATGTAATTCAAGTTTGACTAGTAATCATTCTCTATCCCAAACAATCTCCTACATGCTTGTTTCTCCTACTAGAATGATCGATATATTTGTGAATGCATTTTTCTTAGTTTTTGTCTTATTGGTTTTTCCTCTGGATAGATGGCTATGTGGTGAGCCAAAATTTTTGGATCAAGACCAGGCATGTCAGTGTAGATCCATGCAAAGTTTTCCTTTCCCTTAGAAAAGAAGTTAGGAGTTCCTGTTCTTCATAGAAGGTGATATGTGGGGCTTCCTCAGTCCCTAGATTGACTGGATTACATTTGTCTGCTAAGACTGCTAACTTTTCTTGATTAATAGCACTAAGGGGTATATTGAATCCCTCATTCTTTAGCACCTTAGAGAGGTTTTCACCATTGGATGCATCCTTTTTTTTTACTATTTTTGGGTCAGAGAGTGTCATAGTGTGCTTTTCACTCAAAGACCTAGATATTATTCTTAAATTTTCACTTTTGTGACTAAGGGATTAAATTGTTTCCCCATAATATGCATGTGTGTCTAGGTCAATTTCAAACCTATCTTTGTGATCTCTACATGGTGGAGTATCCCTCAATCCCATGAATTCTAAGAGAGCCTCATCATTTTCAAACATGTCTAAAATCGGTGGTCCTCGTTGGTCATAGTTGATGAGTTGGGGATAGACTAATTTTAGCTCATGGGTTTGATTGTTCAACTCTAAAGATAGGGTACTAATCATGAGAAGGGAGGAATCCTTGAATACCATGGGTAGGTTAGGGTATGTGCAAAATCATGATGGGCGAAAAAGTGGCAATATGATGGGTATGTGGCTGATGACTATATTTTTTACCCAAAATTGATGAAACGAAAAGGGTTTTTAAATGAGATTCTCAGCTTTCCACCAATATAAATTATGCTTTACTTTGAATTTAATAAGTAATTATTATTTATTTTCTATTCAAATTACGACTACAGTCCTAATTGATAGGCTTATTGAAAAGCATCTATAGTTTTCAAACAGTATCACATTTTTTTAATACAAAAAATGTGTCACATTCTATGCTTTGCTACTATAGGATTAAAAAAAGAAAAATTGAATTTCATGAATTTTTTACCAAGTTAAGGTGGTCAGACATACAATTTTTTATATTTTTAAAAATGTTGTAATAAAAAATTCATAATTAATAATTTACTTGGAAAAAAATTACAATAAAATATGCATCACATCAGGGCATGAGTCCTCTACTTATATCTAAAATATTATAAAAAAATATTATCATTTTATTGTGGTTAGGGTGGTCAAACAAACACCTGTATTTTTCCCTAAAATTTAAGTACTACTACATTGAAATTTCAGATTTTCACCAAATAGATTTTTTAGAAAAAAACAAACCTAGTAGTTTAGAAACTACATTCAACTTGCTACAAATTATATTCTTACATATTTTTTAAATAATATAGATAACTTGTTCAAATTTTTACGTCAAGTTGCCTAACTCTGATTTTTCTAATTTTTTTGCCACTTAAGGGCCTATTTTTTCCATGATGATCCTGTACATACCTGTCAGTTATGTGATCCTCATCACATACATCGGTTATGTCAAAGTAAAGTTATGTAAAGGTAAACATATGGATACCGGTAACTGAGGAGGAGCTTTGATTTTTCTAACTAGGGTGCCTTTTCCAAGTATGGTTATTTTTGAAGGGGTACATCCAAGGCCAAAATTCCTTATATGCTTCTTAGGAATGATAGGTTCTAGTAGGCCATTATCATTTTTCCCTATCCTTTCATTTTTTTTATAGCCCCATCCTTGCATCATCTGTAGTCCTTTGTTGTTATAATCCATGGGAAGATCAGGCACAAGCCTTTCATCTTGGTATAGTAGACTTGACATGTCCTTTTCATCTAGCACTTCCTGGCTTAGGTCTCCCCAACATCTGAATCTAGAGGGGTCTACTTTGATTTTTTGAGATGAGGTGTTATTTAGATGTGGTTTCCCATGAGATCTAGGAGATTGAGGTAACTCTCCTGTTACAAAAGCACTTTTCTTCATTTTGTAATCTCCACACCCATTGTCTAGAATAATGAATTTGATATCAAAGATGTCAAGATTGGTGGGCGTCTTTTTCTCAGAATTGGGGGATAGAGTAGATGGGTCTATATATGGGTTCGTAGGGCCTTCATCATTTTTTGGGACTTGAGGGATCTTGTAGTACTTGGCTTCTAGAATCTTGCATTAATGAAATGGCTTGGGATCACCATGGATTGTGACCTATTGATTTTGGTAGGGAAACTTGACACATTGATGGAAGGTAGATGTGAAATCTTGCATCCAATGGATCCATGTGAACCCCAAGAGGATATTGTAAGGTGGTTCTAGTTCAAGGACTTGGCATGTAGTTTCCATGATGGCTATCCCTACTTGAATAGGGAGTTGAATAGTGCCTTGAAACACTCTTTCTTCATCATCATATTCCCTTATTGTAATACCTTTACCTTTTTCAATGACGTCCATAGAGAATTCCAAATTCTTTATTATCTTGAGAGTACAGATATTTAGACTCACACCCCCATCCACCAAGAATCTTTTGAATTTATTCTTATGGACTAGGACTTCAAGATGTAGTGAATGGTTATGAGATGGTTGAGTTGGGAAGTCTTGATTAGAAAATGTTAGGAGATGTGGCATGGTGATGTGTCCAACCATAACTTGGAACTAGTCAGCATCAATATCTATCGAGATGGGGGAAGTGGCTAATGATTATTCTAGGATTTTCCTGTGTGCGGGTAAGATTTTCAATAACTCCAAGATGGAGATCTGGGCGAGGGTTCTTTATAATTGGTCTAAGACATTATAACCATTGGGAATGGATTTTTGATTTGAGGCTATTGCCTTGGATGGTTGGGATGGTCCAGAAATGGTAACTTTTCCACCACGTGTGGTGACTCCACAATCGTCTTTGGCTCCCTTGACGTTGACAACAGTGACCCATTCATCTAAGGATGAAACAACATGATCATAAACATGGTTTACATTGTTATTCTTTGACTTTCCATTATTGTTCCCTTTATTGTGATCCAACATCAAATTCGTGTATATCTTAAGGTCATGTTTTCTTGTAGGTTGTTCCACATTTATGGTTTTGTCATCGATAAGGTCTTGGATCAAATTTTTTAGTCTCATGTAGCTGGTCGTCATATGCCCCTTGATTTTATGAAAATCATAAAGGTGGTTTTCATTATACCATGGTGGTTTCACTTGGGGCTCTTGATAATTCTCATAAATGGGGATTTTAATGAGATTCTCCTATACCAATTTTTTCATGATAGATTTGATTGATTCCCCAAGGGGTGTGTATTTTCATTTGGGGGGATACTTGTTCCACGGGGGTGGTCCCCCTTGATTATTCAGATGATTGACTACTTGATTATTGGGTTGTTGTGATACTGCATTGGCTTGTGTGTTGTTTTAGTTTTGGACTTGCAGTTGCTAATATGACTGTGTTTTTCCTTGGGGTACTATTATAACTTTGGCATCAACTACACCATTGTTAGTAATGTTCTTGTTCTTTGCCCATGTGTGAGGTTTTTCATTATAATTGGTTGATGGGTGGTTGTCTTGATAAGTAGGTGTCCCCCTTGTGAAATAGGGGATCTTTTGATGTTGAGCGCCTTGGGGATCAATTAGTCATATGTGGTGATGCATTGCATTTTTAGATGGAAGGACAAGGTTCCTTCAAGATTAGTGATGAGAGTGCAGATTTGTTGTTCTTTTGGAATAGCCCACTTGCTCCTGTTGGCCTTGGATCACCATCATTGTAATAAGGATGTGAATGTTTCCCCCTTAGCTTGTTTGAGAGTAGATAGTTCTTCTAGACTCAAGTCTATGCCTATGTTGAATGCGTAATTTTGTATGAATGCATCCATAATTTCTTGGAACTTTTTGATTCTGGAAGGAAGGCGAGAGAACCATTGCATTGCTGGTACAACTAAGCTCTAAGGGAATAGTCGCATTAGATAAGTGTCATCGTATGCAACTTCAATGCAGTGAACATGAAATTCCCTGATGTGATCTTTAGGGTTACTAGTTCCATGATATTTGTGAAAATTAGGTATCTCAAACCCTTTCAGAAATGGAACCAGCACAATGCTTCTATCGAATGGATAAGGGCACAAGTTCCCTTGGGTTTTTGTTGTTTTTCTGGATTGTAGGTCTAGAACTTGTGAGAAAATTTTGATTTATGTAGACACATCATTTTTTGGATCAAGTGGTGGGATGAATTTGTTTTGAGGTGCTTTGATTGTTTGAGTCATGGGTAGATTGCTTTGTGTGTTTGTGGGAGGTGGCTGCAAGATTTGTTGTGTGATCAATGCTTTTTGGTATGTCTGTAATTGTTTTTGGCCAACAATACTTGTTTTTTCTCTTGCTATTGTTGTGCCAACAAGGCTTGTTGGTCTTGTTGATGTTGTGCCAACAATTCTTGTTATTGGGCTAGTAGTTGAGTCACTTTTTGTTGTACTTGTTATTGTTGCAAAGATTTCTAATAAGCTTGATGTTGAATTGCTTGTTGTTGTGCTTGGTATTGTGCCTGTGCTTGAGCTTGTTGGGATTGATACTGAGCTTGTTCCTGAGCTTGAGCTTGTTGGGCTTGATACTAAGCTTGTTTCTAAGCTTGAGCTTGCTGGGTAGCTTGTGCAGCTTGTTGTGCTTATGCAGCTTGTGTGGCTTGTGCGGTTTGTTGTTGTTGTAATAAAGCTTAAGCTTGTGTCGAGGCAGCTTGTTGTGCTTGTGTAGCTTGTGTGGCTTGTGCGGTTTGTTGTTGTAATAAATCTTGAGCTTGTGTCAGGGAAGCTTGTTGTGCGACTTGCCATGCCTGTGCTTGTTGAGTAGCTTGCTATGTAGCGTGCATGGCTTGTTGAGCTTGAAATTTTTGGAATGCTTTTTGATAGGCTTGTTGGGTAGCTTGGAGTGTGATACTAGATTGATTTTCCATGTTTGGTTTTGGTGGTGGAGGTGGACGATTTGGAATAGTGTGAGATGTTGTGATGATATTTTTTTGAGGTGGTTGTTGAGGCATCGTTGGATTGATGATGGGAGGTTGTGTGATAGATGGTGTAGTTTTTATGCTAGGTCCTTGGAAGATCATATTTATAGATGGTGCTACGATTGATTGTGTTGTTTGGATTGGTGCCACCTGGTGTTGTGATATCAGTGGCATGATTAGAGGATTTGGTATGTTGATTTTATTCATGACTGGAGGATTGGTTTGATTTGGTTGATTGAGGATTGGTAAAGGGGTTTCCCTAAATCGAGGATTGGTGTGGATGTTAATGGTAGAGGGGGAAATGGTGGGAAGATGGGTGGTGTGTTTCCTTGAGAAAGTGATGATGAGGGATCAAAGATTCCCCCTTGTCCTTGTTAAGTCATGGGGAGAGAGACTTGTGTGTCAAGGGAATATTTCGATGATGCAGTGAAAGTGGATGGATTATTGGTTTCATGAAAGATGAGCGAAATGTATAATTGTTTCAGATCTTTAGGAATCAATTGACCCAAGATGGTGTTTGCATCTAGGTCTTGGTTATTTACAAGGGGATGTGTTTGAATAACATGAAGCAATGAACTTCCCTTGGTAACCATGGGTTGACCTGGAGCGTAAGATGATGTTGGTTGCGAGATGGGTTGAATGATGTTTTGGAAGGAAGGTGTGAATGATAAAAGTGGCATAATTGCAAGAGGTTTTTCCACAATATTGCTCACATCATAATCAAAAGGGATTTTAGCCCCTTCCTTTGTTAATTCTAACATGTATTGTGAAGGATTAATTCTCATCATTGTGTTGACAATTTTGTGATTTTTCAAGATTTTGGACCATTTCTATGATTTTGTCTTGAGTCATTCCTAGGAAATTATTGGTGATATCCTCCACTTGGTATCCTCCCTCTTGAAGATCTTGTGGTAGTT
The DNA here is from genome assembly GCA_007258455.2 of Sequoia sempervirens. Taxonomy (NCBI): domain Eukaryota; kingdom Viridiplantae; phylum Streptophyta; class Pinopsida; order Cupressales; family Cupressaceae; genus Sequoia; species Sequoia sempervirens. The sequence goes on along the minus strand of VDFB02000015.1, from coordinate 103,389,236 downwards.
GAGGAAGGTTGAGTGGGGGATTGCTAGATCCAATTAGGTTGATTTCAGGTGTAGTTTGACTCAAGTCACTTGAAGTGGATGTTTCTTTGTTTGTTTCCATGTTCTTCTTGTGTTGAGATCTAGTTTGGACCATAAAACAAGGATCAATTTCCAGGAATGTGGGAGGTGAACGTCTAACTCCTTAGATTATTCTAAATTTTAGGTACAAAAAAAATATCTAAGATGTTAAGGATCAAAAGGTGATGATGAGATAAATGAAAGATGATATGAATAATTGAACTATTAAGAAACCTTGAAGGGGATACTAGACTTTACGACTTTTGGATTTTTGATTTTTGATTTTATTTTATTTTATTTTGACTTGATTTGGATTTGATTTTAACTTGATTTGGATTTGATTTTGATTTGATTTGGATTTGATAATGAACTCATAAACTGCAAGACGTTAGATGTTTTCTTGGAATAAACTTGTCCACAAGGTGATAATTTAACTAAGTGTATGAAGAAGGATTTATCTACACACACCTAGTAAAACAAGATGATTTTGATTTTTTTTAAAGGGTTTGCTGAAAGTCTAGTATGAAGGATTTTTCTAGAACTTCTAAGAGTTGTTTTTGGGATGGGTTTTGATTGATGTTTTGAAATGGATGAAAGTGTTGATTTTGATCCCAAGTGAGCTTAGAGAGACTTTTGTTTACAAGACTTGGGTATTGAAGAACATGATATACTTCGAAGAATTTGTTCAACCTACAAAGTGACATACTTGAAATGTTGAAAGAGACTTGGATTTTGACAATAATAGAATGAATACAAATTGGGATTGTCCTTTGATGCACGTTTGTAAAAGTTATAGAGCAATCTTTCTCTAACCTGATAAAGCATAGACTAATTTTTTTTTACATTACTTGGACTAAGACGTTTGTGATAATTGATGGAATTTGGTTTTGGAACTTTGATCTTGCATGAAATCATTTGAGAAAACACATGTGTGGGGTTCAATTGTATTTTATCTTTGTTTAATGAGTTTTTTTTACCATAAACACTTTCTTGTTTAGATTTTCAACTAAATGTCTATGTCTCAATTTCTTTTCATCCCACAAAGTCCATTATGTGGAAATCAAGAGAATCAAGGCAATATTTCCCTAATGTTGACTTTAGAGAACAAATTGATATATAAATCTAAATACTTAAAAGCCTTGAAGGATGAAATCCCTAGGGACAAGTAGTAGCACTTGGAATTTTCAAAGGTATTCACTCTATTCAAAGGGTTTGAAATTTTTATGATTTGTTTAATGTTTGTTTCCAAGTTTTGAGATTTCAAGCAATGTGTTTGATTGACTCGCAAATTGAACAACCCTAAGATAGAAAAGACAATATTTGTTGAATTACCACTTGGATTTCTCTAGCTACGATTATCCAGAGCAGATGAATAGAAGCTTGACCACACTAGCTCCCCTCCATGGAACTCACTTCTATGGGTAAACCAAGCTTCAGTTCTCATGAATCTCCCATGATGAAATTTTCAACTTTACAAAGAATTGCAAATATGTGGGATGGCTCTAGAGGTCTGACCTCCTCATGCCAACAAATATTGGGATTTTTGGCTTCTAAACAAGAGATCGTAATAAGGGCATCTCGTTCAAAGGAAAAAATGATAAACTCCCTCAAGAGGTCTCCCAATTCTTAGAACAAGGGATTTACACATCATAAAGATACTGGGGGAGGGCCATCATGTATTACTTTGTTGATTGCAAACTTTCCTTGCAACCACAAATTTGTATAGTAGTTCAAAAGAGCCTGGCTTATGCTAATTACCATTTGGGCCGTTCCCTTGGGGTGAGTACTTTTTCCTACCAAGGCAGGCCCTCTAAATGTACACAAAAGTGAGTAAGTGGATCCATAGTTTGATCAATCCTTGTTTGTGTGAACAAGGAGAGAATACACGTGATGCCTTTTCTCACACTAGAAAGATGTGTTCAATTTTACAAACCCAAATTTGAAATGTGGAGGAAATATTTTAGACAACCTAATATCACTAAAATGCCTTTGATTCTCAAGATCAAACTTGAAGTGCATACATATTTTGATGGTATTAGTTTGTAAAAAAGATTACAAAACAAGATAAGCACATGTTCATTTTAGACCTCAAAAGCAGTCAATGGGTTCTTTTTATAGCACCAAATTTGAGTGTTTGAAGTTGTTTGTTCAATTTTTTAAGATCCAAAATCAAATCTAGTGAGTTTCTAAGGTTTTTTTTAACCCTTTGTATGTTCTTTTTAAAGCCCAAATGAAATGTATTTGACTCCTAAACTAAAAGATAGCAAGATTTCCAAAGATTGGGTTATAAGTATCCCTAAAGTGTTAAAAAACACTTGTTACAATTGTGACATAGTTCCATAAGAGACCTTCTCTTTGTTTCCCTTTTTTCTTCCATATTTGTCCCCTAACCTACAAAATTTGATCAACCTATAGAAAACAGGGCCACAAAACAGGTTAATGGTCAAGAGAAATTAGAACAAGAAAGCACATGTAAAAATAAATTTGAAAATTGATTTTTACCCAAACCCAGCGTCACAATCCACAAAGGCCTCATTGTTTGGAATCCATTATAATCCATTAGAATGAAAAGAAAGATCAATATTGAAAATTGAAATCAGAATCTATCTAATCCAAAAACACTTAATCTATTCATATTCAATCACTCATGAAATGAACAATCTAAGCTATTTGAATATACGAAATGAAATCCTAAGATTAACATAATGGATTCAAAAGAAAAAGAGAGATTACCATCCCATGTTGGAGTGTATTTGCATGATGTTGGGTTGTTCATATCACTGGAGAGCCTCCATTGTTCATGTGCAAAACCTTGATGAACGATGGTTGGTTGATCGAAAAAGGTTGAATCTCTATCAATAGTGATTGTGACAGTACTTCTTTTTGAAAGTATGATGATTCTCTGATCCTTATTTGTGAGGAAAGAGGTTTGTTATATGGAGAAAAAGATTTTGAATTGGTCATCAGGATTCAACAATGTTGGATCAAGATCAATGGTTGAAATGTGTTGAGAGGATTTAGACATGAGAATATTGTAGAAATTGACTAATCAATTAGGAATAGATTGGCCAGTCAACAACCAGATGGCTTAGTTAGGAAATAGATGGCTTAGTTAGAAAATAGATGGCTTAGTTACCAAATTAGATTGCTCAATCAAAAATTAGGTGAGAAATATGAATTAATGTATTTAATTAATTAATTCCTTTTTGGAGTTGAACGTGAAAATCAATTTTGACTTTTGCAAACAAAGTTGCATTAGTTTGATTTTATTTTTGATGAATGACTTGAATAGTTTGATTTAATTATTCAAATTTTGAGGGAAAGTGAGTTAATTAGATTATTATGATTTGATAATTTAATCAACTTAGGAGATAATGCATGGAGAGATAATGATACAATTAACTAAATAGATATTTTATTCAACTAGAAGAAAGTATCCATTACATTTGAGGAGATTCTATATGAAGAGATAATGAGACAGTTAACTAAATGGATATTTTAGTCAACTAATTCAGAAGAGCTAGTTAAGTTTTTGAGGGAAATTAATTAAATAAATAATTAATTAGTATCAAGAGGAATGTGCACATGTAAATTTGACTTTAATAAATAAATTTTATTTATTAAAGTGATGGTGTTGAATGAATTAAATAATTCAATCTATTTAATTTGGAAAGTGGAAATTTGTTTAATTAAATAATTATTGATAATCATTTAATTAAATTAGAAGAATATGTGGGGTTAAATAATTAAAATAATTATTTAATGTAGAAGTTGAAAGAGGATTAAATGAAGAGTTAACTAAATAGATATTTTAGTCAACTAAGAGAAAGTGGTCGTTATGTTTAATGGAATAATGCATGCAAAAATAATTGAATAGTTAACTAAATAGATTGTTTAGTTAACTAAAAGAAGAATTAGTCCATGTGGAGAAGATAATTAATTAAATTAATTAATTAATATTAAGAGCAGTGTGCATGATGAATTTTTTTTAATAAATAAAAGATTACTTATTAAAGAGATGGTGTTGAATGGGGATTAAATAATATTTAATATTATTTAATTTAGAAAAGGTGGGATTAAATAATTGAAATAATTATTTAATGTAGAAGTTGAAAGATGATTAAATAATATTATATATTATTTAATTTATGACGGGAGATTGATTGATTTAATTAATCAATTCTTTTTGGAGTTGAACGAGCAAATCAAGTTTGACTTTTGCAAAGAAAGTTGCATTAGTTTGATTTTATTTTTGATGATATTATGAATAGTATTATTCAATTTATTCAAATTTGAAGGAAAACGAGTTAATTAAATTATTATGATTTTATAATTTAATCAACTTAGAGAAATAAAGTTAATTAGTGATATAATTAAATAATTGACATTATTTAATTGATCACGAAGAATAAAGTTAGATTAGAACTATATTAAATAAATAAAATTTATTTAATTTTTTGAATTTGATGAAAACATGAATTAATTAAATAATGTTGTATTATTCAATTAATAGTAGAAATTAGGTTTTTAGGATTTTATTAAATAAATGAACTTTATTTAATTGGTTGAAAATGATGAGAAATTAAATTAATTAAATAATGTATTATTATTTAATCAACAGAGGAAATTAGGGTTTTTACACGAAATGCTCCAAAGATGACTTCCACACATAGAGCAAAGAAAGTATTCACCATGGTAGTATAACAAGAATATTCACAAACAAAAAATTGAAATGACGCTCAATTGCCCCCATTATTTCTTCTCTAAATTCTTATGGACATTCTCGAGAGATCCTGTGAATGAGTCAATAAAATAAATCACAAAAAAAAGACAACAAAAAGATAAAACAATGTTGTTATATTACTTTCCAAATCTATTTGAGGTGGTTCTATTATCCAATGTTGATCATGTCTATCGTAGGAATGGATTTGTTAAGATATGGTGTTGATACTTTGGCATTGTTTCCATCTATTTATAGTCAAAGCTTTCACAATTGTTTGCTTGAAGGTTTTAGCTTTTGATGTATGATTTGTTTGTTTATTTGTTAGTTTCGTCAAATGGTGAATGTGACATATTTTTTTTATTATGGATGATGTTTTATTACAGATTGTGATGGCAGAAATGGGTCTTTTTTCTTTTTCTAAGTTTTATGATGTTTTTTGGGGACTAACCTAGGGCCTCAAGGGCTCATCAAAGATAAGCCTTGCCTATGTTGTACACACAAAGGCTCGTAGGTCGATTTGTTTGTTTTGAATGTTTTTTATCTTTTTTGTTTTGTGAATGTTTTTGGATTTTTAGATTTTTTGACTGTTTTTGGATTTTGTGTTTTTCTAGATGTTTTTGATCTTTTGATGTTTCTAACAATTTTGAAATAAAGCAAGGTCATCCCACAATACTGGTTTACAATTTTTGGCCAAACTAGACACTAAACTAATTTTTTCTAACTAAATCTTCACTTTTAAGCACCTATAGCAGCTAAACTGTGAGGAATTTGAAGATGATGCAAACTAGTGATTTGTGACATTTTTCCTATAGATTCTAAATATATTTTTTCAAAAAATTTGGAATCATATTGCACTTCTTTTTCCATCTCCTTCCAAAACTATTTCTTTTCAGTAAACACCATTTTTAAGGAGTGGCACTCACCGTATAAAACATATTTCTTTTTCCATGAAGGATAAAATTCTATTTTTTTCAAATTTAGATTTGTAACTATGATATCTTGTGCTTTGAATTTGTTTCATGGTGTTTTATTGAAATTTTTTTCCTTAATCAAGTTTTGAAGTCAAACCAATTACAATTCAGACATTGGTGGACTGTATAACACATAACCTTTTTGTATGTATCAATTTTTTATTTTTTTTGTTAGATTAAGGACTTCAATATCTAGTGCACTCATATTTTTCAAAAAAAAAATTGATAATCTTCTATTTTTCCATATGTGCATAACAGAGAGCTTGATGTTTGATGAAAACCTACATTCACAAGAAATAAAAAATAAATAAAATAATAAATAAAATTTATTTAAAATTATACTTTTTGGGAAGCTTATAATAAGGACTACATACTTACAAAAAATAAATTTTAAATGAATTCATTTGATCCCCAAAAGGTAAATCAAAAGTGGTTTTTTATCATCATTTTGATAGGTGTACAGGAGACTCTGTTATAGGTATAGTTTAAAACTAGTGAGGTTATATCCAAGGGGGTTTGATCTAAGGTAGTTTGATCAAACCCTCTTCAATTGAAATGATTTAAATGGAACTTTTTAAGGCTTAAATCATTAAATATTCTCTAAAAATATGTGATTTCAACAAAAAATAAGAATCTCCCAGAAATTGTAAACCAGCTTTGTGGGATCACCTAGCATGTTGGAAACCTAAGGGGACTGACCTATGGTCTCGAGGGCTAATAAGCCTTTCCTAAATTGTATACACAGAGACCACATAGTTTGACCATTTGACTCAAAGCATAAATTGTTTTTTGGGCAAACAACATTGATAATCTAGATTGATATTCCACTTCTGTGTCTAGAGGATATGTTGTGGGAAATCTTCTTGAAATAGCTATGAGGTTCAAGCAAATGTTGATATCTTAGACTGTTTGAGTGAAGGAATAACCCCATGATGTTGTTTTTTTTTTTCATTTTTTTCAAATGTTTTTTTCTTTTTGTGGTTTACTAGATGTTTTTGATCTTTTGTTGTTTCTATTGAACATTTTTTATCTTTTGTTGTTTTTGTGACCATGATAGGACACTCAAAGATCTAATCAATGACCAGTCTCGGGAAGTTTCCCCCATTTGTAAACAAGACTACTTTCCTTAATCAATGACAAGCCATGGTTGGATACACTATTTTATTATGAAATGAATGTGTGGATGTTGAGGATAGTACCGATAGATAATGATTCAAGTTTTATTCAAAAATTGCACCTATTTTCTAGGTTTTCACTATGGTACTTGTTCTAAGAGCACCACAAAGTGGTTTTCACTCAGAGAACATTTTATTTCTCTTTACTATTTTTCTTTCTTTTTGATTTTTTTGTACATATATATTATCCTTTTTCTTTTTTTTTGGATTTTTACCCTCTTGCCTGGGGTATTCTAACATGCTTCATGTGTAGAAATTCTTGAGGTGGTTGTTGTTTATTTGTTTAGCTAAAGGTTCTCCTTTAGGAGTGGCTAACTGATATGCCCTAAAGTCATAGCTCGCTATGATGACAAATAGGCCTAACCAGTTGGGTTCAAATTTTCCTTTGCCATCTTGATTTAGTTGTACTTTTTGATTCTTTTTGAGGACTAATTCACCAACTTGAAAGTTTATGTCCTTGATATTTTGGTCATAGTTTCGTTGGAGCCGATTCTGATAAACCTGTAAATGGTTTAATGTGCTCAAATGCCTTTCATCTAGGAGTTCTAATTCATTCAGCCTGGATACCCTGTCTTCTTTGTTGTTGACCATTCCTTTTAGTAAAACTCATAATGAATGGATTTTGACCTCAATAGGAAAGACAACCTCTAATCCGTAGACCAAGGAAAATGGTGTGGCACCAGTAGGTGTGCAAATATTAGTTTGATAGGCCCATAAGGTTGGGTTTAGCTACAAATTCCAATCATGACTTGCTTCATTAATAGTCTTTTTGAGTAATTTTATTGTGGTTTTGTTAGATGCCTTAGTCTAACCATTTCCTTAGGGGTAATAGGGCATGGGAAATCGATGGTGGATAGAGAATTGGGAATAGAGCTCTTGGACATCCTAATTTTTGAATGGGGTTCCATTGTCTATTATTATTGTTGGGGGGATTCCATAACTACAAATGAGATAATTCAAAATGAATTTTCATATTTTTTGATAGTGATATAGGTCAATGGAATTGCCTCTATCCATTTAGTGAAGTATTTTGTTGTTGTGATAATGAATTTGTGCCTGTTGGATGAAGCGGGTGATATCTTGCCTACCAAGTGTAATCCCAATTGCGAGAAAGGTCGTGGTGTGGTTATAGGTCTCAATTCCTATGTTGGTGCATGAACCAAGTCATTTTGTTGCCGACATTTTCAAAACTTTCTAGAATATTGCATGCATTCATGTTTTATGGAGCGCCAATAGTATCTTGTTCTAAGCAGTTTCTAGACTAGGTTAAGTCCACCAGAGTGGGATCTAAAAATACCTTCATGAACCTCTTGTAAGGTTTTTTGTAATTCTTTTGTGTCAAGGAACCAGAGTAACATACCATCTAGACTATGAAGATATAGTGTATCTCCTAAGATGGTAAAATGGGAAGTTCTATGGGTGAAGGTTTTCTTTTGGGTGGTCATAAATTCAATGGGTATGGTACCATGTTGGATGTAGTCAAAGGTATCTTGGTACCATGGGGAGTTAGGACCAACAACAACACATTCTAATTCTGATTTTGGGATGTCGAATGCTGGTACAAATAGTTGTTCCACGAGGAACTCGTACTAAGCACATTTTGTGGAATATTAAGTAGTGAGCCTATTGTTGCCATTGCATCAGAAGCTCTATTATTGATCCAAGGAATTTTCTCAAAAGTTATTCTAATGAAGTAATCCTTGAATCTATCCACCATTCTTTTGTATGGCAACAATTTTTCATCTTTTGTCTATTACTCATCATCCACTTTTCTGATCACTAGCTGAGAGTCTCCGAAGACATGTAGCTCTTTCATTCCCCATTTAATAGCCATTTTTAACCCTATAATTATAGTTTCATAATTTGAGATGTTGTTCGTGCATGGGAAGGAAATCTTATAGGCCTTGGGTATACTATCTCCTTGTGGTGTAAGAATTAGAATACCGGCTCTAGATCCATGTTGAGTATGGGAACCGCCAAAGTACATAGTACATTGGTCTATCTGTTATATCATCAAGATACTCTCATTTGGAAAGTCCACTATGAGAGGTTTATGATCATCTAAGGCTGCTTCAGCCAGTTGGTCTGCTATAATTTTCCCCTTGATAGCTCACCTATCCACATACTCTATATCACACTCACTTAAGATCATTACCCATTTGGCTATTCATCCTATTAAGGCTACCTTTGCTAGTAAGTACTTGAGTGGGTCTACCTTAGAAATTAGCTTGACCTTTCTTTTTAGGATGTATGTCTCATCTTTCATGTTGAAAAAATGACTAAGAGACATGCTCTTTCAATGGGTGAGTAGTTTAGTTCATATACCACCAATGTTTTGCTAATATAGTAAACTTCCCTTTCTTTATTGTTATCATCCTGTTGGGCCAAGAGAGCTATTAGTGTTGCTTGTGTGGTAGAAACATAAAGTATCATTTTCTTTTCTGGGATAGGCGGCATGAGTATAGGAGGAGTAAGTAGGTACTCCTTGACTTGTTGGAATGCTTGGTCACATCTCCCATCCCACTTGAAGTTGATGTCCTTGTGTAGGAGATGAGTGAAAGGGTGACATTTTTCCTCCAATTGTGTGATAAATCATCTGATGGATTGTAGCTTCCCTTGTAGGCACCTCAACTGTTTTAGTGTTTTTGGTGGAGGCATCTCCATTATTGCTTTTACTTTGGCTTGATCTACTTCAATCCCCCTTCTTGATAATATGTACCCCAATAGCTTTCCAGATGTTACCTCAAATACACATTTCTTAGGATTGAGTCTTAGATTGTATTGTTCAAGACATTTAAATACCTTGGCCAGGCTTGTCAAGTGGTCTTCCCTTTTGACTGACTTTGCTAGAATGTCATCCACATAGTCCTCCATGATTTTGTGTAGCATATCATGAAATAAGGTCGTCATTGCTCTTTTATATGCCACTCCTACATTCTTTAGACCAAAGGGAATTACATTCCAACAAAATGTTCCCCAAGCACAGGTAAATGTTCTTTTGTGTTGGTCATCTGGAGAGATCTTTATTTGGTTGTATCTAGAGAAACCATCCATTAAGGATAGCATCTCATGCCCTGTTGTTAGATCTATAATCATGTCGATACTTGGTAATGGAAAGTTGTCCTTTGGATAGTCTTTGTTCAAGTCTCTAAAGTCTATGCATATATTTATGCCCCTAGTAGGTTTGGACACTGGTACTAGATTTGATATCCATTGTGGATAGTCGATGGGTTTGATTAAACCCACATCTAGTAGTTTCTTTAGCTCTACCTTTACTAGTAATGCTATTTGTGGATGCATTTTTTGAAGTTTTTGCTTGATAGGATTTTCTCTAGGGATTATAGCTAGATGATGTACCACTAATGCTAGATCTATTCCAAGCATGTCATCATAGGTCCATGCAAAATTTATTTTCCAGGCATTGATTAAAGTTGTGAAGTTGTCCTTTTCTTCTGGGTCTAGTGATGTAGCTTGGAAATTTATCTTCGAGTCCTCTGTTGTGCCAACATTTATGGGTTCAGATTCCTCTACTAGTAGTGTTGATATTTCCTAATATTCTGATATGGGGAGATTGAATCTTCCATCCTCGAGTGCCTCTAATAGGTTTTCACCTTTGGATGCATCCTTTATTTTCCTCTTTTTTGGATTCGATAGAGCCACAAGGTGGTTTTCTCTAGGGGGCATATTTTTATGTTCTTTCTTTCATTTTTCCAACTAGATGATTCAATCTCTCCACCAAAGTATGACTCTTGTTCAAGTTTCATGATGAATCCTACTTTGTGGTCTCTTGTTGGTATGTCTGTTTGAATTCCCATGAACTATGTTATTGCCTCATCATTCTATAATTTGTCTAGAATAGGTGTATGTTATTGTTGATCCCAATCTATGAGTTGTGGGTACTGGAGTGGGAGGTCATCATCTTGATTTGAAAATCCTATGCAAGAGGATGAAAGGGTTAGTATAGCTCAGGTTTCTTTTCCCCACTGAGTGTCTAGGTCATCATTGATATAAGTGGGAGAATCATATCCAGTAACGAAGCAAGGAGAATCCCATTCATATTCATTAGAGTCTATACCTGAATTGTACTAGATCTGAGGAATGGTTTGAATATGTTAGGAATGGTTTGAATATGTTAGAGAGGGAACCTATCAATGCTAAAGTTATCAAATAAGTCTTCACTGGGTAAATTTTTTTCTAAGGTACGATAGGTATCTCATGCCTTAACACTAGCAAAATTTTCTCACTTCTTCAAAGAGGTTCATCCAGTTTTTGGAATAACCACATCTTTTGGCTTATTTAACCTAGCCCCATATTATTCTTCCTTTGTTCTATTGTAATAGGCCCTGACCAACCTTGTTTGTGTAGCTCAAAGCCACCCTTTCCATTATATCCCATATACTTAACTAATTGATAACCTCTAGTAGTAGGGTCCATTAAAATGTGTTGTGGATTTTCTGGTTCTTCTTGGTCCTCATTGTAGATCATAGATGAGAATTTCTCAAATATTTCTTCATCTTGCATGTCTCCCCATCTAGTGAAGATAGTGGGCTTGGCTATCATTTGGACTATCTTGATCTCTTTTGGAACTCCATATACTCTGGGTGTTGGTGGAAGCATGTTGATGCAAAATGCTTGGTTGAAATAGTAATTCCCATTACCCTTGTCAAGTACGTGAATCTTGGCTTCCATTTTTTTTGGTCACTTGAGGTCATCTTTTTTGAGCTTGATGGAAATGTGGAAGGGTCAACATAATAAAAGGAGTGGAATGATATTTCGTTGCTAGGAACATGTTGGATTTTATTGTATTTATCCTCTAATTTGGCACATAAATGAAAAGGCTCAGGATCGGCATATAGTGTTACCTCTTTTCCTTCATGGGGGAACTTTAGGCATTAATGAAAAGTGGAAGAGACTGCTTATAATGCATGGACCCAAGGGCATCCTAGGAGGAGGTTGTATGGAAAATCAAGGTCTAGTACTTAACAAGTGGCTTATGTGAGGTTTGGTCCTATTTGTACTGGTAACTTGACTGTTCCTTCAAAAATTCTTTCAAGATTATCGTAGGCCCTTATCATGATACTCTTTCCTTTGTCAATCACATTGTCAAAATACCCCAAATTTTTTACAAATTTTAAGGTATAGATGTTTAAACTTGCACCATTATCTATTAGCACCCATTTGACCATGGTTTTATGAACACCAACCTCTATGTAGAGGGCTTGGTTATGGAATGTTCTTTTGGGTATATATTTCTCAAAAAGTATTAAATGATTACATTGTGTGATCTTACCAACCAAAGCTTGGAATTGACTAGGATTGAGGTCATTAGGGACTAATTTTTCCAATGCCTTTTCAAGTATTTCCCTTTAGGTGGGTGATAGTTTTAACAGATACAATATTGAGATTAGGGCAGGTGTTTTCTTTAATTGTTCTACAATATTGTAGTCATTTGGTGACTTGATTGCAGGTTTGGGTGGGACTCCTTGAATTGTAACTCTCCCTTGGTGGGTGGCTATGTTTCAGTTATTGTCTCCACCTTGTAGAGTCACTATGTTTTCCCTATTATCATCAACTTCTGAGAAGGTTCCTAAAACTATGTCCCCATATCTGTAATTAGCATTATGGTAGTCTTGTTTCTTTCCTTTGTAGGTCCTTATTCCTAGGATGATGTTCGACATCTACCTCCCATTTTTCTATTAAATCTTGGATAAGGTACTTGATTCTCATGCAATTGTTTATGGTGTGTCCTTTGATCATATGGAAGTTGCACAAGTCCTCATTACACCATGGTGTTTTGAAACTAGGTTCCTCATAGTTTGGATGATCATTAGTTTTGAGGAGGGTTTTTTGTACTAGTTTGCACATGACTATTTCCAGTGACTCACCTAGTACTGTGAATTTCCTTCTTGGTTGATCATACTACCTCTATTTCCCTCCCTAATTTGTTTATTGGTTCTCAACTTGATTGTTTTTGGGATAGGTATTTTGGTTATTTTGTGCATTGTTTGGAACATAGCTTGTATGTGCTACATGTGGTTTGTTTTGAGCTATGTTATGTGCCTACCATAACATTCTAGCATCAACCACTCCATCATTTGTGACATTTTTGTTTTTAGCCCAGACTTTAGGTTTCTCATTTGAACTAGACATACTATCTTTTGAGTTGTTTATTTTAAGGGAACCTATTGCAATGAGGGCTCTCTCAATATTCAGCCCCTTCTCAATGGTTTCTTCAAAGTCTATTGGACATAACATTGTTAGTTGATAATTGATCTTAGGTAAGACATTGGTAATGAATATGTCCACCAATTCCTTGTCGGGAATGTGCAATTTACATCTACTAGCCTTGTGTCTCCATCACTGTAGGTAGGAGATAAAATATTCTACTTTATTATATTTGATCATGGAAAAGCTTGTGATGGTGACATCTTGCTCAATGTTGAAGGAGAAGTGACTTATGAATTTGTTAGAAATTCCATCGAATTTTTTGACTGCTAGTGTCAAACGGGTGAATCACTCCATAGCATGGCCTGTAAGGCTACATGGAAATAGTCTCATGAGGTATGAGTCATTGTGTCATACTTCCATGCATGATACAAAGAAATCACATATATGCTCTATTGGATCTCCTCTTCTTTTGTATTTTTTGTCAAACCTGTGTATTTCAAAATTCTTTAGAAAGGGTATTGTAGTGATAGATTGATTGAACAGGAATGGGCATATCTCTTGGATAGTATAGGTTTTATTTTTTTTCCAACTTGTATTCCTACTACCTATTGGGTGACAGCCTCTAGCCTCATTTCCATATCCATTTTTGGTACTTTTTTTGTGAGTTATGTGTATAATAGCCTTTTTGTCTCACCATGTTTGGGATGTATATTGGATATTGTGAAGGTATGAGACCTTGGTAACTATTTTAGGCATATAATTGGTTAGGTCCCCGTTGGTTGTAAGGAGGGTTAGCTCCTTGTTGCTGATATGAAGTCTATTAAGGTTACCTTGCTGATGCATTATCAGGACACCTTGTTGGTAGGATGACTGAAGAAGGGTGCTTTGTGGCACACCTTGATATTGGGTAGGACTAAACTGAAGGTTACCCTGTTGATGCATTATCAGGACACGTTGTTGGTAGGATGACTGAAGAAGGGCACCCTATGGCACACCTTATTATTTGGTTCAACTAAACTGAAGGTTACTCTGTTGATGTGTTATCAGGACACCTTGTTCATGAGATGAATGTAGAAGGGTGCTCTGTGGAACACCTTATTGTTGGGCATGATGAATAAACTAAAGGTTACCCTATGTATGCATTATTGGGACACCTTGTTGATGGGTTGACTAAAAAGGGGTTCTTTGGGGCATACCTTGCTACTGGTAATATTGGTTCAAAAGGGGACCATGTGGTCCACCTTGTTGGTGGTACTGATTGTTCAAAGGGGGACCTTGAGTTCTACCTTGTTGAAGGTATTCATAATTTGGAGGGGGAATCTATGTTCCACCCTGTTGAAGGTATTGACTATTCTGGGACAGATCAATATTTGAGGTATTCTAAGGTATATACTATCTCGGAGGAGGATTGTTATTTGGTGGTCCATACTGTGATGGTCCTCCTTGTTACAGTTGTGCCACTACTACTTGTTCAACTTGAGTTGGTTTTCTAAATAAGGGGTTCTCTTTGGTTTGACCATGGTTTTGTGAGAACACAGGTGGCATGTTTGGCATCTCTAGAGGTTCGGTTATCTATCTTACAACTGAGTTATCACCTAAGGAAATAAGGTTGACATCCTTGAGAGCTTCTACATTGAAATCCATTGGTAATTTAGCACCACTTTGTGCTAACTTGAAGAAATAGGAGTTTGGATCCTTTCTCAACAGCTTGTCCATTAGTTTAAGAACCTTGGGGTTGTTAGAATCTTTGAACAATTCATGCTCATTTATTTCTTCCTATGTGTCTACCTCCTCTATAACTCCTCTGTTTGGTTCTTGGTTGTTTTGTTCAATTACCTCTTTTTTTTTGTGATTTAGTTCTTATTTACTAAAGGTATTTCTATACATAGGCCTCTTCTATGGTGTTTGAAGATCACTTGGCCTATAGCCCCAAGGGCTAATTTCATCATTTATGGCATTGGTGGGTGGGATGCTAGTTTTTTTTTTGTTTGCTTCCATTTTCTTTGTGTTGTGACCTCATGGTTGTCATAAACAACTACCAAGCTTTTGTGATTGTTTTCCCTGACTCCTATTCTTTTAAAAAAATGTTGCCTATTGGTGCAAAGTGAAAATAGAAGTGATCTAACTAGTTTTGATGGTTGCAATATCTCCTTGAGAAAAAACCTTTGGCAAACCTTTTTGTACAGTGATTCTTTGAGAGCCAAAAGTATATATTTTTTCTTGAGGATTTTTCTCTTGCCAAACCTAAGGATCTTTTTCTTTCCAAAAAGCATGAGCGATGTATATTTATTGCCATACAAGTGGTGATAATATAGGTCTTTCGGCTGCTAGGTCTTCCTTTTCTTCCTCTTCATCGAAGATGATGGATGCGGTGAGAAATTGGCGAGATGTTTCGTTCTTCTCAAATATGAAAGTTCTCAAACTGCTTATGATGTCAATTTGGGCACCTTCGATATATGTGTTACCTGGTTGAAACATTGGTGCTACAAGGTCTAGTTGTTGAACTAGAGTGGTAGGTCACCAGATGATCATAAGGTGTGATGGTTTTTTGGGATGGTTTACTATGAAACTCAAAAACCCTAAGAACTGAGTGCTTTTTTGGAATGTGGCTACTTTTTGGAAATCAAAATGCTGAAGAACTAGGGTCAATATGCCACTTTCCTATCTAGAGGATATGTTGTGGGAAAGATACTTGAACTATCTGTGAGTTCCAAGTAATTGTTGATATCATAAACTTTTTGAGTGCAGGAATGATCCTAATGTTTTTTTGGGTTTTGATTTCAAATAAGTAGTATGGTAATAATGGATGAGAGTCTTTGTGACCAATCTAATTTTCCAATTTTTTTGTTTGAACAATGGCCTTATAAACAACTTTAGTTTGTTTTCCCCTAGGTGTTTTAGCAAAAATACTGTGATTTGGAATGGCAGTTTGTAACCTATGTGTGTTTGTTTTCTCTATGTTCTTGAGTGTGGAAAATGATATAATAACATTGGACTGACTCAAAAGCATGGACTTTATGTGACCTGAATGTCTATAGCTTAAGTTGTGAAATCACAACACCCAATCCATAGTTTACCAAATGTTTACCTTGATCAAGGTAACCTAAAATAAAAGCCAAAACGTTCAGAAACCTTTAAGGATAAATCCTTTTAAGGAGTGCAAAACATAAGGATTATTTCACAACTATACACAAAATCAAAGGGTTTTTTATTTGACCATCTTGTTGAATATTTGTTTTGATGTGCTCTTTCTTCTTTAAATCAAACAAAAAAATTTATGTCACAATTATTTTTGAATGTAATTGGGAAAGTTTAACATTAACAAGCAATTACAACCCTAGTGGAGAGAAAGCATCCTCTTAGGTGAGCTTGCCTCATGCTCCGAAGAGATGATTTTACATGCGACTTATGGCACGGGCCTATAGTTGGACATGGCAAGTAACTTATTGAAAGTAAATTCCAATGCACCACTTTCAAAGAATGTTCTGGATAATAGGGTGGCTTCTAAAAAAAATGGTTCTTAGTCATGTTTTAGGGATATTATTTTCTGGCACCTACACATGCAGTGTTTTGTTCAATTAAGAACCTTCTAGCCCTTGCAATTTTTTATGCATCATGAGGATATCGAGGAAGAATATGTCAGTATAGGACATCTGCACCCAGCAAGTGATGAACTTTCCTCACACTCACAAAATATTTATATAGCGGTCCAAAACAAAACTACTGCTTGAGTCACCCACGAGTCCTCTGACATGAGATTCCTCAAGTAGGAAGGTCCTCTAAAAAGGTATGCTTGAAAAAAGTGCAAAGCTCAAAATGTCCCCGCTCACCCAAGATCGCCAAAAGGTGGGAGGGGAGAAGTCAAACATTTAGCTTTTCCAATCAATGAATACACGACATAACATTCATAGAAAATTGATTCATGTTAAACACCTTGAGCGGTGTTATCCCTAAAAATATGTGGATAACATAAAAAAAATGTTTTTTTTTATTCTTGCATGAATTGAAGTGTTTAGGGCATCAAAAAGTTAAGATAACAATTGTGTGAAAACAACAAGAATAGTTTGTTTATTTTAAGCCCCAAAATTGAAGTGTTTCTAAAAGAATCAGGCCTGGTCTTAACTGGTCAACAAATGTAAATCATGCGTGCATCAACAAAATGGAAATCATTTGGGTTATTTTCATGCACCAAATTCAAAGGTTCCTAATTATGAAAACATGAAATGTGTTCATTTTTAGAGCCCAAAATTGAAGTGTTTTATGTTCTTTTTATGAGAACCAAATCAGAGTTCCTATTTCAAAAAGCTTTAAAATGGTTCATTTTAACAACACCGAAATCAAATGTGAGTTTGTGTTGTTCATTTTAATGCACCAAAAGAAGGTTCCTAATTTAGAAAAGCTTCAAATTTGTTCAATTTTAAAAATCACCAAAATCAAATGTGAGAGTTGTTGTTCATTTTAGAGCATCAAAAGAAGGTTCCTAACTTAGAAAGCTTAAAAATGGTTCATTTTAAAAACAACAAAATTAAATATGAGAGTTGTTCATTTTAGAGCACAAAAAAAAGGTTCCTAATTTAGAAAAGCTTCGAATTTGTTCAACTTTAAAAAGAACCAAAATCAAATGTGAGAGTTGTTGTTCATTTTAGAGCACCAAAAGAAGGTTTTCTCTAAGTTAATAAAAAAAAAAATTGGCTCCAAAAACCTTGGACTAATTGTCTTCCCTATACAAAACAAATTAATATTTTTTAAATCCTGCATAAAAATCCATTAATTCTTGCAAAACAAGCAAAATGTTAGCAAGAAGGTTCATTACAATAGTGCAAGATCCGTGCACTTGTCTTCCAGAGAAAATGCTCAAAAAAAAATCAAATGCTCAGAAATTTTTTAGAAATGCTCAGAAAACAGGAAAATGCTTAGTTCCAAAAATAAATGCTTAAATCTTCCGTGCAGGTGAAAACCCAAAAATATGCAAAAGTGTTCTTTTTAGTGCAAAAGCGTGCTTTTTAGTGCAAAGCCTAGTTCCCATGGCATAGGTGAGATTTCTGTCACAAATGCTCATAAATTTCATTAATCAAAAGCAAGCATTTGCTGGGTAGTGCATGAAACTTCTCCAAAAGGCTCTTAGAATCTTGTAACTTCAAATTTTCTCATAAAAACATTAATAAGGAGGACCTAGGTCACACTAGGTGCACCAGAATGTGTGAGGGGGAAAGAATCCATTAGAATGCAAAGTATGATCAAGATTGAAAATTGAAATCAAAATCTATCTAATCCAAAAAAACATAATCTATTCATATTCCATCACTCATGAAATGAACAATCTAAGCTATTCGAACTTATGAAATGAAATCCTAAGATTGACACATTGAATTCAAAAGCAAAATATAGATTACCATCCCATGTTGGAGTGTATTTGCATGATGTTGGGTTGTTCATATCACTACAAAGCCTCCATTGTTCATGTGCAAAAGCTTGATGAATGATGATTGATTGATTGAAAAAGGTTGAAGCTCTATCAATGGTGATTGTGACAACACTTTGTTGCCAAAGTTTGTTCATTCTATGATCCTTATTTGTGAGGAGAGAGGTTTGTTATATAGAGAAAGAGATTTTGAATCGGCGACCAGGATTCAACAATGTTGGATCAAGATCAATGGATGAAATGTGTTGAGAGAATTTAGACATGAGAAGATTGGGCAAATTGACTAATCAATCAAAAATAGATTGACCAGTCGACAACTAGATGGCTTAGTTAGGAAATAGATGGCTTAGTTAGAAAATAGATGGATTAGTTAGCAAATTAGATTACTCAGTCAAAAAGTGGGTGAGGAATATAAATTAATTGATTTAATTAATTAATTCCTTTTTTGAGTTGAACGTGCAAATCAATTTTGACTTTTGCAAACAAAGTTGCATTAGTTTGGTTTGATTTTTGATAAATGATTTGAATAGTTTGATTTAATTATTCAAATTTTGAGGGAAAGTGAATTAATTAAATTATTATGATTTAATAATTTAATCAACTTAGGGGATAATGCATGTAAAGATAATGAGACAATTAACTAAATATATATTTTATTCAACTAGAAGAATGTATTCATTACGTTTGAGGAGATTGTGCATGAAGAGATAATGAGATTGTTAACTAAATAGATATTTTAGTCAACTGATTTAGAAGAGCTAGTTAATTTTTTGAGGGAAGTTAATTAATTAATATCAAGAGGAATGTGCACATGTGAATTTGACTTTAATAAATAAAGTTTATTTATTAAAGTGATGGTGTTGAATGAATTAAATAATTTAACTTATTTATTTTGGAAAGGGGAAAGTTGTTTAATTAAATAATTATTGATAATCATTTAAATAAATTAGAAGAATATGTGGGGTTAAATAATTAAAATAATTATTTAATGTAGAAGTTGAAAGAGGATTAAATGAAGAGTTCACTAAATAGATATTTTAGTCAATTGAAAGAAAGCAGTCGTTATGTTTAAGGGAATAATGCATGTAGTTAAAAAGAAGAAGAATTAGTCCATGTGGAACATGCATGATGAATTGTTTTAATAAATAAAAGATTACTTATTAAAGGGATGATGTTGAATGGAGATTAAATAATATTTAATATTATTTAATTTAGAAAAGGTGGGATTAAATAATTGAAATAATGATTTAATGTAGAAGTTGAAAGAGGATTAAATAATATTATATATTATTTAATTTATGAGGGGGGGTTGATTGATTTAATTAATCAATTATTTTTGGAGTTGAACATGCAAATCAAGTTTGACTTTTGTAAACAAAGTTACATTAGTTTGATTTGATTTTTGATGATATTTTGAACAGTATTATTCAATTTATTCAAATTTGGAAGGAAAGTGAGTTAATTAAATTATTATGATTTAATAATTTAATCAACTTAGGGGAATATTTAAAGTTAATTAGTGATATAATTAAATAATTAACATTATTTAATTAATCAGGAAGAATAAAGTTAGATTAGGACTATATTAAATAAATGAAATTTATTTAATTTTCCAAATTTGATGAAAATGTGAATTAATTAAATAATGTTGTATTATTCAATTAATAGTAGAAATTAGGTTTTTAGGATTTTACTAAATAAATGAACTTAATTTAATTGGTTGAAAATGATGAAAAAAGTGAATTAATTAAACAATGTATTATTATTTAATCAATAGAGGAAATTAGGGTTTTTCTTAATGTAAATGATGAATATTAGTGTTAAAATGTTGGTTCATAGGCTAGGAGAATTTTAGGTGTCTACAGAGGGAAAAAAGGCATTAGAGGGTGTTGACAATGAGGGAATCAATCCATTGTTTAGCTAAAAATATTTTTTGCAAAAAACATCCCATTAGAGGCATGGTGCTCAAGAATTTTGGAAGAGTAAGAATGGGTTGAAATTAAAAAAAAATAACAAAGAAAAGCATTGGAGTTGCAGTTTTTTGCTTGGATAATTTCCATGTGTAAATTTTGGACAAAGATAAATAAATAATTATGGCCTATTCTTTGGAAAATAACTTGATTAAATTGGTGTTTGAAACCTCTTTTGAATTTGTTTACTTTGCTGCAAATTTGCTTTCATCCTGGTAAGGTTCAAATATTTTGACCTACATCATTTGGTATTAGAGCAGGGATAAGTCGTGTTAAGAAATGAAATGGCATATAGAGGACGGGGTCACAGAGGTAGAGCACCAAAGGCATGGGATTGAGATTATAGAATTAATAAGAAACTACACAATGGAGGCAGTTAGAGGTCTCACAACATGAATGGAGGCCATGGAAAAGATAGAGAAGAGGAGTCCATATAGTGGATATAAGTGATGATGAAGAAGAGTAGATTTTTGAAGGTAGAGAGGAAGTGAATCAACCAAGTCTTGAGCCAAGTGAAGAATGATTTATCAAGGCCATAACAAAAATAAATTCTAATCCATGATTTAATCCTCCAAGAAGGTGGTTTAAATACATAAGAGTTGTTGGATTGGATTGGTGAAATGGATAAATATTTTTAATACAACAATATTGAAGAAGATTATAAGGTGAAATATGTCTACACCAAGTTGAAGGTGCACACATCCCTATGGTGGGATCTCCTGCAAGAAGATAAGAGTGAAAGCGAAAGGAAAAAATAAAATCATGGTATCAAATGGTGACGAAAATAAAATCCAAATTTTTACCAGCAAACTACCAAATTAATTTGTTTAGAAAACTTCAAAATTTAAAGAAAAAGGAGAGTAGTGTTGAGGAGTATACTAAAATATTTTACTGGTTAAGCATAAGATTTGGTCATGAAGAAGATGATATGGAGCAAGTTCCAAGATATTTGAATGGTTTGTGCATATCCATCCAAGATGAAATCAGTTTGATTAATATGCATAGCATGGATGAGGCATGTCAATATCCCTTGAAAGTAGAAGAAAATATTAATAGGAAGCAACAAAATAGCTCTTAGAGTAGAGACATATTTTTGCATGGAAGAGGACCACCGAACAGTAGAAGAGGCTTACAAAACAAATAGGAGGAAGCAAGCACGACAAGTGAAAATATGCAAGAAGGAAAGGGAAGAGGAGATTTACCTAGAGGAAGAAGAGAATAATCTCATGGAAGAGGGTCATTTAGAAGAGGTAGAGGAAGAGGTTTTAGCTTCACATGTTTTCAATGTGGAAAAGTAGGTCACCGGGCATTTGAATGTCTACAAATCCATCAAGATGTTGGAAAGGGAAAAGAGTCAATAGTACATGTTGTACAAGCTAAAAAATGGGAAGGAGACTTCAAAAAAGCATGGAGAAGACCCCAAATATGGAGAACCATTGATGTTGCGAAGAATCTTGTTGAACCCCCAAAAGGAGAAACTAGAACCAATTAGGAAGAGAAATTTGTTTAGAACATGATGAAAGATAAGTGGAAAATGTTGCAAAGTAATTGTGGATAGTCATAGTATTGATAAATTTAGAGTCTAAAAAATGGTGAACAAGCTGAAATTGAAGAGAATCAAACATCACATCCCATAAAAATTTTTTTGGTTACAAAAGGAGCATGAATTGTTGGTGAATGAACAATGGATGGTTAATTTTCTGATTGGGAACTACAAAGATGAATCCATGTGTGATATAATTCCAATGAATTCCTATCATATTCTTTTGGGAGGACCATGGAAATTTGATAGAAAAGTTGTTAATGGTGGGAAAATGAATACATATACGATCAAGAAAGATGGAGAAGAATATACATTGAACCCATTGAAGAATAGAGAAGGAGAAGATGAAGACAAACCCAAGGTACGCTTAGTTTCTAGAAAGAAATTTTTGAAAGAATTCAAAAAGGAGAAAGCATGTTTTTCTTTAGTTTCAAAATTTGTAGCATTTGGGGCACCGGAGAATGAGAATGAAATACCAAAGTAAATTCAAGAGACTTTGGATGAGTATGCATAAATTTGGATGGTGTTTCCTAATGGATTGCCACCCATGAGAAGCATTAGTCATTGCATGGACTTGATTCCCGATGCAAGTTGTTCTAGTAGTGTTGGCACCAAAAATAGATGGGGATTGGAAAACATGTATGGATTTGAGAGAAATAAATAAGATAACTATCAACGATCAGCTTCCTTTTTGACGTATGGATGATATGATGGATTGTTTGATTGGGGCTAAGTACTTTAAACCAAAATTTATTTGAAGAGTGAATACCATCAAATTTGCATAAGGGAAGGGGATGAGTGAAAAACCATTTTCAAAATGAGGGATGGATTGTATGAATGGATGGTGATGTCGTCTGGTTTGACAAATGTGCCAAGTACCTTCATGAGGCTGATGAATGAACTATTGAAACCATACCTTGGTAAGTTTGTTATAGTATATTTGCATGAGATTTTGATTTTTAGTAAGACAAAGGAAGATCACTTGCAACACATTAGATGTGTTTTACAAAGTCATAAGTTTAGTTTCATGAAAGAGGAATTGATGTATTTGGGTTTTGTAATTTCCAACAGTGGTCTAAAAATAGATCTGAAAAAAGTGAAACAATTATTGAGTGACCTTCACCAAAGAGTGTGTTTGTAGCAAGAAGTTTCCATGGCTTAGCAAGTTTTTATAGGAAGTTCATCAGAAATTTCAATGGGATATGTGCACCAATTACATTGACAAAGAAGGTTAATAGAAAATAATTTATTTGGACAGCTACAATAGAGAGGGGTTTTAATATTTTCAAGGAAAAGTTGACAATGTAGCCTGTGTTAGAACTTCTAGATTTTTGAAAATTGTTCCAAGTTGATTGTGATGTAAGTGGGACAACAATTGGATGAGTTTTGAGTCAAGAGGGAAGTTAGATAGTGTATTTGTACTGTAGAAAAAAGGACCTCTTGCTTGACATGGGATTAATCCATGATAAATTGGACTTAATAAGGCCTTGATTTAGTGTTGTGAGGTGTTTTACATGTCCACACTAGGTCTTGGACCCTTGAAAATTGAATAAAATGCATTTATTAATGTCTTGTGAAGGTGTTGTGAAGTGTTGTAACACATTTCTACACTTTTCTATACTCTTCTCATTATAATTCATCTAAATATTCCATTTTTATTCCTTATCAAGTCTTATTTTAAAGTGTTGTAATGACTTGTAACAAGATTTCACACTTTTCTAGGCTTATCTTCACTATTTACACCTTTCGTATGCTTGATTTAGCCCCTTTATGCACTCATAAGTCATAATTAAGTGCAATTTTGAATGTAAACCCAACAAACAACATTAAATGTGACTTAATTCTTGACACCCACTTACAAGCCTAAGGTGGAACCCATTTTCCATGGGTGGAAAATGAGTCCCTCTTGGCTCCAAATTCAAAATATTTTAAATTTTCTTTCAATTTTTAATTCAAACGAACCTTATCTCAACCTGTGATGGTGTATTATTGGGTTATTAGGGCATAAGTGTGTATAAATAAGTGTTTCTTCATCTATTTTAATCCCCATTCATCCATTAACTCATTTCATAGTTCATTCATCAGCCATCTTCTCTTTCAAGTCAAGCAAGTTAAGGTTTCATCTTTGCAAGTCATAAATTTTTCTTCCTAAGACATTCAAGGGTAGAATCTTCCTCCATTGCTACAGAAATTAAAGATCTATCATAATCGCAAGGTAATTACCCAATTGTTGCATGCTTCATTACATTCTTTCTCTATTTTGGTTTATTTACCGAAAAGGGGTTTGACCAAAGAAAACCCCCATGCCCTAACATTCACCATTTCTCTCTCTTGTCTTGTTTGTTTGTAGATTTATACATCCTCGAGTCTTAGAAATCATTGAATATTGCATTGCAAATTTTTTTAAGTCTTCTCTTCATTTTGGAAGTCAAAATATCAACAAAAAGTCATTTTTAGGCCCGAATCTAACAGTTTTGAACCGAGCACCTAGAGAAGTAGAAAGTGCAACTTGAAGCTTTCGATTCCACCTTTGAATATTCAAAAATTCAAAAGTGGACCCATTCTCCATGGGTGGTGAATGAGTCCCATTACTAAGTCATTTTTTGTTTTTCTGCATTTTTAGATACCCTTTTGTCTGAAACAAGTTCTGAAATAGTTTTATAGAACTGGGACTGATTCGCCTAGAATGGAAAATGAATCCCACTAGGCCTAAAAGTTAGCATCAGTAGCATTCCAGAAGCCATTCCCAGTCTCCATCCATATTCCAGGTGCAAGCTTTCAGTCTCTTCTATTTAACTCAGTTGTGTTCACATGTCTACGTGTTCTTGCATTACATAATGTGTTTTCAAACAAGTTCCATGGGTTAGGTTTGCATACCTTAATAAATCAATTTCATCATCTAGTTGTATTTATATCATTGAATTTAGTCTTAAATTCATCATACATCCCCTTATTTGAGTGAACTAGCTAGATTTTAGGTGTGGGATTTATCTCTTTTCATTAGGTGAAAGACCCTAATTGAGCAAAACAAAGTCATAGCATCCACCACCTTGAAATTGAAGGTTCATTTTGGTGAAGCTTCTTTTTGAAAATTTTCTTGTCTAATTTTGGTGTCCTTCATCATAGAGCTAGGCTTGCATTGACCTTGCATTAGTATTTGCATGGATTAATTTGCATGCTAGGTTTCAAATTTTGCATTCATAAAAAGTGCATTTAGGTTGCATTACTGGCATCTAAATTCATTTCAATTTTATTAAATTATGCATTTTTAACTTAGGTTCACATTATAGCACTCAGAAAACATCAAAAACACTAAAAAATTTCTAAAAATTCTGAAAAAAGTCCATACTAGGACTCATTTGCCACCTTGGGCGAATCAGTCCCTTTTCACCCTAAAACAACCTTTTATAGAACTGAAAACCCTATTTTTTAGCTTCTATTTGGTCCCATTTCCTAGCTATATCAATTGGATGCATTTCTATAACATGCATTTCATCAAATCTAACCTAAATTAGCTCATTGCGTGCATGGTTTCAATTTCAAGTTTGCATTCTCATCTTGTTACATATCATAATCAATCAATTGTCATCTTTGAAATCTGAAAAATTAAATTCCTCTTTTTCATATTTTCTTTATCATTGATACATTTCAAGTTTGTAGAATAATCATTCCATCATTTTTTAATTACAAAGTGCTATAGTTATCATCTTGCATGTTCTCTTTTTAGATCTTATTGCATGTTGTAAGAAAATTTTGTTAAATGCATATGAATATGAGGTCCTTTCCCCACTCTTTTTGTTCATCATAGATCCCTCTCCTAGTTCCACTTTTGTGGATAAGGTTAGTCTAGTGAAAGAAACCTCAGGTAAGCATAACACTTCAATTTTTTCTTCTCCTATTTTCTCTCCTACTTGCGAAGAACAGATTATAGTGTTAGAAGAACCATTTGATGAGAGTTTTGACAATCTGAGTTTATACATAGCATTACTAAAGAAGAGGACATCACACTAAGTAATCATGACGATCACACAACACAACACGAAGATGAGATCATAGACACATTTCTAGACATTACCTTACCTAGTGTCCATAATCATGATAATAAAACTTGTTCTTATCCTACTATCCCTCCTTGATGCAAAGAGGATAGGTTGGTGTTAGAAGATATACCTATTCAAGATCATGAGAACATTTCCCATACCTTCCCTAATGTCCCTTTCCTATGGGGAGATCTATTTGGAAATCATCATGATCCTTCTCTCGATGCCTCTCCCACTTGTGATAAAGCTAATTTTCAAATTTCAAGCTTAGATTAACATATTACAAGCTCTCCTAGTAGGGTAGATAATATGTAACAAGAGAATAAGACATTACAAACAATGAATGATCAAACAGAGTCTTCCCCTAATCTCCCCATTATCAATAATCAAACACATTCTAGCATTCATAACTCCCTAGTTGTGATGAAGTTAGTTTGAATGAACCAAGCCTTAATTGTCAAAAACATGAGGTTTGTTGTTCTCCTAGACACTCTCCTTCTAGGGAGAATCTCATCATAAAAGTAAAAGATAACATTGACAATCATGATATTATGCTCTTTAAAGACAATGTAGACTCTCATTCACCAAGGGATGTTAATATTATTCAACCTCAACTCATCCTTTATCCACCCTCACACAAAAGAAAACAACACACACTTGAATTCACCCTCTACCCACCTCATAATAATGTGTTGTAGCAACTGAGTCATCATACCATTGGTCATACATAGAATACTCAAAACAATCCATCACCGCCAGAACCAAACGGGCAAGTTCTTTACCTTTTCCAAATTCTATACTGCCTAGTTCCCCTCGCTTAAGGGAGTATGATCTTGTTGAACAACTTAAAAGTACTCCCGCAAAGATCTCCCTTTGGGTCCTTCAAACTTCACCTACCTATCACACTATGCTTCAAACAACCTTACAACAAGTTTCCATCTCTTCTAATACACAACCACATAATATCGCAACCACGATTCAAGTCATAAATGCTAACATTGTTTTCCACCAAAGTGAGCTCCCCCCTTAGTAAGTGCAAAAATAAAACGAAGCTCTCATGATCATTGCTCGATACAATTGGATAGGGATAAAGTGAATTGAAAATGGCTTAGCCCTTAATGTTTCTATTGTAAACCTTTTGGATAGGCCTCATGTGGATAAATAAAAAATTCAACCCCAATCTTTATCTATTAAGGGATTTGATAATGACGAAAAGAAACCACTTGGTGTGATCACTTTACCTATTACAATTGGAGGAGTCACATTGAACAAAATAATCTAGGTTATGCCTCATGACCTTTCATATAACCTTCTTCTAAGCAGGTTGTGGATTCATGCAATGAATGGTGTGCCTTTCACTCTTCATTGAAAAATTAAATTCATCTACAAAAACAAAATGTACACTCTCGATATTGATCATGAGCCTTATAATGTCTTGCAACTTGAGAAAACCAAAGAGAACCCCTTGAACACATTAACACCAACCACACAAGTGGAACCCACACAACAAAAAGACAAACAACAACATATTGAACAAGTCACAATGCTATCAGAAGATGATTGGGGTTCCTTGGATTTTGAACATGACTTGGATGAACTTTTGAAAGCATCTACCTCAACCACTTTAGACAACAAATAAAATTACACAACAAAATTTGAAGAACTTAATCAAGAACAACCACTTACTTCAAAAGCAATGAAAAGGCTTTATGGACAAGGTTATGAAATTATGAAACAACTTGGATATAGTGGAAAAGGTTGTGGTGCTAATGAGCAAGGTATCTGCAACACTATCAATCCTATCACACAACAAACAACTCATGGTCTTTGCTATTGTACTATGATAGAAATTTCCAAGCCTTCCCTCAACATCAACACTCTCACACAACATTCTTCTAAGCCAACCTTAACTATAAAGCATTCTGAACTAATAGACACTAGTGGTCTTGATTTTTCTCCTTTACAATTCATCCAACAACTAAATACACCTTCACTTAATGTCAATATCATTTTGCAAGACACCAATGATTTACATTCAATAGATTTTCCCTCCTGCAAGAGTGGGAACAAACTCTTGCAATCTAAAGAACCTTGCATAGGTATGACATCATGTACTAAGCAAGACATTTGTTTGTAACCAACAACAACAACTACTTCTCTTCTTAATCGAGAGGATATCTTGTCAAGACTCCTCCTAGATCACTTGATCTCTCTCCCTCCACGAACTAAAAAAAATGTTATTACAAGACTTCATTCTACGCCTATCATAGAGTTCATGGTCATTCCACTAATTAATTAATGCTTTGAGACGTAAAATCTAACATTTTCAAGAGTTTGGTATGCTTCCCTCTATGGGGGCATGTAATTCCTCTAATTGATCATGATTTTTACTATCGCCTATATTTCATCAATTGTTTTGACTCACCTTTGTCTTGCACTTAGTGGGGGAAGGGTTTTAGTAGCATTTTCCTCGTATGTCATTTTTCATTGACTCTTTTGGCTAGTCGTTAACCTTCCATGAACATATAAGAGAAAGATCGGGATGTGGACAACATGCCTTAAATTGGCTCGCATGTGACATACTACCCTTTTTTTTCATGTAGATTATCGGAAACATATGACTTGGCATAGGGCTTTTCGAGTAAGCTCTCATGTCCTCTTCTTCTACTTTAAAGAAATTGCTCATAGTACTAGTGTTTGCAACTGCTTTAAACTGGGGGCATATGTCACCACTCACATTTCATTATGCAACTTCTTTCTTTTTGCAATGTGTCCTTTTCTTCATGGAGTCATTGGGCCTGATTCCCTCCAAGAGCATGATAATTCTTTTGCACTTATCCGCTCTTGGAGAAATTAATCATGACATTCCCTAAGATGAGACCTTGCACGAATTAAGAAAAATCCTTTTGAACATTCCTTGCACTATCTAGCATTTACAATGCCTATGAGTTTCAAGCATACAAATTTTTGCTTACCTCATAGAGTTCGAAAACCACTTTCCTTTGTGGCGCTTTATCAAAGTTATTAGTAGGTATAACTTTGGTATGGTTGAGTGGGAAGCCGATTCTGAGGCATGACTTTCCCCATATCCACTTGAGTGTTTGTGAGCGCATATTGGTCGTATGTGTCTCACCTTTTGGGCTTTCTCACCCCACAAACAACCAAAAGTTTCGTGGCCCTATACTAAGTATAATTGGGCATTGTCACTTGGTGAACAACCAAGAATTTCATTGCCCCAAAGTGAGTAAGCATTTTATTTCTGAAACAAAGAAGCCTAGATCTAATCCACAACTAGTTGGACAAACGATCGAAGCTTGATTCACCTTTTCATTTTAGCTTTCTCTTTCTTTTCATTGCATGATTATTTATCTTGATGGTTTGAATTGTGATCTTGGATATTGGGGGCTTGTGCAACCTCCTTTGATCCTTGTCATTCTTTGTCATCTACATCTGTACACTCAGATCTCTCTTGAATGTGTACTTTAGTCTGAGTTTGAAGCAAGTTCATCCTCTCACTAAAGTGGGGGTAAATGTACCATAGAAAAAAGGACCTCTTGCTTGACATGGGAATAATTCATGATAAATTGGACTTAATAAGGCCTTGATTTAGTTTTGTGAGGTGTTTTGCATGTCCACACTAGGTCTTGGCCCCTTGCAAATTGAATAAAATGCAATTATTAATGTCTTGTGAAGGTATTGTGAAGTGTTGTAACACATTTCTACACTTTTCTAGACTCTTCTCATTATAATTCATCTAAATATTCCCTTTTTATTGCTTATCAAGTCTTATTTTAAAGTTTTGTAGTAACTTGTAACAAGATTTCACACTTTTCTAAGCTTATCTTCACTATTTACACCTTTCTTATGCTTTATTTGGCCACTTTATGCACTCATAAGTCATAATTAAGTGTACTTTTGAATGTAAACCCAACAAACAACATTAAATGTGACTTAATTCCTAACACCCACTTACAAGCCTAAGGTGGCACCCATTCGCCATGGGTGGAAAATGAGTCCCTCTTGGGTCCAAATTCAAAATATTTCAAATTTTCTTTCAATTTTTTATTCAAAAAGACCTTATGTCAGCCTAGGATGATGTATTATTAGGTTATTGGGGCATAGGTTTGTATAAATAAGTTTTTTTCCATCCATTCTAACCCCCATTCATCCATTAACTCATTTCATAGTTTATTCATCATTCATATTCTCTTTCAAGTCAAGCAATTTAGGGTTTCATCTTTGCAAGTAATCAAGTTTGCTTCCTAAGACATTCAAGGGAAAAATATTCCTCCATTACTACAGAAATTCAAGATCTATCATCATAGCAAGGTAATTACCTGATTGTTGCATGCTTCACTACATTCTTTCTCTATTTTGGTGTAATTACCTAAAAGGGATTTGACCAAGGCAAATCCCCATACCTTAACATTCTCCATTTCTCTCTCTCTTGTCTTGCATGTTTTTAGATTTAGACATCTTGGAGGCCTAGAAATAATTGAATATTGCATTTCAAATTTTTTTAAGTCTTCTCTACATTGTCCAAGTCAAAATATCAACAAAAGTCATTTTCAGGCCCGAATTTGACAGTTTTAGAACTTGACACCTAAAGAAGTAGAAAGTGTAGACCGAAAGCTCTGGATTCCACCTTTGAATATTCATAAATTCAAAAGTGGACTCATTCGCCATGGGTGGTGAATGAGTCCCACTACTAGGTCATTTTTTGGTTTTCTACATTTTTAGATACCCTTTTGTCTGAAACAGGTTCTGGAACAATTACCTAGAATGGAAAATGGTTCCCACCAGGCCTGAAAGTTAAAATCAGCATCATTCTAGAAGCCATTCCAGGTGCACGCTTTCAGTCTCTTCCATTTCTACTCAGTTTTGTTCACATGTCTAGGTGTTTTTGCATTACACAATGTGTTTTCAAAAAAGTTACATTTCTTAGGTTTGCATACCTTAATCAATCAATTTCATCATCTAGTTGCATTTATATCATTGCATTTAGTCTTAACTTCATCATACATCCCCTTATTTGAGTGAACCAACTAGATTTTAGGTGTGGGATCTATCTCTTTTCATTAGGTGAAAGACCCTAATTGAGCAAAATAAAGTCATAGCATCCACCACCTTAAAGTTGATGATTAAATATTTTAGTAATAAATTAAATGAATCAAAAAGGAAATACTCCATGTATGGTCAAGAGTTTTATGCAATTTTACAAGCTCTTAATAAGTTGTGACATTACTTACTTCTGAAGGAGTTTGTTTTGTACACTAATCATCATGCATTGCAATATATAAACAATCAAGGTAATCTTAGCCAAGCACTTGTGAAGTGGGTTGAATTTCTTCAAATTTATTCTTTTTTATTGAAACATGGAAGTGGGAAATAAAATAGAGTTGTTGATGCATTAAGTAGAAGGTGCTTGTTGTTGAATGAAATGAGAGTAAGTGTTATTGGTTTTGATTCCATGGGATAGTTGTATGAAGAATATGTTGATTTTAAATAAGTTTGGACAACATGTAAGATTCCAATGGGAGTGGATAGAACTCCATGACTGGAGTATTTTATTCAAGAAAATCTATTATTTAAATGAAAGAGATTATGCATACCTCAAGGTTCCATGAGGGAAAATTTGTTGACAGAGAAATGTATTGGAGGTTGGGGTGGACACTTTGGAGTGGATAAACATTAACATAATTGAATGAGAGTTATTATTGGCCTAGAATGAGTGCATGTATAAAAAGAATGGTATAAGTTTGCAAAGTGTGTCAATATCCAAAGGGAGTGAAGTAAATTATGGGTTTATATCAACTATTTCTAATACTGGAGAGATAGTGGGAATGTATCAGCATGGATTTTGTTTTTGGTTTTCCAAGAACATAAAGAGGTAACGATTAATTTTTTGTTGTAGTGGATGGATTCTAAAAATTGGCTCATTTTCTACCATGTAAGAAGTGTAGTGATGCTTCCCACATAGCTAATTTGTTTTTCAAAGAAATAGTTCAGTTACATGGATTGCCAAAAAGTATTATTTCAAACCGAGACACAAAATTTTTTGGTCATTTTTGGCATAATTTGTGGAATAAAATGGGAACAATATTGGGTTTTATCTCAACCTACCATCCTCAAACAAATGGCCAAAGTGAAGTTGTGAATCGAAGCTTGGGTAATTTGTTGAGGTGTTTGGCTAGGGATAAACCAAATCAATGGGATTTAACTTTGGCACAATTGGAATTTTCATATAATAACTCCATAAATTGAAGTGTGGAAAAAATTCCATTCCAAGTTGTGTATGGGAATAATGCAAGGGGAGTTGATGAATTGAGCTCAATAGTGCATATTTGAAAAGAAAAAGTGTTGTAGTGGAAGATTTTACTAAGTAAATTCATGAATTGTACAAAGAAGTGAAGGATAATTTGGAGAAGAGAGTCATCAAATATAAGGCACGTGTTGATGTACATAGAAGAGTGCAAGAGTTTCAGATTGGTGAGTTGGTAATTGAACATTTGAGGAAGGATAGCTTCCCACTGGGAACACATAATAAATTAAAATGGAAGAAGATTGGCCCATGCAAGGTTCTATAGAAGTTTTCATCAAATGCATATTAGATTGAGCTTCTAGTTAGTGTTGATATCTCTCCAATATTTAATGTTGCTAATTTATATAAATATCATGAAGGTGAATCAAGTGGAAAACAAAGTATATCTTTAGATTTTTTGATGTGCAAAACTGGATGCATCAATTTCCAAAGGAGTGTGAAAGATTGATCAAATCATTGATTCATAGATTGCTAAATGCACAAGAATAAAAATGTATTGGGAGTATTGGTACACTAGAAGAATCGTGCAATTGATGAAGTTTCATGGGTCAACACTTCAAAATTGGAGAAGTTTGGAATTCTAGTTCCAAACTTGCCCAAATGTTCATTAATTTTACACTCATGGAACATTTTCATACCCAGTGTGTTTGATGTTAGAGAACTGGAGTACTCTAGATATCTAAATCACTTTTTCATTTTCAATTTTTATTTTGGTTGCTTTTAATTTAGTTGTGGTATTTGAAACACTTGTTGATTTTATTTGTCCCATCTGGCATCTTCGTTTGGATGTCACTGTCATTTTACTGATCTTGAAGGACAAGTAAATTTGATGTTAAAGATTATTTAAATTATAGCTTTAAATATAAATATCAATTCATTAAATTGTAGTGCCCAAAATGGGGCAATTCACTTAAGCCCAATGTGGTACCTAGAAAAGTAGCTTTGAAATGAATATTAGAGAGCTGAAAATTAATTAAAATAATGGACTTTTAGAAAGCTACATAAAAAAGAAGTGGAAGAGTTAGATGACTATAAGTAAGAATGTTTGGCACCCAAGTGAATGGAGAGATAGCAAAAAAATAAAGGAGAAAATACAGTGATTGAATCGACCTTCTTTGGGATAAAAACTGCTGCTAGATAAAACCTAGCATGTGGTGTAGTCAAGAGAGGGAAAAAGGAATTGGATGGTGTGAATAGAGAGGGAATTGATCCATTGTTTTAGCTGAAAACAATTTCTAAAAATACATTCAATTAGAGGCATGGTACTGAAGAATTCTGGAGGAGTAAGAATGGGTTGAAATCAAACAAAATAACAAAGCAAAGCATTGGAGTGTTTGCATAATTTTTCATGGACAATTTCCATGTGTAAATTTTGGACAAAGATAAATAGATAATTGTTGCCTATTCTTTGGAAAACAACTTGATTAAATTGGTGTTTGAAACCTCTTTTGAATTTGTTTTCTTTGCTGCAAATTTTCTCTCAGCCCGTAAGGTTCAGATCTTTTGACATGCTTCAGGTTTCCCACTTGGAGCTAAGTTACTAAAAGCCATAAAAAATTGATCCCAAGTTTGAGGCAATGAGCACAATAAAATTGTTGTCTTATCCTCTTCAATTTTCACCCCAGTGAAGCCAACTTGCTTGATCTATGATAAATAAATTGTCACACATTCTCAAATCATACAACTGCCTACATAACAAAATTTTATTTTCAAATTACTTCATCTCATATAGCTTTTCAAGCTTAATCCACAAGTCATGTGCAATTTTCTCCTCTACAACATTGAATAGTACTAAATGTGTTGACTTTTATTTTTTCCTAATTTTTTACTTGCTTTTATTCAAATTAAACTAGATTCAAAACTATATAATTTATTTATAAGTCAATATATATGAAAGAAACCCATGATTGTGATTTATAGATTAAAAACATTATTATATATAAAAAAAAAAAAATTTAAAAATTATTATCTACTTTAATTGTAAAAATTATTTACAATGATATAATTATAGATTAATAAATCATTTCATGAAAATTAAATTTAATTAAGTAATTATTATTTATTGTAATATAATATTATTAAATTCAATTTATATTTTTTAAATTATTATTAAGTATCATTTATTATTTTTAATGGTAAGAATAATCATAATGTAAGAATTTTTAGTTTCTAAAGGGAACTATAGGCACCACCAGAATTTAACTTGTTATTAATAATTGTCATTTTAACCAATAAGAAATTGAGAAATTTTTCTATTTGAAATTTTTTAATCTATGATCAATGTATACATGCAAATTATTTAAAAATATATATTTCAAAAATCATTTCTCTTTGATTTCATTGGTACACAATTTTCACCCGGTATAAGCAATTTTCCCCCTTCCATTACCTCCATTTTTCTATTTCATAAGGGAATTGGTTAGAATAATTAATCAAATCACAACAATATTTGTAAAGCTTAGAAGTAATTATAAAATTAAACTAAATTTTAATTTCTAAAATTTATTAAGTATTTATTTTCTAGTTTTGAAAATAATCATTTAAATTATAGTAATTACATACTACAAATAAATTAAATTAAAACTAAATTTTATTTTTAAAATAATTCAACAATTATTAATTATAATTTTAAAATAAATTAGGAATATACATACATACATATATATATATATATATATATACATATAAATTTAAAATAAATAAATTAGGAATATACATATATACATACATATATATATATATATATATATATATATATACATATACATATATGTATATATATATATGTATATGTTTATTTTTAATATATTATATGTATAATATATAATTTTAACATCGTATTATAATATATATACAATATAATATGTAACATATGTAACATATATAACATCTAATATATAATATAATATACTAAATAATAATATTAAAATTTTATATTTTAATTTTAAACTATGTAATATGTTATTTTTAAATAATTTAATATATTTTAAAAAAATACATTTAAATCAACATTAATTTGATTGTTAATAAAT
This sequence comes from Sequoia sempervirens, assembly GCA_007258455.2. NCBI lineage: Eukaryota > Viridiplantae > Streptophyta > Pinopsida > Cupressales > Cupressaceae > Sequoia > Sequoia sempervirens. The sequence goes on along the minus strand of VDFB02000015.1, from coordinate 103,353,813 downwards.
AAATAAATTATTAATTGTTTAGAATTACTCCCTCATTTCTTTAAAATAATGAAATGTAGCAATTAAGACTACTACCAATTAAAATTCATTCTCCCTTCTAAAATTCTATTTTTTTTTACAATTTAACCCCATAATAATTATTGATTATAAAAAATAATTCAAAACAAATACTAATTAAAATAATAATTTTAAAAATAATCGCATACCTCAATTAAATTTTAAAATAATAATTATTAAACATAAAGGTTAAAAATAAATATCTAAATTTTCAATTTAAATAATTGTTTTATAGAATTATAATATTTATTAATTTAATCATTTTATGAAATAATACTTCACTATAATAAAAGAGATTAAATTTTAAAATTTCATTTACTATTTAAATAATAAGTTAAAAATTTAGGACATAGAAAAGAGAGTGCAACCATATGGCATGTTTTTCATGAGACTACATATATACTTTTAAAAGTGTGTTTTTAAGAATGGTGGACATGTTATTTTTTAAAGTACAATTTTATTAAAAAATTAGGATTACAAAATTTCCAAGTGCTTAAATAAAAAAAATCAAACTAATAGTGTTCTTTTTATCTATGATAGGGTATTTAATTTTTTTTAGATACATGTTTAGAATGATTTTATAAATATAGTTCCATAGAGTTTCATGTTAGTATGAAAAGAGGTTTTACCTATCTAGTTTAGTTTTCACCCAATAGAGATGTTCACATTACACTTAGAAATGTTATTTTAATCACATTTATTGTTTTTTTTATTAGATAGTTTATGAGATTTATTAATGTGAATAGACTTTATAATTTGTCTTAATTGTTTGTTGTAAAGTTTGGTATGAAAATTGTTCTATATTGATATTATGTTTGACTATTAGACTCTTCTAAAAATAATTATCCTCAATTCTCTTAATATTATAAAATATTGATACATACATAATTATTGAAGATGATAAAATGTATAAAAAAATAATATATATTTTTAAAATGTATGTATTCAATTTTCTGAAAATTATTTTAATTAAATTAATATATTAATAATATAGTTTTTCCAATATTGATATTATGCTTGACTAATAGAATCTTCTAAGAATAATTTCTTAATATTAAAATATATAAAAAGTAATATATAATATATTAAACAAATATACATATTCAATTATTTTAAAGATTATTTTAATTAAATTAATATATTAATAATATAGGAAAGTAAAATTTTATTTATGAAACATAAAAGAATATAAGTTATAAAAGATAAAAAAGAGGGTGGCACATATCAAAAGAAAAATACAAAATTTAATTTATATATATATATAAAAAAAGATTTCATACATAATTCTTTAAAGACTAGATAGTTACATTCATTTTTATTTGATTGTCATTAGTGTTCTTTAAAATTATTATGAGATTTTGTATCACATTAGAATTTTTAATATGTACTTTTATTACTTAATAATTATTTTTTTAAAATATATTTTTAAAGGATAGATTATACTCATTAATTCTTTATTTTTAATTAAAAAATAAAAATAATGAAGTATGTCATTTTTAATTATTTATGTTTTAATTCAAAATTATTTATCAATAAATTATCTTTATCTTTATTAATAATTTACTTTATATAAAAAAATAGCCACAATAATACTCAAATAAAGAAAGTTATGTGTAATTAATTTCCTGAAATGTAATTGGCTCAAAACTTTTGAGCAATAAGGGAAATTTTCCCAGAGGAGAAAATGGCATGCTTTTCTCTACTGAATGTGCTCAAAATGCAATGATTTATTTCAGCTTGAACAGTTTCAAAATCCATTGGAGAAAATGGCATGCTTTTCTCTACTGAACGTGCTCAAAATGCAATGATTTATTTCAGCTTGAACAATTTCAAAATCCATTTGAAATTTGTTTCTTTCTCGAAGGTTGCCAAGAGCTTTGCTATAAGCTGAAAGTTCAAACTTACACTTTCTACATCAAACAATTCCAATTTTGAAGCAACTCTATGCTGCAATGCCTATGGAAATACTTGTAATTCATCATATGCTATAGGGTTTGAAGAAATAAAAAATCTTGCCACAATTTGGAAGTGCACTTCACACACATGACATCCTATTATATAGGTAATTTATGTCTTGAAACTTATCTTGCCCTTTTTATTGTGCGGATGATGCAAACTTTATGTATCTTATTTCTATTGATGCATAACTAATTGAACCTTTTAAAACTGATGCACAAGCTAGTTTTGTAAGTTTCTAGATCTTGAATTTTTTGTTGCTTCTTCTCACATAGTTGATAGAAGTTTGGTTAATCAAGGAGACATATGTAGAGGATGTGCATAAACAATCCAACTGTGACACCCCTCCATTTTGTTATGTTTTTCTTGATAGCTCAAATACTCTGTTAGATTATGTTTTATGTTATGGTTATTCTACCACTGACAATGGAGCGATGATAGAATTTATTGATGTGATGACACATTATATGCATGATGATTTTGTTAATAAGCTTTATGTTTGCATAGATGCTTAGTTGTGATGACATTGCTATATTTGCTTCTCGTAGTTTAATTGATATATTATCTCGTCAGTTGATGTGACATTGTATTGGTGAAGAGAATGGTATTGCATCACTCGCTTGTGAGTGCCCTGTGATTTCCGCGATTCTCTCTTCACGGTGTGTATGATTTATTATATGTATACATGTGTAACATTTGCTTGTTTACAGGATTGCAGGTACAGGACATTAGCTTCACCTGGTTTCATAGGTCTGAGCATGTCTACTACTCAACAATAATATTGGGAGATAGTAACGGGCTACCTAGTCATACCTTTACCCTAGTATAGTGTGTCGTCAGTTTGAATTTGGTCTTAGATTTATCATTGTTGTTCTAGGTATTTTATTATTGTGCAAATTTAATTTGATAGATTAAATGTGTATTTAATTTTAAATATTTAATTAAATGAATTATTGTTGTGAAGGCTTTAGAATAAATAAATTAATTAATTAATTTAATTTGATTATGTTGTTGAGTAAATTTTATTATTAAAATAAATGGTAATTAAATAAATAAAAAATATTTAAATTGGTTGCAATTAGTAAATTGTTTTATTATTTTTAAATGCATGTGAATGAAAAATATCTAAATTGTTGAGGGAAAAGATATTTTAGATATTTTGTTTAAGATAACTGGGAGTTAGAAATTTGTGATCTAATTGTTGAAAATTCATTCATGGAGGAGATTTTTGGAAAAAGTAAAGAAAGTTGTTTCACGAGAAAAAGTTTTGGATGGGTTGTGGAAAATTGGTGAGGAAATTGTGGATCTCTCTGAGGAAATTGTTTTAGAATTATTTTGTTGTAGAATTCTTGGCGGTGTTTTTTTGGTTGTGTCTTTTGGAATGAGGCAATTGCACTGAAGAAAGCTTTGGCTACATTGGGAATTGAAATTACAGAAAAGCTCGGCAACATTTTCTTGAGGCAACATTCTTTTGTAACAAGTTCTTTACTATTTTTGTGAAATTTGAAATTGAAAAGATATTTTATTACTATAATGCAAATTGGAAATGTTTAAGAAAATATTTTTCATTACTGTAGAAGCTTTTGTTTTATTTTTTTTTAATATTGCTGTGAAAATTGAACCTCTGTAGAAAAACATATTTAGATCCTCTGTTTAAATTTGGTATTTAAAATAGATTTATATCTAGGAGGAAATTATAGTGGAATTATTGAACCTCTGTTGAATTTAAATCAAAACTTAGAAACCTCTTCCTATGAAAACATAATTTATTCTTTTGTAGAAAATGGTAAATTACCGTTGAAGATTTAGATCTTTGTAGGGAAATATTTGAGAAATTATTCTTCTGTAGAAAATGGTAAATTACCGTTGAAGATTTAGATCTTTGTAGGGAAAGATTTTTAACACAATAGAAAATTTAAAAGGAAGTATTTGAGAAATTAGAAAACCTCTGTAGGATTGAAAATGAAATCTTATGAGAAAATCGAAATAATTGGAAACCTCTGGTAATTTGAAAATCAAAACAACAGAGAGAGTGCGTTACTAAATTAATCATAACTCAAAATTTACGAACTGGGTAGGGCTGCATTTTTTATATGTTTTAGATGATTTGATTGTGCACCTTCAGAAAAAAAAAATTCTATGCTTTAGACGACTTGATTGCGCACCTTCAGAAATAAATTCAGAGAAACCCAGATCCGAAAACAAAAGTTATTAAAGTCGCAAATATTGGATTTATGATTAGGGTTGTCTGAAAATTGTTAATTTATATTTATATATTTATTTATTTGTTTAAAAGTATATATTAGAAAAATTGCATATAATTTTAGGATATTTAAATGTATTTTTAAATAGGTGCATGCACATGCACAATTTGATATTTTAAAATAAACATTGGAAAATAATAATTAGATTATGTAATTAGAATATATATATTTATTTATTTAAAAGAAATATTATATTGTTAATTAATGCATGCAATGCACAAGTAGATGTTTTAATTAGAAATATTATATATTTAATTAAGGAAATTGAGTTAAGTATTAAGAGCAGTTGAAATTTGGAAGTGGAATATTTAATTATTTCGTTATTAGTTTATTAAATTGAAATAATGTTTGGATGATGTATTTTAATATGCAAGAATTGATTGTAATGGATTTAGGAAATCTGAAGGATAGTATTTGTTATTTTCTTGAACTGTATTTGAAAAGCACGTGTTTCTGTAATTGTGTACTGGGGGGAAGTATTTGTCAATATGTGAATCTAAGTCTTCCAGAGTTGTAATTGTGAAAGGGTTGTGGTAACTTTAGTTCACCCTTTGAGTTTCTTGGGTAGTGCGCGTATTGGGTTTCTGTATTGGACATCCATTGAGATGTGTTACCTTTTGAGGTGTATTGATCTTTGTTATCAGTTCTTAGTGCATTGTCTACCCTTGGCATGTAGTTTGAGTTATGTGTTTTCCGTAGGGGAGTGGCTTTCAACGAGGGTCAGGACACAAAGTGGTCCCAGGACAACTCGTGTGGGAGTTAGTATAATCAAGTGAGAATTAAATAATCTATTAGATTAACACATATAACAAGATATTTAGCCTCGCTCATTGGCTCAAGGGCTTGTACGAGACTTGAGATGAGTTGGGAAGGCTTGGAATGGCAAGATCGTTATCTTATCTTCTCGAAAGATAATTGATTCCGCACTGGTGTGCATGTGGGGCTGGAATCGTAAGAGGTTACCAGCATAACCCTAGAGGGGGGCCGAGACCTAGGAAGATCTCCTTTGGATAACCAATGCAACCTTTGTGATAACACTCCTCCTATGTCAACAGTGAGTTTACTGTATGGTGTTGGTAATTTTTTCTGATTCTGGAAGCAATGTGACCCTAGTTCTTATTTATCTATTATGTGAGTATTTTTGTATATTGCCTGTGTCTAGAGGTAATAGGTTGTCTTGGTTTCCTGTTACTATCTCCTAGCATGGGGGCTGGGCCTACGGGTACCAGATGGTTGGGTGCCATGCATCTTACACTGTTGAGTTTCTCTCCATGTTCGTGATGGCGAGATCTTCTTGTTCGAGGAGCTCGTGTGGTTCTCTGGAGTTATTCTTCTCCTTCTTCATTGTAACTATGGTTCATTATGTATAATTGTAATACCTCATTTGTATCGAGGTGAACCTTTGTGATGTAATTTTAATAATATTTATGATCTATTCATTATTGGATTTAATGGTGTTGTATATGTGGAAATATGTTCAATACATTTCTATTTGTTAGCTTTATCTTGTAATGGTTTAATGCTTTGTTGTAAGTTGTATCTTGAGTTTAAAATTTATATGCTATGGTTGGTTAAATTTTATAAGTAATTGTGTTCATATGTAGACGTGTTACGTAGCCTAGAGGATGTATGTGGTTAGAATAGGAAACTTTACTCATCTTGTTTTAACTTTAAAAAAAAAATTAGTTGTGCTTCCGTAGTATTGCATAGTCCTCTAGGTTGTGGGACAGGGTTTTACACCAACACCTATGCTAGTTGAGGAAAGCTATGACTTTTGTGTGCTAATGCATTGTGTTCTTGTTTTTTTAAGTGTTTCAGTCACATGGGTTGCCTTCTGTGAAGTCAGGTTTTAATCCTATGCTATTTTCATTATGGGTTTCTCGGTATTTAAGATTGTTTCTTGAATGGTTGAAGTCTCTTGCTCCTGGGATTTTTTTCATCTTCCTTTAGCGTTTTGGTTTTGCTCTAAACCTCCAATTTCTAAAGCAATGTATTGGCACTACTCATGCTAGAGCCCATTATGGTACATTAGCTTCTCTTTCATTTGAACAAAAATTGCAACTAGTTAGGAATTCTATGTATATATTAATCCCAGAATACAGTTATAAATGTCAAATGTTTATAATTAGAGGAAAAATTTATTTTCATGTACCTATTATTTATTTGTTTTATCAATATTTTTGCTAAAATTTATCAAACAAAACAAATAAAAACATTACTATTTTATAACTTTTTGGCAGGAACTTCGCTGCCTTGCAGCTCTTGTTATAAACATAATCTATCTTATTAATATTTTCATCTTAATATATTTCTTTAAAAATATAAGGAAAAGGGTAAAAAAAATAAAGCATCATGAATTATACTCATTATTCTCCTCCTTTATTAAGAAGTGTTTGTATGTGAAAAAAATATTATTATTTTATAAACAAAAAAGTCTGATTTTGATTATATCAATTTTAGATCTTTATATGTGAATAAAATATTGTTGTATTATAATCATTATCAATATATGCAAAGAATTGGGGTTGGGGCCCTACTTCGGTTGGCTAAATCTTTCTTGTTGTAGGAGGTTGGTCACGAGGTCTAGTCTCCCCAACTCCTGTGGTACGGGAGGGTGTGTAGTGCCAACACCTCCTATAGTTTATAGGGGGTCGTGCTACCTAATTCCTGTAGTCTAATTATAAAAATATAGATTGAATTTTTAATCTATTAAAATTTTATATAAGCCAAATTGGTGATTTTGGGAAAAAAGTAAACAATTTAAACAAATTTAATCTATAACACAAAATATATATTACCACTATAAATTATTTTTATAAATATTTTCATGTTCTCAAAATAGATACACTTATTATAATTGTAATTATAATTTTATTTTTTTGAGATTTAATCTATAAATTAATTTATAAATAATAAGAAAAATTGTCTAACAAAAAAACATTTGAAAACATATTTTTTATAGGATATGTACATAAATATAATCCAATTTATTAAAACATATTTTTCATCTGATATATACATAAATACAATCCAATTTATTAAATTTGGTATCTTGTAATCTATTTTTTATTTATAGATTAAAAAGTTAAAAATAAAAGCATGGTGAATTATATTAATAGTTTCTTTCCTCTCCCAACAAGTGTTTAGAAGTGCTTGTATTTCTTATCTTATAATCACTATCAATATATGTGAAAAGGTATAGTCATTTTATCATGACTTCAAATGCATGAACCAATTTTAGATGCTTGCATGTGAGTAGAATATTGAACTGTCTTATAATCATTCCCAATATATGTGAAGAAAAATTTAGCATCTTGTCATGACTAAAAGCATTTGGATTGAATTCTATAAAATTAAATTGTTGATGAAAGACTACAAGAAACTATTTATGGTATTCTTGACAGATCATCTATTGTTATTTTTGAATGCTTTGTTGTACCAAAATGAATCACAAGTGACAAACTTAACTAGCCATATTCTCTGAAAGAGAAAAATAAAAATAAAAATAATTCTTCGGGAACCTAGTTACCAGCTATAAGGCCAACAAACACTCTTGTTTCAAAAAGTAAAAACAAAAACAACCAATTTAGAGGAATAGAAAATATGTATTTTGTGCCACATTGTTTTTATGAAAAATCAATATGGTTATTTGTCAAAGATATATTGCAAAAAAATAAGTATGAGGGATAAGACCAAAAAACTTGGCCGTCTCAAAAGAAAAAACAAAAACAACCCATTCAAAGGACTCTTGAAAAAAAACTGTTAGGCCAATAAAACTTGTTGTCCAAAAAAGACAAAAACAACCAATTTAGATGACTTTAAGAAAATTTCATTCTGTGTCACATGGTTTTCAAGAAAAATTGTTTATGGTTATTGTAAATAATATAGTGTAAAAAAATAGTTGGGAACAACAAGGTCAACAAACCTTGTTGTCAAAGAAAAAACAAAAACAACTGATTCAAAGGACTCCATAGAATTTCTGCCCACCATAACACCGGAAAACCTTCTTGTCCCAAAAAATAAAGTAAAAATGAAAAACAACCAATTTACAAGCCTTAAAAAATATCATTTAGAATCTATGAGTTAAAGTTTAGATAAACATAGATATTAGAAGGAAGTTGAAAATTTTGATTAATTTTCGGAAGAAAAAAAAATCATTATTAAAATTATTTGTAAAATCTAATCAAACACAATTTATAAACCTCTAAAATTGTTTTTTTTAAATTAAATAAACAATACTCAATGTATATCTCATTTACACAAATTTCAACTTAAAAAATTATTATTATTTTCTTTGTTAACGATAGGGGTATTCCTGCGACCCAATCCAGCATCCAAAGAAGCTAGCTGAAGTGAGACTAATCCCCTCCGAAGGAATCCAACATCCCTAAACCAGTTAAAAAAATTAAATTCCTTTAAAATTGACCGTACTTTGACTTTAAAACATTCTTGCGACAGATTATCATAAACAGCACTTAATTCCGAGGAGATTGGATGCCTTCATGGAACTCGAGGGGTCAAATTTGTTAAGCGGGTGGTAAAATTTTAACCGGTCAAACTTGTTACCCCCAATACGACACGCCGGTTAAACTTGTTGGAATTTTAGACAACCACTAGTACACCCATACCTGCTCCTGCGCTGTCACTATAAATTTGGGTTTAGGGAGCGAGCAGTTCATAGCTTATGTTTACCAGTGCATTGTGTAAGGAATTGGGAGTTATTAGAATAAGCATTAAGGAAGTTGGTATAATTGCTGAGTGCAAATGAGTTGTAAGAGGCGTTGGACTGATCTGTTCAAAGTAAATCCCTCAGCACCGAACACTCAGGAGAATGACATGAGCCGAGGTTGCTCTTCCTTGCATCTACACTTCGTTTTATTTTTCTTCTTTTTACATGCAATGGAATGTTTCAGCTGATATTGAAATTTGATCTGTCATATTCATTCGCATGGAATTAAGCTGAGATTACTACTATTGAGTTTTATTAAGTTTTTTTTTTGTTGTATAACTATTCGATTGCCAGATCTTTGGTTATTGAGATTACATTGTTCAATTCTATTTGATTCAATGGTGAAGATAAATTTTGATCCAAAATAAGATAATTTTTTTTTGTTTGGTGGTAGATATCTGATTATTGAGATTACATTTGGTTTTTCATAAATTTCAGTCGATAAAAATAGGATAACTATTCTCTCTTGTTACTTCCTTGTAGATCTCTGGTTATTGAGATTACATTTGGTTATTCTTAAATTGCACTTGATTCAATGGTCAAGGTAAATTTCCGTCCATCGAAATAGGATAACTATTCTGTTCTTTTACTTGGTTGTAGATCTCACATTATTGAGATTACATTTGGTTATTCTTAAATTGTACTTGATTCAATGGTCAAGGTAAATTTCAGTCAGTAAAAATAGGATAACTATTCTCTTCTTTTACTTGGTTGTAGATCTCTGGGTATTGAGATTACATTTGGTTATTCTTAAATTACACTTGATTCAATGGTCAAGGTAAATTTCCATCAATAAAAATAGGATAACTATTCTGTTCTTTTATTTGATTTTAGATCTCTGGTTATTGAGATTACATTTGGTTATTCTTAAATTGCGCTTGATTCAATGGTCAAGGTAAATTTTCGTCGATAAAAAAAATAGGATGACTGTTCTATTCTTTTACTTGATTATAGATCTCTAGTTATTGAGATTACATTTGGTTATTCTTAAATTGCACTTGATTCAATGGTCAAGGTAAATTTCAGTCAGTAAAAATAGGATAACTATTCTCTTCTTTTATTGGGTTGTAGATCTTGGGTATTGAGATTACATTTGGTTATTCTTAAATTACACTTGATTCAATGGTCAAGGTAAATTTCCATCAATAAAAATAGGATAACTATTTTGTTCTTTTACTTGATTTTAGATCTTTGGTTATTGAGATTACATTTGGTTATTCTTAAATTGCACATGATTCAATGGTCAAGGTAAATTTTTGAGGATAAAAATACGATAACTATTCTATTCTTTTACTTGATTATAGATCTCTAGTTATTGAGATTACATTTGGTTATTCTTAAATTGTACTTGATTCAATGGTCAAGGTAAATTTCCCTTGATAAAAATATAATAACTATTCTCTTCTTTTACCTGGTCGTAGATCTCTCAGTATTGAGATTACACTTGGTTATTCTTAAATTGCACTTGATTCAATGGTCAAGGTAAATCTCAGTCGTAAAAATAGGATAACTATTCTCTTCTTTTACTTGGTTGTAGATCTGTGGTTATTGAGATTACATTTGGTTATTCTTAAATTGCACTTGATTCAATGGTTAAGGTAAATTTAGATCCATAAAAATACCATAACTATTTTGGTAGATCTTTGTTATTGAAATTACATTTGATTATTCTTAAATTGTACTTGATTCAATGGTCAAAGTAAATTTCTATTGATAAAAATAAGATAACTATTCTCTTCTTTTACTTGGTCATAGATCACTATAATCAAGATTACATTTGATTAATACTTCAAATTTTAGAGCTATAAAGTTTTGTTCTTTGATTCTCTATTTACTTCCAAAACAATCCTATTGTAGTAATACGTGATAAAAAGTACTTATGATTTTTATTTATAATTAAAGATTTAATATTTTTTATAATTATAGAAATATTATTACTTATAATTAAAATTTTGATCTTTGTAAAGATTTTTTCTTAATTATTAAATTATATGAAGACTTAAAAAAATTATTAAATAATTGTTATTAAATTATGTGTCTCTTGTTTCTGGCGGTTGTGCCATGGTACTTTTTGGCTCTGGGTGTCCTCTTGTTTATGTTAGTCTATGTTCTATGTTTCGATCTTTTGTTATATATGGTTTTCTTTTGCCTTCCATTGTTTCATTATGGTTAGGTTTGTTGTTTTGTTGCAGGGTGTGGTTAGGTTTGTTGTTTTGTTGCAGGGTGTCGGTCTATTTTTTTGACCTTGTTAACTTATGGTGGTAGTTCTACTAACAGGTTGACCTACTCATTGTTCTCTGTTTGGATTCAAGGGCCTTTTCCCCTGATTTTGTTATCAAAAACATTATTCTGTTAAATAAAACTAAGAATAAAAGAAATAAGATTGTTTTTAAATTTATTTAATTTTTTTATATAAATTTTTTTTTTTTTTTTAAATCTTTATAAATTAATACTTCAAATTTTAGAGCTATATTTTTTTGTTTTTTGATTCTCTATTTACTTCCAACACAATCTGGATTGCACTACTAATACTGTTTAACATTTGAAGTTGGAAATAAATATATAGTATCTATTTTGCTGAAAATTATATTCAATGATTAAATTTCTAGTAGTAGTATTAAAATAAAAATTAGTTTTTCAATAAAATTTATGCTAATATTTATAATTGATTTCAATCATAACACTAGAATGATGGGAGGTTAAATAGGGTTTAGTCCAATATTGTCTAGATTTGATCCCTACTATCCTTGTTGTTTTTACATTTTGGTGGTTGTTGTGATTGACGGCTTAACTACATTGATATTCCTATTATTTGTCTCATATTTCAAGGCTGTCTCAAGGCCATAAAAGAATGTAGACCCTTTCAAAAGCAGTTTCTTATCAATATAAAAAATAATATTATATACACCTATTAACAATTTTATTCAAGACTAAAAGAAAACTTGATGCAATGATTGAAAGCCTCTTGGATGAGTTTACTCTCTCCAACAATTGAAGGAAATTTCATTTCCATCCTGCCCCTGTTTTGAGGCCTTTGATAAAGTTTGGGTTCAAACCATCTTGACAGTTTGTTTTGTTGGTTTTGGGATTGTCCAAAATCAGTTTCCCATTCCATATTCTGGTCAAAAGCATTGCTGGTCTTGTTGCTTTTCTCTTTGTAGTTGGTTCTTGTCTCTCATCTTGGAAGACTTGCTTTGTTCCTTGTTTATTCTCTCTCACTGCTCGTGAGACTCGTCTTGCTTACCTCTATGACTGTTTTTTTTATCAGATCTGGATCGTTTTCCCATTTTTATCTTAATCAAAACAATATTATTCAACTTTGTAATGTACTAACAGCAAACTTAATAAAATACAGGTTGACATTTAGGGTTTTTTAATTTGCAGTTATACCGAGTTCTTGTCAAGTTGTTCACCGGATCCAGGTCTAACTTTTTCTCTTCTTTCCTGTCCCAGGCGGTTCAGCACAGAATGAGAAGAGGAATCCAGAAAGCAAATCAAGATGGAATCCAAAAAAAGAACAGATCGATATTTTGGAGTCCATTTTTAAGTCTGGGACGATTAGTCCGAGCATAGAAGAAATACAACTTATCAGAGGCCGCCTACAGGAGTTCGGAGAGGTGGGAGACGCTAATGTATTTTATTGGTTCCAAAACAGAAAGACAAGAAACAGGAAAAAGCGACCTCAACAAGCTTCTGGTAATCCACACATAAACCTGCAACACCCATTACAAATAGCCAATCAAGGACTAATATTGGGTGAAGGTACAAATCCAAATATGTATAATTCTGCAATGTCATCTCTTCCTCAAAATTATTCTCAATTTCCGCGGCCTGAAGAGACCACCTACCCATTGAATCCTTATCAGCGCCCTGAAGCGGTTATCTCCTCTGCCTTGACTAACACTACTGTCACTTGTCCAGGTCGGTATTAATGCATAGTAATGCTCTTTTGCTCAATTCTTTTACAAATATATTACAAACCCAATATAAATTGGACCTTCTCTTCTGTGATAACAGTTACAGAATTTGCTATATATTTGCATTTTGATATTTGCAGATACAAGAGTGCGTCATGGGAATGAAGATTCTAGAACTGTAACTCGATTGTCAGAAATATAATGCACCGAGGGGACCTATAAATTTGAGGGCTGCCACCCAATCCTGATGAATGAAAGTGGATTCACTGATTTCCTTGGAATCTGATGAGCAAATTTATTTGGATCTCATCAAACAATTTGATTGAAACATTCAAGTCAAGTTTCAATGTCAGTTATAAATTGTTAAAAAAATTGCAAATCAGATATTATAAATTAGAACAAATATCACTTTTATCAGATGGATAGCTACAAATCATGATAGAATGACTTCATAATATGAGTTTCTTATTCAGATTTGTGTAAAGTTTTTTTTTTTTTTTAGCAATAATTTAAAAATTAATATAAAACTCAAGTCTCAAATCCATTTATGTGTTCAAATTTTTTGTACACATTTAATTGCTTGATCCAAGGAAAATATGGTTTCTAAATACACATTAAATATTTGCTAATGTTTTATATTCTACTATTGTTGGTAAGGATTTAGTTGAATCATTGAGTGCATATAAAACTTATCAGTATCAAACAATAATGATATGGAGTTATTAATAATATGTTAATCAATAAATAAAAATTGAAAGTGTGTTTAATAAATCAAATTTGAAAACAATGTTTAAAATTTAAATTCTAAAATGGAAAATTGGAAAATAGTAGTATGTTAATTTATTAAATTTTTAATAGAAAATTAAAAAATGTATATCAAGATTCAATGATTGAAATATAAACTAGCATACCCATATTTTAAAAATATATGTAAAGTAATGCCGAGAGATATCCTTTAAGACACATATTTTAATCAATTGAACCTAACCTAAATTGAAGCTAACCCAACCATAAAGCTATTTGAACCCCTAATTGTAACCCTATTTGAAGCTAGTTCGGATTGCAGGCTCATGGACAAGGACAAATTCCCTAGAAGAGTGTCTTTCAAGTTTGAAAAAGTGTAGATGGAAAACTCAAACTTTGAAATGGTTGTCACTAACTCTTGGCTCACCCAAACAGTTGATCATTGCACTAAGATGTGCATATTCAATTGAAAGTTAAAATTCATAAAACTCAGACTAAAAGAGTGGAATATCCAAGTCTTTAGAAACCTTTTCAAAGAAAGGATCTCCTTGAAAGTAGAATGGCTAAGATCCAAAAAGACCTCTCAAATGTTTTTTCTTACATCCTAATAGAAGAAGAGAGGAATCTCATAATTCAATTGGATGCTATCTACATTTTGGAATAAATCTATTGGAGACAAAAATCAAGGATTAAATGACTCAAATAAGGTGTAAAACCAAGTTTTTTCATTTAACATGCAAAATGAGAAGCCAAACAATCATAATATAAATATTGAAGATGCTTATGGATAAAATTCTTGATCCTAACACCATCAAGGCTTCCTTGGTTTCCTCTTGGGAAAACATGCTCATGGAGGAAAATGAAGACAAAAAAGAGAAGAAAAGCAGGATCTCTTCTTGGATCATATCTGACCTTGGATGATGATTCTAAATTCTAATAAAGTAGCTAAAGATGTCATTGAGGAAGAATGTAGCTAACGATGTTTTCATGGAAGAAGACATCTATTTTTAGAATTGAAGGTGCCAAAGTCCTAGGCCCAAATGGTTTTTGTACCTTCTCTTTCCAAAAATTTTGGAATATAATGGATGAGGAACTTTGTGAAGTGATTCAGGGATCAAAGGAATCATGTTTTGTCTTAAAGGCACTCATTGCTACTTTCGTAGCACGTATTCCCAAAAAGACTAAATCTAGAAAACCTAAGGATTTCAAACCTATTTGCTTGTGCAATACTATGTACAATATTATCTTAGTTCATCAAGTAATTTTGAAGAACCACAAAACAAAATGTCATGGTGATCCAAATATCCATGTATGGGAGAGTGCAATGTGAGCATGTTCTAAACAAATCTCTTGAATCTTGAGAAATATATACCATGTCAAGCCTAGTCTAGCACATACCGCTAGACATACCATGATAAATATCTATATATATTACAAGTACAATGAACTTGAAAGCAACATTCAATAAGCACTAACAGATTGATGATAAAATATTGTAACCTACTTGATGTCATTTTATTCCTATACAACTGCACACAACATCTGTACTAAAGCAATTTTTATTTTTTTCCAATTTGTTCATTAACAAGAAAAGCTTTTACATCATTGTCATGAGTTTACAAGCATGTTTGGTGGAGATCATTGTAAGTATCATCTAGTAGAAACATCACATATTGCATATATGCTTTCCTACGCTTCACTTGGAGAGATTAAGTTTGGGTGGAATATGTGAATAAATATAAATTTCTATAGGCAGGATATAAAATTGTGTTGAAATATTGGATATATGCTCATCAATCTGGTCGAAAACTTTGTCACCTATAATTTTGTGCCAACTAAAAGGTCATTTTTGATCTAACAATTATACCTTAACATAACTAATAATTTAACGATGTTCAACAAAACTAACAATGTTTACAAGAATTTCAGAATAAACAAGGATTCTTAAATATTGACACATCTTAAGCTATGGGTTATTGCAGAGGTGATTCATTTGAACAAACCAATCCAATGTGTATGAATGGAATAAGAACCAACTTTACCTCATATTCCTCTAAATCTCTCATCACTCTCTGGTCAACAATCTCCTCCACTCTATCAGGAAAATTCATATTGAACCACTTGTGGAGGTTCAAGTCTCCCATAAACATATCATCAGTTGGACTCTTTCTAGTTACCATTTCTAACAACACAATACCATAGCTATAAATATCACCCTTTGTCGAAACCTTCCCACCTATTCCATATTTTGCATTGAACGTACAAACAAAAACAATTTCTTTTAGTGACATTATATTTCTATGGTCCATATTGGTGAGAGTGTATTTATGGATTTAATTGGTGTGGTTTATTTGCATCAATGTTTTGGAGTGATCCATAATCAGAATGAAAAAAAAATCTATAGAAAAAAAATCATATACATACCAATATGAGTAGCTAATTGTTAACACATCAATACCTGGTGGAATGTATTCGATGGATCCTTTATTTATTTATTTATTTATTTATTTAGGGTTAGGATTAGGATTAGTTTGAGGATTATGGTAAGGGCTGAAATTACAGACAGGGTTGGGGTTAGGGTTAGAATTTGGGTTAAGATTAGCATTAGGTTTAGGATTAAAATTATGGCTAGTGTTAGGATTACACTTAGGGATAAGATTAGGGTTTAGATTATAATTAGAGATATATTAGGGTTATGTTTAGGGTTAGGGTTAGGTTTAAGGTTAAGCTTAGGGTTATAGTTAAATATACAATTATTGTTAGGTTTAGGGTTTAGATTATGGTTAGGGTTAAGAGCTAGGGTTAGCCTGGTTAGGAATATGGTTAGGGTTAGGGTTATATTTAATATTAAGATTAGGATTTGTGTTACAATTAGATAAAGAAACCTAACCCTGATTAAAACCTAACAATAACCCTAATTGAACTCTAATTCTAACCCTATCTATAACCCTAATTGAATTGTAATACTAATGCTAACTATAAGTGATGCCTAACTATATTTTAACACTAATATATCCTAAACCTAATTGAATTTTTTCCCTAATTATACCCTTTGATTGAAGCTTTATAATAGAATCCTACCCCTAATTGAACCCTAAACCTAAAACTAATCCTATTCCTAACCCTTACCCTAACTCTAAGCCTAATTGAACCCTAACCCTAACAATAATCCTAACCCTATTTGAACCCTCACCATAATTGAGCCCTAACTGTAATTGAATCCTAATGCTTACGATAGTTAAACTCTAATTGAACAATAACACTTTTAACCCTAGTTATAACCCTATTTGAACCCTCACCATAATTGAACTGTAACCATAATTAAATCCTAGTTTTAACCCTAATTCAACCTTAATTAAACTCTATTTGCACCCAAACCCTAATACTAACTCTAATTGAACCTCAATAACACTTACCATAATAAAACTCTAATTGAATAATAACACTTTTTAACCCTAGTCATAACTTGAATTGAATCCTAGTTGTAACCCTCATTCAACCTTAAATAAATCCTAATTGCACCCAAACCCTAATACTAACTCTAATTGAACCTTAATAATTAAACCCTAATTGCATGCTAGTCCTAATCCAAACCCTAATTGAATCATAAACTTAGCCTTTATGGTAACTCTATTTAAACTCCAACTATAACCCTAACCCCAAGCTTTATTATAGAACACTAACCCAAACCCTAACCACAATCATAACTTTAAGTGAACACTAACCCTAATTGAACAATAACCTTCACTCTAATTTAATCTTAACCCTAATTCAACCTAATAGTAACCCTAATCCTAACCCAACCCAAATTGTACCCTAACCCTAACCCTAATAGTAACTCTAATTGAACCCTATACTTGACCCTAACTATAATCCTAATTGAACTCTAACCTTAATTGAATCATAACCATAATTAAATTGTATTTCATCTTTTTTATTTATCTCTTATTTATTTATTTATTTGGTCTTTTAGTTTATATATGGTAAATATATATTCCAATCTTTGTGATTTATCTTTGACTTCTCTTTTTATCAAATCTCTTTGATTTATTTATTTGATATTTTAATTTATTTATTTTTGTCTTTGATTTAATTATTTGATCTTTTAATTAACTTTTTTTTAATCTTGATTTATTTATTTGATTTTTAAATTTATTTTATAATAAATATTTTCAAATCTTTGTGATTTATCTCTTGATTTTTTGATTTTGATTTTTCTCTTGATTTTGATTTTGATTTTTTTGTTAGTTCAAATGTCTTTCATTTTGATATTTAGAATAAAAGAATGGAACTATAGAGAAAAGATGAATGAAACGATACATAAATGGGAAGGCCCTTCACATAGCTTTGTTTGGATCTTTTATTAGAATGAAAATGTTCACCCATGAGAATTGACCTAAGTAGTATTTTTATTTTGTTAATAAGTAAGGTTATTTTTTAATAAGGAATGATAGATTAGTTGTTGGATTCTTAGTTGAAATTAGTCTATTTTTTGAATGATTGTATGCATTACATTATCACACTTTCATTTCAGTTAATAGAAAATAATCTTACTAAAATAATATAATTAGGAAAGTAGTTTTTAATAAAAGCATCAAAAATTTATGATGTCTTGATCTTGAATTATTATTTTATATTGAACAAACAATATTATAAATAGATAAGAATGTGGTAACAAAAGCAACTATAAAAAAATTGTTTAACAACTACAATAAATATAGCATAACTAATAGACTTGAAATGCAACAAATTAGAAAAGCATATTTAAGTAAATGATGAAGACTCAAAGTCTTGTTCCTCACAAAACACATAGAATATTGTAGACATCTAAACATAAATTGTGATAGCATTGTATGCCTTTAAATATGAACACTATGAATTGTTACCCTTCACTTTTCTTGTATACAAAAGTTTTATAAGACACCATAATTTTAGCTATTTCTCTAGACTCCCTTGTTAAGAAAATACTCTGAACCATTACTCCATTAATAGAGTTGCGAAGTATATATCTAAACGTGACACTGAATTTAGATTTGATTTAAAGTTCAGGGCTCAAACAGACTCATATTGTAGCTTTAATTAACCAGTTTCAAAGCTTGAATGGAAATAACTCAAAACCAATCCTCTATAAAGCAGTTGCTTGAATGCCTGTCAGATTTTCTCTTCATATTCTTTGCCTATGTACCTCTTTCCTCTGTAGATGTACTTTTTTTCTTTTTTCCATCCCCAATTTTTTGCTTTTTGTTGCACTGAGATAATTGCTCTTCCAACTGTGAAATCCGTAGACTCGGATCATGAATCATCTCACTCTATTTCTCACTTTTCTTCAACAGATCAGATGTCGTCCTCTTCAATTTCTCGCTCTATTCCCTTTACATGCTAATATCTTCAATGGAATTTACTTTCTCTGGCAACTTATCCTAGGCTGCAGTTTCTAGCTTCACATCAGGCTGCGTTGTTTGCACCTTCAACAAGTCCAGATATTCAGAAGAATTTTCATCATCCCTTGAATTTCCTACTATAACCCATTCCTCTGAGCAAGGGATTGTAGGTGATGCATCAACCTCCAACACCAGACTTTCAACTTTGTTTCTTTTCAACCTCCAACCCTCAATTTGCAAATCTTGCATTTGAGAAGGCAGATACTCCTCTCCTTTTTCATTACTCACAGAGACCTCAATTGCACCCCTCGACAACTCCTTGCTCTTGAATTCCTCATCGAGATTCTCCTGCAAGCACCTTGAAGAACCGTTTTCCTCAACAATAGGGCACTCCTCCATTGTTGCTTCAGAGGTTACTGAAACTTCTGTAGTAGCATCTTGTCTGGGTTTTGCAGCAATGATGTCAGCTAGAGTCTCTTGCAAGTTAAGCATCTCACGAATCACAACCTTTCTTGATTCCCGCACAAAAGGAAATTGCTCCCTGCATTTCACAACGATTAAGTTTTTAGGGAAACAGAGAACATTCTGATTTAAAATTTTTACGAGAAAAAGAAAAGAAGAAATTGCACTATAAACAAATCAATTCCATAGGTAAATTTCCCTATCGAAACTGCAGAATGAAGTTTGTAGTTAGAGATAAATTTCCCAAAGAGAAAGACACATTAGCTTCACCCTTGTCTTTCAAATAAAAAATAAAAGGTTTTCATAGTTCAGGACATCGGAGCACAAAGCTTCTGGCAGGCTGCAAGCACACAATTTTTCACAGAAGCTTTGCAAACTAAAAAGATCTAGCGATTTCAAAAAAATCTATAAAAACAATTTTAAAAAATCTACTCAATTAGAAAAATAAAATAAAAAACTACCAAAATAAAAGTTGTAAAGAATCCCAAAATCTGTAACTGATCTTAGTCCAAGAAGAACCCAATCAAGGACTAATTTAGTCTTTTCCTTTAATCAAAGGAAAACCTAAATTTCGTCGAGCTTGAGCAATAGTGACATAATCCACTCTACCATTTTCAACCACTCCTCATCTCATCTAATCAACTCCACAACATGTTATAAAATAGAAAAAAATAACATAGAAAAAATTTGACATATATTCAAGGATGAAATCGCAATACACACCTCAAAGCACAAGCTCTTGAGAATCCTCCCAAAACATAAAGGCATCCATCAAGTGATCTTACAACACAACCACAAAAAGGTGTTCTATCCAAAGAATCCTTTCGTCCAAGCCAATTCTTCACAAGGCTCGTTAGTCTGCTACTTGAATTTCCTAATAAATTCCACAAAGTCCATCCCAGACCTGTTTGATTAGATTCTTCCTCATGCACAGTATCTGGCATTGGAGGCAAGCCCTACCATTTTCCTGATGAGGGATCCAACGTATGCCATAAAAGGTTTTCTTCTTCGTCTTTCAACAAAATGTATAACCATTCCTCTATCAAACCCATTTCTTTTCTTAATTTGAAATTTTTTGAGTCCCTTAGCACATAATCCCATGTTTTGCAAACTATTTTCAAGCAGGAATAGCATCCACGGGGCACCCTGGCCAAAATTCGAAGAGATAGCTCATCAGGAAGGCCAAAAATTATCCTTGGTCTCCCATTCCGATGAAAAGTTGATAGCCTTTGTCTTTTATGACAATCAACTTGGGGTGTTGTTTGGTACTCCAAGCTCTGATTTCTAGCTGAACTCCAAAAGGCACCCATAGCAACTTAACAACCTTCACTCTGAAACAAAGAATGCCCTCGACCGATTAATTAAAACCTAGGCTAAATTGCATTATTATACCTACTCAAACCACTCTCTAAAATGCAGTTGTCCTTGCCTTCAAGTGAGGAATAGAAAACACTATAGCTTGAACTCGACCAACTGAATTGATTCAAAGAAATTTCAATGATACTCTCCTAGAATACAACTAAACAAACAATCTGACTACATGAGAATGAAAATTCCAAGTGCTATTATTCACATATTTTCTGGCCCTTCTTGATCATTTCACTACATTTAGAGAAGTTTGAGAACAAAGATTAATGAAATGCATGCTACGCGAGATGTCAGTAGAAAAGCTTCCTCAATTGTTAAGAACAAATATTCCTTGCTTAGGGGAATGTCCCAGACGCAAGATAAGAAAAAACAATCCTGTTTACCAGTATATCGACTGCCAAAATAATTATCCACCGAATGAGGTGGATATCAAGAATAGACCAAAGCTCAGCAAGGAGAAATAATTTTTACTGTGCATTGTGTTGTTAAATACCAGAAATGTAGCAAACCTGTGACATCGGCAGCCTATTCACAGAAGGAAAGGGAAATTAACTATAAAAATCTCAATTTAGATACAATAGATTGGATCATTGACATTTTTAAATAAACAACAGAAAAACAATTTTTCCTTGAAAACCTTCAAATTCTTCCAATTATCTAAATAAATAACAGGAAAACATATTCTCCCACATAAACCAACAAACCTTAAAAGAATTCCCCCAATTTAAACATGAATAATAGGAAAACAAATTCTACCTACAAAAACATAGAAACTTTAAATTCCTTCTATTTTAAAAAAAATAATAGGAAAATTAATTGTACGCTACACACCTTTAAATGCTTCCCCTCTTGACATCTACCATAGTATAGTAAACAACCGCCACGAATCACAAGTTAAAAAACCCAATTGCAACTCAGAAAGACTTCCTATTCCGTCAATATACCAAAATCCTCTGAAATTTTTACCAGTTTCATTAAATTTACCTGAATTCCTGATAAGAAAACATCTTCTCTCGCAATACCCTCAAAACCCATTTGCACCCATCACTAAAGAAGACCCCAAACCCCTAATTCTCCATACAAAGCCAAATAAAAAGAATGGAAAACTGCAGCAAAAACCATACATTCAATGCAGTTTCCAATTAATACAGAAAATTTATGCAAAACCCTTCAAATTTCTTGTACTTGGTGAAATTATCCGTTGTTTTTTTGTCGGAAAACAATCAATTCCCATAAAATCCGACGCATTGTTACTCCAACTCCATCGTTTGCAACCCTTAGCTCGATCCACCAATAGATTTATTAATGCACGGCCTGTAGATATTTTTTCTTGGTGCATGTATTCTTCTGAATGACAGTTTTTTATAACTATCACACATCCTTCTTCCCATTCAAATATGCATGCAACATAAATAAGGCCTATATTCCCGTTCACGTTGCTACCTCACTAGATAAGGTTACTTTATTTTGCGAAAATTCATTTTTATTGTTAATAAAAATGAAAAAGTAGCAACATGACTTCCACCTGCCTGTCATTTTCAAAGCAGTTTCAAAAACTTTACGGAGAATATTCCTTCATTGCTTTCACTGTATAACGCCTAATTATGAACCGGTGGTAAGTAATATTAAACGTTGAATCGTAGATCCACCAGAAGATCGTTGGGCGGGTTAAATATTTTATCATTCTTGTTGGCCGATGATATTATGATACAGTTACACAACCATAATAATAGTGATCTTTTTGTAATCAACTTAGGTTTAGACATAACCGCTTATAGATCAACTCACACATTAAACTGTGGATAGCAAGCGAATGTTAAATCTACTTGAATGGCCAAGGTAATAAAATAATAACACGTTATGGTAGGTTTGAATATTAACATCTGCTAGGCCTGCATTAAATGGGCAAGGTGCCACAACACTAGATGTGGAAATTATCATCAACTCACAAACTTTCGATGTGAAAGAAGGCAGAGTTAGTATTTACTCACAAGGATAGTTGGTGGCTAAGGATAGAGACGTTGCTGCCATAATGATACTGGCAAGAGTTACATTGATGCAAAGGATACTGAATATAAAGTTAGATTTTTTGTATTCACACCTACTAGGTTTTTAAGAGGTGACGGGATTATTGGTAGTACTCAACACTTAATGGTTTCAAAGTTGGAGAACAACATAGCTCGCTCTGCGTTAAGTGCAACAACACCAAGGACATCAATTATTACCTAAGTCTCCAATGAGATTTTACCTAAAAGCTTGACTATTTTTCCTACTGGCAATCCTATTGGTACCATTTGAACTCAATGCCACAATGATGATATCGCTATAGTGTTCTAAGTGATAGCAGTGTTTGTTTTTTTTGTTTGTTTTGTTTTGTTTTATTTTGCGCATTCATTAAGAAATCCTCAGATAAAATTTCTGGCTTAAAAGAATATCACTGCCTTACCATGCCACAAAAAGGATGCTGGCAGATAAATTAAATATCGGCCTCCAAATTAAACTCTACATTCCCCACTCACCAAGCTCAAAGAGAAGGGTTCTTTTGAAGGATGGTGAATAGAGATAGAGTTTATATTTTATTACACATTTGGATTCAAGCAGGGCCACTATGAAGATTTCATTACCTACTTGCCCAGGAGGAATGGGTCTGACATACCTAAGATTATGATTTTCTAGTTTTTGTTTTAAATTTTTTATCTGTTAATTATTGTGGAAGTGTTAGTATGAATGCATATATTTATATTCCTATATATTTATTTCTCTGTTGTGAATAATATCACAAACTAATATCTATTTGTGTCTCTGAAGGAAAAGAAAAAAGAATGACTACTCTAGGATGGAGGTTACAGGTCTATAAGTGGTAGGCACTTTACACTACTAGGCTTCCCATAACTGACAAAGGTTGTCCTAGGTTTAATTTATACTGCAATATATAGGTTTCACATAGAAGGGTGTTTTTTTGAATAGCACGAAAACATTTCATTATCATAGTGAGTGCACATTACATAGATCTTCTTTTTCTCTCAACATATTGACAACATATTTACATATATATATATATATATATATATATATTCTGAATGAGGAATCCAACAGATCTATCCTCCTATGAGTTGCAACTCATATAAGTCAAAAAATATTAAAGAGTCAACCTTTCTTTATTTGTATCGGGAAATTTAAAATTTAGTCACTATTTAGAATAATCTATTTTACAGCACTACCATATACAAGATTCTAATCTACTTCTTCGTTTGCATATTCTGAGCATACAAGGCTATTAAAATTGATCTCTTTCATTGCAAAAATTTATAGAAAATAGATTAAGCATGTTTTACTCAAACATAAATGTACCCACTTTTATTCTCCTTTACTATCAACAAATATTACAAAATGGAAGGCATACATTTGTTTACGCAGAGTATAATACTATTACAGAAAACACTACAAAATGAAAGACATGCATTTGTTTAAGTAGAGTGTAATACTATTACAAAAACTCTATGAAATGAATGACATACATTTGTTTAAGCAGAGTACAATATTATTACAAAAATGAGGAAGTGAAGGGGGATTAGGTTATGCCTATTTCCAGAACACTCCTTTTCTTTACATATCATAGTACTTCCCATATATGTTGCATATGTCCTCAAATCCTCCAATACCTTCACATGGTAGTGATTTCTTTACTAGCAATACTTTCCAAGGTTTACAACCTGCACTAAAACACAATGTTTTTCCATGACCAAGGGTGTGCTCACCTCCCAGCCTTAGGTTGGAAAACCAACCACCCCCAAGCTAGGAGGTAACCAAGCTACCGAGTACACACAATAATAGAATAAACAACCATTTCAAACCACAATGCTAAAAAAAAAATACTTCCCACCAGGGTTCACACATTTACTTAGGTATTCTTTATGGATCCCACGATGGGGATAGAGGTGGACATCACTTCTATATGGGGAGAGTTGCTAGCAAGAAATAAAGTAAATTAAAGAATCAACATCACCATTTTTTTTTCTTATACAATCCACCCATTCATCAAAATTATTCATAACATACACCCTCCATACAACAATCTTCCCAAAACACCATACTATCATGAAACAAATTTGGGTACTCATACCCATTTTATGCCTCTCCTTTCCAAAGGAGGAAAAATCTCCCCATAGAGGTTCCTACACATTCCTATCCCCCACAAGGATTCTCTTCCCACATTGGGTGAGTTTATCCTATACAACCCCAAACCAACACAAGGAAATGCAAAGACACATAAATGGACAACAACCCATATAACTCATGTTCTCAAACTTCCATACAAAGAGGTAAAAGAAATGAAAAGAAAACATACATAAAGATAGAGTAAAACCTACCTCAAATCCAAGCCAACAATGAGAGAGGTTGAAGATGAGCTCCAAATCCCTACTCCTTCAAGACCAAGCAAAATTTTTCCTTCCTCCAAGCAATCCAAACACCAAGCCCCAAAAGAAGAACCCTTTCCTTTCCTTTCCAAGGATTCAAATAGGAGTTCAAGGGTTAGAAACCCTTGGAGGAGAGTGTGACACATGTCAACCTCCTATTCACTCCCATGGACACACCCCCCCACAAGTTCTCACACATGTGTGAGAACTCTTGGGGAAGTGAAAGGCCAAAGAGTGTTCAACACTCAACAAGGTTTTCAAATCTCATAAATGAGATTTTGGAGCCAACACTCCAATCCCATCCCCCAAAATCCGTCACCCTTCTTGATGGCTAATTAAGAAGGGTCACAACTTGCAATTTTGACAAGTTATGGGTTTGATTTGACCCCTAACCCATAGGTGACTATCCTAGGGGTTAATTAAGGGCCAATTAACCCAATTTAAGGACTAATTAAACCTTTAAAAACCATCAAAAAAAGAAATTGAAATTTAAACATAATAAAAGAATTCCAACATGCCCCAAAACCCTCATCAAAAGTTTGATTGACCTAAAAAAACATAATCACAAGATTCAACATTAATATTTTTAATCACAAATTAAAATACAACACAAAGAGGCTATGGTCCATTCTCCAAATGGACCATCATGGTTTCACTTGGCTGACACAATTGGGTACCCTTGGTTACCTCCAATCCCATTGGCCATGGGTGTGTACCTGCACACTCAATGTCCACATGTCAAAATATCCAATGCATGATAATCAATAATTAAATCATAAATCCATATGCATATATTTAGCACAATCTAACTCTAAATCAATAATTTCAATATCCATAATCATTCTTCCTCTAGCAATAACATATTCTATCAATTCATATATAGTCATGGCATAATAAGGAAATCACATCATCACTAAATTAAATTTAGCATCCTATCAATTCCATCTCATTTTAAAACAATTGTCCATTTCAATCATGATAACCAAATCATATGAGCATATCAATAAAGGAAACATAATGTGCATATAATCATCATAGCATCATAAGCATAAAACAAGCATAACATCAAGTGTCTATGATCATCCAAAATAGTCCAAAACACATAGAGTATCAACATGATCGAATCAAAAGATAGCCAAATGGTGTATCAAATGGTAGGCCCCACATATTGCATCGTGGAAATTTTGCAAATCAATGGAATGGGGTTAGTTAAATTTTTTCATGTTGGTAGGGTTTTTAGATGTAGGGGATGGAGGTATGGTAGTGTTTGATCAATCCCTAGTCTAATATCTCTATGTATTAGGTTTAAGAAGATAGGTAGAGATAAGATTTTGATGGTAGATGAATTTATGAATATTCCAGTTGATAAAAGTTGTAGTTTCAGACCCCATGTGACCTGGTTAAATATTTGGAATGAATTTTGATAGATTGGAGGAAGGGTTTCACATAATTGCTTTAGAAAATAGGGCTAATTGGGCCTAGTTACTACATAGCAGTCAATTTTAGAGGGTGTTGTTACAAAGAAAACCTATCTACAAGTTTGATATGTTACAAAAGAGCATAAAGGGTGTCTATAATGGTAATTCAATTGTGGGTTTGAAGTCTTCTTTGAAAGATATGGTGAAAAATCATTGTTTGGAGTGCTATAAGGAAATATGAAGGATTTGTGAGATAAAAACCAAGTTAGGGTTTCCAAGTTGAAAATTTTGTTCAATTGTTATTTAATTGTAAACCTCCACCCTTCTTTGCATCAAATTAGTATTAGAGCATAGGTTTTGATCATTTGAAGAAAAGAGGTTGAAGTTTGATGAAGGAAGGATGCCTCCTAAGAAGAACCCAATTGCCAAAGAAGTTAGAGAATTGAAAGAGAAGCATGCCAAGGAGTTGAGACAAGTGAAGGATTCTTAAGAAGCTATCCTAGCCATACATGCATGACTGGAGTCAAATAAAAAAGAGGTGTGGTCACTAGAGACCATAGTGATGAAGAGGAAGAGGGTGAGAATGAAAACCCTCAAGGAGGAGTCCAAGGTGATGATGAATTGGACCCGAATGAGTTGAGAATGGCTAAGTTGCTGAAGGATGTCAAGGGAGATACTCTTGAGGTGAAAATGGAATTTCTCATCTATGGTGGGAAGATGGATAGTGAAGAGGTGCTAGATTGGGTTGATGCACTAGATAATTATTTT
The DNA here is from genome assembly GCA_007258455.2 of Sequoia sempervirens. NCBI lineage: Eukaryota > Viridiplantae > Streptophyta > Pinopsida > Cupressales > Cupressaceae > Sequoia > Sequoia sempervirens. The sequence goes on along the minus strand of VDFB02000015.1, from coordinate 103,326,331 downwards.
GAATACAAGGAGGTAGCAGATGAACAAAATGTCAAATTTTCCAAAATTTTTTTGAAGGGCCCTGCCCTATCTTGGTGGAATTATGTGTAGGAAGAGAGAGTGAAGAAAGGTAAATCAAAAATAAATTCATGGGATAGGATGGTGTCTAAAGTTAAGGGAAAATTTATGCCCAGTGACTATGCAATTCACACATTTAGGAAGCTTCAAAATCAAACAAAAGGAGATGGATCTCATGGCTTACATAGAGGAGTTTCATAAGTTAAGCTTTAGAGTGGGTCATGTTGAGGATGAGGTTGAAAATGTATCAAGGTACCTAAATGGATTGAGGTTCCAAATACAAGATGAGATGAGTCTTACCACCCCTAGAATAGTGGAAGAGTGTTTTCAATTGGCTATTAAGGCAGTAGAAAAGATAAAAAGGAGACAAGAGAAGCAAGGAAGAGGCAAAGGAAAGAACTTCAAGGGTAGAGGAACCTTTGGAGGTAGAGGACAATCTCAAAAAGCACAAGGTGAGACAAGTGGCAATCAAGATCAAGGCTCAGAATCAAGAGGTGGCTTTAGAGGTAGGAGATCAAATAATAGAGGCAAATTTGGAGGACAAGGTTGAGGATCAAAAAAATTCTATGGAAGATGCTATCAAAGTAATGAGTTTGGCCATCAAGCATGAAAGTACCCAGATAATCAATCTTCTACTTCACATGGTGGTGAAAAGAGAACACAATTGGTGCAAGAGAAAGATTGTGAGAGTGTCAACTCTCCTTCTCAGCATGTTGCTCTAGAAGTTGGAGAATCCCTGATGATGAGAAGAACATTGCTCAAATTCCATGTGGTGAAGGATCCTCCACAAAGAAAATCTTTGTTTAGAACCACCTATAAATCTCAAGGTAAGGTGTGTAAAGTTGTTGATTCTGGTTCCATAGATAATTTGGTTTCTTTAAAGATGGTTGAAAAGTTAAAGATAAAAAGAATCCCTCACCCCACTCCTTACAAGATTTTCTGGTAGAATAAGGGTCAACAAGTCCTAGTTAATGAGCAAACATGGGTTGAATTCAATATTGGAGGGTATAAAGACAAGATATTGTGTGACATCATCCCAATGGATGTTTGTCATCTACTGTTAGGAAGACCCTGGCAATATGATAGAAAAGCCAAGAATGATGGGTAGAAAAATACTTATGTAATTGAAAAGGATGGGGTATCATTTACACTTACTCCTTTGCAAGATGAAAACCTAGGTACACAAGTTGGGTCAAGTATTATGTTGGTTGGGGAAAAAGAATTCTTGAAAACCATGAAAGAAGAAGGTGGACAAGGGTATGCAATTATAATCAGACCTAAATCTATTATGACAACAACCAAGGTTGAAAATGTGCCTAAAGAAGTCCAAGCCTTGTTGAATAAGTACCAAGATATTGTTGTAGATGAGCTCCCTAGTTCTTTTCCACCAATAAGGGATGCAAGCCACCATATAGACTTCATACTAGGGGAAAACCTACCTAATAAAGCTGCATACAAGATGAATCCTCAACAAAATGAAGAGATTAGGAAACAAATTCAAGAAATGCTTGACAAAGGCATCATAAGAGAAAGCTTAAGCCAATGTGTTGTTCCTACTATATTGGCACCAAAGAAAGGTGGAGATTGGAGAATATGCATTGATTTAAGGGAAATTAACAAGATCACCATAAGGTATAGGTTTCCCATACCAAGAATGGAGGATTTGATGGATTTTTTAGGAGGGGCTTTCTATTTTTCAAAGATTGACCTCAAAAGTGGCTACCACCAAATCAGGATAAGAGAAGGAGATGAGTGGAAAACTGCATTCAAAACTAATGAGAGGTTGTTTGAATGGCTTGTTATGCCATTTGGACTTTCAAATGTACCAAGTACTTTTATGAGACTAATGAATGAAGTTCTAAAACCCTTCATAGGTAATTTGTAGTTGTCTACTTGGATGCTATTATTGTGTTTAGTAAGACTAAAGATGAACACTTGCAACATTTGGACATGGTGTTGAAGAGGCTGAATGAAGAAAAGTTGATGATCAATTTGAAGAAGTGTAAATTCATTAAGGAGGAGTTGGTCTATCTTGGTTTTTTGATTTCAAAAGGAATTTTGAAGATGGACCCCGACAAGGTAGAAGCAATTCTCAATTGGCCTACTCCAACTTCAGTTAGTGAGGTAAGAAGTTTTCACGGCCTAGCTAGCTTTTACAGAAAATTTGTGAAGAATTTCAGTCATATCTGCTCTCCAATCATTGATACAATCAAAGGGGATAAAATGAAAAGGTTTGTATGGTCTGATGAGGTAGAAAAAAGATTTCAATATCTCAAACAAAGGGTAGCATAGCAACCTATCTTAGCATTACCAGATTTTAACAAGATGCTCACAATTGAATGTGATGCAAGTGGGTATGCATTTGGAGCAGTCTTGAGCCAAGAGGGCAGACCTGTAGCATTTTTTTAGTGAAAATCTCAATGAGGGAAAGAAAAGTATTCTTCTTATGACTTGGAATTGTATGCCATGGTCCAAGCATTGAAAAAGTGGAGACAATATCTCCTTCCTAAAGAGTTTATTTTTTTTACTGACAACCATGCTTTGCAGTTCTTAAATAGCTAAGAAAAACTTAGCCATAAACATGTGAAGTGGGTGGAGTACCTACAAAGCCACACTTTCACCATAAAACACAAAAAGGGGTAGTCAAACAAGGTGGTAGATGCTTTGAGCAGAAGACAAATGTTGGTTCAAGAAATTCAACTCCAAAGTGTGGGTATTGATGCTTTGAAAGGTATGTATGAAGGAGACAATGATTTCAAAGATATCTATGCTTCTTGCATTCAATTTAATGGTTCATTTCACGAAGAAAACTCTAATTTCTTATTTCAAGAAGGATTATTGTTTAAGGGTGCTTAGTTGTGTATTCCTAAATGCTCTATGAGGACTAATCTGATTAAAGAGAAGCATTATGGCAACTTAGGGGGTCATTTTGGTGTGGAAAAAACCTTGGAGCAGGTAAGAAGGTATTACTATTGGCCCAAGATGCAAAGTGATATCAAAAAAATAATTGAAAAGTGTGTTGTTTGTAAAAAAGCCAAGGGTTCTAGTACAAATGCGGGTCTTTACCAACCATTTCCAATCCCAAATAGGCCATGGGAATCCATCAACATGGATTTTGTGTTGGGGTTGCTCAAAAATTAGAGAGGGTTTGATAGTGTGTTTGTTGTTGTAGATCGGTTTAGAAAAATGACACATTTCATACCATGTAAAAGCACAAGTGATGCCTCTTATATTGCAGGGTTGTTTTTCAAGGAGGTGGTTAGAATTCATGGATTACCATTGACAATTGTTTCTGACAGGGATAGTAAGTTTGTGGGTCACTTTTGGAGAATCCTTTGGAAGAAGTTGGGAACAAATTTAACCTTTAGCTCTTCCTATCATCCACAAATAGATGGGTAGAATGAAGCTTTCAATAGGAGCCTTGGGAATCTTCTCAGATGTTTGACAAAATAGAATTCATAATAATGGGATCTCATTCTTCCCCAAGCTGAGTTTGCATATAATGACTTTATCAATAGAAGTGTTGGGAAAAGCCCATTTGAGATTGTATATGGATTGCAGCCAAGGGGAGTGTTTGAGCTGAGAGATTTGAGTGGTATGGAGAGAAGGAGTGTTGAAGGAGAAGAGTTTGTAGTATCAATGAAAGACATACATCAACAAGTGAAAGAGAACCTTCAAAAAAGTGTGGATAAGCACAAGCAACATGTAGATTTGAAGAAGAGAGAGGTTCATTTCAAAGTGGGAGACTTGGTCCTAGCACATTTGAGGAAGGAAAGGCTACCAAAAGGAAAGTATTCAAAGCTACAGATGAAGAAGATTGGGCCATGTAGGGAGCTCCATAAATTTGGAGCAAATTCCTATGAGATAGAACTCCCTCCAGGAGTGGCTATCTCTCCAATTTTCAATGTTTTTGACCTATATTCTTTTAAAGGATCTATGATTGCAGGTACATCAAAGGATCCAGATGAAGATTGGGTCAAGGACTTACCACCAAGTCAACCATTGAAGCTTGAATGCATCTTGGATACAAAGGAAGCCAAAAGAACAAGGCACAAGGTGTATAATGAGTACCTAGTGAAGTGGCAAGGCCTTTACAATGGAGGATGCCACCTGGATGATATAGGAAGACATTTAGAAGCATGGCACAACAGTTCAAGATCCGATCTCAAGTAGGGCTTGAGATTTTGTTCTCCTCGGGTGTATGGTGTAGGGGTACCTGGGTGTTTTTGTAAATATGGGTCAATTATGAGTCTTTCGTGATGTTGAGTCCTTTTTGTTTTAATAAGGTCTATTTAGACCATGTTGACATGTTTTAAGTGGTTTTTGGTCATGTGGGGTCGGTTGGTGAAAAGTTGTCATTTTGTTGCAAATGTCGCAAAAGTTGTAAAGCAACTTTGAATTTTGGTTTGTATATGGAAGTTGAACGGTCATCTATTTGAAAGGTAGTTTAGGACCATTGGTTTTTGGTGGAACATGTTTAAATATTCCTTGAAAGGATTGAGGAAAAATTTATGGAGATAGTTTTGTGATCAAACAAAAAAGAAATTCATTATTTTCTACAATTTCTTGTGTATTTATGCTACTACATAAGATTGTATGGTTTCGTACTATGTGCAAATGAACTAATTCAAATTGGAAGTGATGTGGGAATGAGTTAACTATCTTTTGGTTCTAGTTTGATTGTTTTTCATTGAGGATTGAGCAAGTTTGAAGCAAATTTTTGAAAGTAGCCAGGAAACCCTAGTGTTGAGGGTTTGAGAGAAGAATCATGGATTAGAAGACCATTCCACCAGTGGAAAATTTTAAAAATTAGTGGAATGGGGTTAGTTAGGATTTTTTTCATGTTGGTAGGGTTTGTAGATGAAATGGATGGAGGTAGGGTAGTGTTTGATCAATCCCTAGCCTAATATCTCTATGTATTAGGCTTAAGAAGATAGGTAGAGATAAGGTTTTGATGGTAGATGAATTTTTGAATGTTCCAGCTGATAAAAGTTATAGTTTCAGACCCCATGTGACCTAGTTAAAGCTTTGGAATGAATTTTGACAGATTGCAGGAAGGGTTTCACATAGTTGCTTTGGAAAATAGGGCTAATTGGGCCTAGTTGTTGTGTAGCAGTCAATTTTAGAGGGTGTTGTTACAAAGAAAACCTATCTACAAGTTTAATATGTTACAAAAGAGCATAAAGGGTGTCTATAATGGTATTTCAATTGTGGGTTTGAAGTCTTCTTTGAAAGATATGGTGAAAAATCACTGTTTGGAGTGTTACAAGGAAATATGAAGGATTTGTGAGATAAAGACCAAGTTAGGGTTTCCAAGTTGAAATTTTTATTCAATTGTGATTTAATTTTAAACCTCCACCTTGCTCTACATCACAATTGGACACCCAAATCAAAAGTTACGGCCTTCAAAAGTTGGGTCTCCTAAAATGGGAGATGTTTAAAAATGTGTTAGACAAATAAATGAGTTGTAAAAGGGGAGATACATGTGGTGGTGTGTGTTCAAACACATAATAGGAATATTTTATTGGATATAAGGATGGGTTCCACTTTTTAGGCCATTTTAGCTCATGGTTGTGTAATACCGTTTGTTGGTTTCATGTATTTTATCTCCTATATATTAGGTGCATGAGATGGAGGTTGTGTGTAAGATTCTTATAGTTGTCGAGTCTCCCTTAGATCTCTAGTTGGTGATCTACTTCTATGAGAAATATTTCTCTACAAGTATATTGTAATCTTGTTGATTTTTGAATAATATAGTAGGCAGCTTTTGGAGTGTGGGGGTTTTCTCTCGAAAGGGTTTTCCCCACATAAATCACTATATTTTGGTATAAATATTATTTATGTTTATTTTTGTTTAAGTTTTGTAACTTTTCAAATCTAAAAAATAATTGTATAACCCTCCTCTCAAGATTAGTGTAGGAAGTTGTTTCACTACCTTTGCTTGCTTACACTCTAAAAGGTTGCAGATCGAAAAATGTTGTTGAGAGGTTGAGCTCAAATTATCTTGACCTCCTTTTTTTCTCTTTAAATAAAAACAAAATGTGAATATTCTATAATGGGTTTTTGTTATGTTTAGTAGGGGGATGTCCCTCATTTCCCTACACACACCATTTTTTTATTCCAAAGTTGATCCCTCTTACACTAGAGTTAATGGGGATAAGATGGTTTTGATGTGGCCCCTCCCCTATGTCTCCTTTTGTCTACATTCAATGCATCGATCATCTTGGAAAAAAATTGTGTTTGAACAAAAGGGGGATAAACCTAACACATTGGAATATGGGAATTATTCATCCGCTTCTAGTTGTGAGGATTCCCCTATACCTATATCCTCTAGGAATAAGGTGCTTAGCAAGGATTAAATTTAGGTAGTTTATTTTATAGAATTGATGGATGAGAAGGTGAAATGGCTCCAAATTTTTTGTGAATTTAAAAAATATTGGCCTAGTCTAGTTAAGCTCCATGAGTGGCTACCACAATATTAAAATATCTTGACAAAAGGAGTTTTATTCTTTTTTATGTGTGCTAAGAGTTGGTTCTTGACCTGGTCTACAATTTTTTTTGTAATAAAGAAGTAGTAATCAAGGGATGCCCTTGGTGTAGGGGCAAAGCTTATTTAGGTTTGAAACCCTAGGTCCCAAAATATAATCCTCTCTAATTCATTTCTTGATTCTCTAGTGTGGGTGAAGCTCGGGCTAACTTACCTTTACATTTTTGGTTTGTGGAATGTCTTTCCTCTATAGGAAATACTCTTGGTAAGATAATTTCTATTTAATTACTTATAAGATGTATACTCATATTTTACTTATGATAAAATTCTTGTTAGGTTTGATTTGTCAAAAATACTACTAGAAAAATATAGTTAAACTCCAAAGATAAACTTTGGAAACAACAAAGTGAACATGAAGGTATTGCTTTTACATGCTAATTAGCTTTACCGCATGACATTTGTTTAAAAACTACCTTAAATATTGTTGTGCTCCTTGGCAAAGACAAACTACTTGGTGGGTTTTGGTTGAATATCAACACCAATTGATCAACGTTGATGAGGATTTTTTATTTACAATTCATCCTTTGAATTTGTAAATTTTGATATGGATAACTATTTTGATTCTATTTATTTGTGTATATCTCTAATGGTTCATCTTCAATCGAATGCCCCTCCTCTCAATTTGAGTAAAGTGTCAAGTTTTTTAGCTAATGGTTAACAAATATTGAAGCTATTTCTCCTACAATCAATATAGTGCCCTCTTCTCCAACCTTAGCTCATAAAGCGCACGACAAAAACTCTAATGAGTCGATTGTGGTAGAAAGAAATAAAAGGAAGGCTCATCTAATTAATAATGACAATGTTGGAAGCAAAATTATACTACAATCCCTTTTTAAACGAGGTAGAAGACTCCATAGGGTGTATAATTAAGTCTAATTTAGAAGGTGTTTAAATGAATTAGATGATAATTTTGGGATGGGTTTTGAGGGTCCAAAGTAAGTTTTGAAAGTTGATAATTTCATAAAAGAAGTTATATTTTAGATGGATTTGGTGAACTCATTATTGTCAGAATCCAAGCTTGCAATATTCTATACTTTTGATAGATGCTTAACCTAGGTTTACTAGCAAAAAAATTACATTAATTTTATAATTTATAATTTTATATATTTCAGATTTATGAAGTTTATTATTTTATAAATTTGATTAAATTTATTATTATATACAATTAATTTTATAGTTTTTTATTTATTAATTCTACATAATTTAAATTTTATTTAATAAAAAAATTATTTAATTTTTTTTGATTCGTAAGATTTTATTATATCAACATAAAAAATAAGGAACAATGGGCCAAATAGGCCGAGAATAATGAAGAAGAGAAGACCACAAAAGTCTAGAGAGAAGAAGAAGAGCCTAAAGGACTAAGAGCCTAAAGGACTAAGGGAAGAAATACATTGATCCCAAAGAGAAACAAGAAAAAAACAATAACATAGCACACGAAGCATTCAACCCAAACTCAAAAAGAACCTAGGATTTTTTCCCATGCTGTGAAAGGAGAGCCTCCATAGTCCACTGAGATTCTCCTTCCACATCATCCATTCCTTCAATACAAAGTTTCTTCACATCAGTTTTTCGTCCTTTCTTCCTTGCAGTCCCGTAATCTGGCATAATTTTGCTGCTATCTTGTTGAGCAATCCCAAGTTTCCATTTAGGAGCCAAAAATATATCAGGATCAAAGACCTCAAGATTCTCTTCCAAGTCCCCCATGAAAGGGTAAGTACCATTAGAATCGGATCTATTGTCCTCTGAGACAGGTAAAGGTAGTTGATCATTAGCGTTGTTGTCATCTGGAACCATAAGAGGAGAGGAGGTCAGCACCATAGGTGGCTTAGGCATAAGCTCAAAATCAGAATGAGAAGAAAAGAACTTTCCATGATTCCAACAAACAAAGTCAGCATTAGGAGCATCAAATTTTTCGATCCATTTTTTAAGAGTGATATATCTCGTGCCAATTAAGCGCTGTGTTGAGCAAGCCTCAACTTTGTAACCCAAATAGTTGCAACAGAAAAATCTGAAAGGAAGCCCTTCGAAATTCAAAAACTCCGTCCAAGTGCCTTTCGAGGAGAATGGAGTGGGGGAGGGGTTTGGAAATGTCCATTAATGCACAAACCCTGATAAATTTGCGAGAAGAAGCAGTCTCTTTTGAATCAAACTTAATGAAAAAACCCACTTGATTTATCAAATTTTTGATTAGATCAGTAGACTGCATGACAAGAGGCAGATTATATAGCCTAAACCACATGGGAATGTCAATGACCTTGGTAATAGCAGGATCAAAGAAAGGGGTCCATGGGGAGAGAGAAATGCCAGATTTCTCAAAAAACCATGGACCATTATGCACTACGAAATTGCAGTCATCAATCGAGGTGAAAGTAAATAGAAAAAAACCCAAAATATAATGATTCGATCATGGGAGTGGAAAGATTATTCCAGGAGTTTTTTGTCCACTCTAGAACCACATCAATGGAAAGTCACCTGCACATGAACCTCAAGACCAAAGAATGAGCACCGATGTCTGTGAAAACTTCATTGATGCAATCATCTGTGATGAGGAAGTCTATAGGTTCATCAGTGAAAACAATCGCATAATCTCCAACAGTCAACACAGGGTCATTCAAACGTTGCACATGATCTAATTTGGGAGAGGCAGTCGGAATCAAAGATGATTTTGGGGGGAGATGGAATAGAGTTCACCCGCTTAATCTGCTCCAAGCAATACGAATTACATACATGGAACGGGTTGGCCTGATTTCTGCATTTCACCAAGAGATCCAGTGACAAACCCGGAGGTGCCATTGCAACAGTCTCCTTTGTTGCATTTGAACTAGCACCAAAAGGAGTAGAGCCCTGCACATGAGGCAGGGAGAAGGCCGATTCTTACTTTTATATTTATAGTAAAAAAAATAATTAACTTTACTAGTTTGTATTTTTAATCATTTTTATAAATTTATGTCCTTAATTTTATAATTTAAGTTAAAAAGTTTCTTTTAAAATCAAGAAAAAATATTAACTTACCAAAAATTAATTCAAATTATAAAATATTCATAAACATGCATAAAAAAACCCATACCAAAAATTAGTCCAAGGAAAAGAAAAATAGCTAGAAACTTGGTTGAACAAGTAGTCACTTTCATAAATTGTTATTTATGTTCACGTCACTCCTCATGTTCACATAAAAATTGTGTAAAAATCTTCTAGCCCTCCTTATATTAGAACCTCCTTCTATAAAATCAAACTATGTTTGATTGAACCCACCATTATCATGTGATGCCATGTATGTGCTAATTAAGTTCAATTGAGCATATGTAATTTTAGGCAATGCTCATTTTTAGTGTTTTGCATTTTGGACCAAAAGTGGATAGCTTGTTGTTTAACCCTTTTAGTAGTAACACATTTAAAAATTATGGCTCTTCAATGTAAAAACTTAAAGAGGGATTGTCCTGGTTTGCAAGTATTTGGCCAAAGCATATACTATATTTGACTCATGGTAGTTAGAGGGAATTTTATGAGAATTTTTGTGGACTTAACCCATGGTGATGAGAACTCCTGCAAGGATACCTATGGATTTTCTTTATGATAGGAAAACTAAGTTTACTATTCATAGAAATTTTTGATTTGTTATAAATATATATATATGAATATTTTGTTTATGATTTTATTGATATATTTTTTATATTATGGATAAAGGTGGGTTTTTGAAAGGGCCCAAACTCTTTCACAAACACAAGAGATACACATGAGGCACAACTAGAAACAACCTAATAGATAAACAAGTAGAGGCAAGGCTATAACAACATAGCAAGATTATAGTAAACAAATAGCTTGGTGTGATTAACTAGGTCTAGATAATCCCTAAACTCAATCTACAATATTTTTCTATCATTTCCTAAGATCAAAGCAATAACTTTTGATTTTTTAGGATGAATTTACATGGATATTTCCATCTCTTTTGCAACAAAATCTAAGGAACAATGTTGAACTTGAAAAGATTTGAGGAAGCAAAAGAAGGGACTACATCTAGAAACATAGTGGGTGATGACAAGTGAGCAAGCATGTGAAGACTAAAAAATTAGGAGGGAGGTATCGTGGTTAGGCACTAAAGTGGCATTCTAAGTTAGTAAATTAAAATTAATCCAGTCAAGTGTTGAAAGATCATGAGAAGGCTCTAAAGTTAGTATTGGTTTCCTCCAAATAGGAAAATTTGACTCATCCTCAACTTGATAAAGGGGTCATCAATGGTGAGATGGTGAGGGAGATCATCCCTCCACTAAGAAGCAACACTACCACTCTTACTTTTGGAGCGGGGAAAAGTAGAATCAACCTAGAGCATCACCAATAGCTCTTCATAGTAGGGATCAAGCCAAAACTAGAGTGGGAGGTTAGATAGCTTGACCCAAATTTCTACAATAGTAAATGGTTGTGTAGCTAGATTGAATGAGGGGAACCAAGGTTTGAGCACAGAGAGTGCTAACCCCACAACCAAACCGAAGCCTCAAGTACTGCTTCCCTACCTTTCAGATGATGCATATTATTCTACTACCATTTCATCAAGTAGGACATTATAGATTATAAATCTATGGTTTTTATATTACCGTATATCACGTATTTAATTACATTCACTTGATATGATTAAATGAATTTAAACAAGCTTATTTATTTATTTATTACCTTACTAAATGATCAAAATTCTCGTTAAGTATGTGATGAATTATTTATTTTATTAAATTCACTTGTGATACATGTAATGAGAAGAAAATTAAATAATTTTTAATTTAGGCACTACCAAAGACTAGTTACAAAATAATCCCAATGAATACGCCTCATTTTTGTATTAGATGTTGGCTATAAATAACCTCAGCCTATAACAAATTTTGTGGAACAAACTCATGGAGAAATAGACTTAAAACAAACTATTAAGATAATATAAAAATAAACAATAACAAAGAATAACAAAAAAACCATGAGGTGTCAATGATGGAATAATCCAATATTACCCCCTTATTACATCAAATTTTTAAAGTTTTGATAATAGAATCTTGAAAAGTATCAAACTTCACACGTCCAAGAGGCTTGGTGAAGATGTTAGCATGTGGTCTTGAGCAAAGTAGAATTGGAGCTAAATATTATTTTTGAACATGTTCTTGTATGAAGTGGCAATAAACTTAATATGCTTAGTTTGTTCATGAAACACTAGATTGTGAACAAGTTTAAGAACACTTTGATTGTCACAATAGAGGATTGTGGGTTGATTTTGAGGTACTCCCAATACTTCTAGTATGCGACACAGTCAAGTTGCTTCACAAATTGTTACAGTTGTTGCATTATATTCTTCTTCTAATAGGGAAAAAGCAACAATGACTTACTTCTTACTTCCCCAAGAAATAGGACATGAAACTAAGAAGAAAAAGATCTGTATGTATACTTCCTATCATCAACAAAACCTACATAATTTGCAATTGTATACCCTATCGAGAAGAGCTGATCAGTTTTTTATATTCTGAACTATGATTTATTATACCATGGATATACCTTAGTAGTCATTTTTCTTTTCAATGACACATCTTTGGTTCTTGCATAAATCATGAAAGATAATTAACAACAAAACCGATATTTGGTCTCGTATAAGTCAAGTAAGTCTAACCTCCAATAATTTTTTGATAGAGAGTTTCATTTACCTCTAAGTCAAGACAATAGTGTAGTAGCTCAATATTTGTCATAACAAATGCCTTCTTGAGATCATTCTTGGTTATCTTAACCATTGTTTCTGGGCTGCCTATAATAACTATTAGTGTAAATAGTGTTTTTATCCATCTAGATAGGATATAAGCTTTCTAGGATTGACCTATTCACACTTAGCTTAAGTTTACTTAGGCTTCTTTTACTTTTTGTCTCACTTGACATGGTTGAGACATGTGTCCTCATGACTTAAGACACCTATTGCATGTACACTTACCACTTGTTCACCCACTTGTCAAGTGAGCTCACAAGTGTCCCATCTTTGGAGGGGTAGTCAAAGTTTCACTCCTACCTTCTCACCTCCTCATCCTTGCCTATATATGCAAGGCTTGATCATTGTATTTACACATTCTTCATTTGTATATTGATAGACATACTATTGTGCTCATTTTGTTCACTTGTGGAAGTTTGTTTCATGCTCTTGGTCTTGGCATTCTCCAACATGGTATCAAAGCCATAAGAGCATGTTTCTTCCCGCATTGAAGTGACTCCCAAACTTAGCTCTATCAAAAAAGCGTCATCGAGAAAAATGGACAGTACCATCGTGTCTAGAAGGATCGAGAAATGAAAAAATACCTTTCATTTTGTTAAATTTGGTAATTTTCATTTTTTGAAAATTTTTGACCGGTTGCACAAAAGTTGTAAAAAGTCTATGAAAATAAAATAAAATAAAATAAAATTAGTAGGGCCAATCTGCCCATTTTGGGAGGATTATTTTAATCTTGCAGAATTATTTCTCTGTTTGGATAAGTTTCATGTGCTGGTAAACGATGTTCCAGGACAATTCGACCTATTTCGAAGCTTTTTTTTTTTGCAAAATCACAGTTTTGCAAGCTATGAGGAAAATTTTTGGGCATCATTTTCTTTAGAGTCTTTTGTAGGTTTTTGCAGAGATAAATTCAGTGCTCGGTTTATTCTAATGCCCCTTCATATAGGCGACCTCTAGCCTGCTTCACGCAGCTTGCACAAGAGGCTTTCATCACATCGCGACCTCTCTTTTTTTCAAATCTCCACGCCCTATTTTTTGGCGGGTGGCCTTGTATTCTCTAGAGGCTCAAACACCATAAGCAATTGACCTTATTTCCTGTGCCACTCTCCATTTTAATGCCCTCCATTGGTTTGAGAATTAAAAGGAGTGGTATCTACATTTTTTGAAGAGAGGAGTTAGACCAACTTGCGTGACAAAAGCCCATCGAGGAGGTTATCTTCAAATCCGCCACCATTCTATCAGCCTTATTTCCACCTGCTCCCTGTTACATACTCTTTGTCATCGACATGCATAAGAGGCGCCATTCATTACTCCAGCAGCCTGAAAATCTTTGAAGATCAGTGCTAATCATGAGATGGTCTGGTCGAATTATCTGAGATTTGCATTTTTTCATAGCTGTTGAAGAATCTCTATTCCAACGCAACCATTACTCATTGGCTCGACCTCACCATAATAGGCGGTTTTATCAGCAAAGACTCACAACCTTGATCCAATCTTCAGGCGCAAGAGCTCTCAAATATCGTGTGATTGCAGATTTTGGGTGGAGTAAAGCATCAATTGCGGCCTCTACGCCCAACCAGCTCCCTTAGCTCACGCGCAACCTTCAATCTTCTCCACATAGTATACTTTGTAAGCATATGCCACTTCATTGGATCCTCTCTAAGTATTTGGCATTTGTTTGTTGCTATCTGTTCCAACGGTCTTGCTCCACATACCCACCGCACCTGTACTGCCCCAAAAATCGGTCTTTCTCAACCATATTCAGCCAACACAATGACTCCGTCTCCCTACATATTTTTTCCTTTGACTTGGTTAGTTTGCGGTTAATCATTACATGTGTTGACAATTTTTTTTAACCATTAGTGGTTTTTTTAAATTGTAAACTTGATCGTCAATTAACCATTGTGAGTTTAAAGGGGGCATTTTTTTCGTATTACAATAATTTATAAATGGGGGGTCTTTTTTCAAGTTTGAATAGTCAACAAGAAGCTGGTTCAATCATTGACATTTTTCAAAATTATAAATTTTAATCTTAATTTTTCACCTCCGAATTCAAGTGTATTTTGTGCAATTTTCAATGGGGCATAACTTTCACTTTGTTTATCAAACATTGACAATTTTATTTTGAAATTCATCAAATTTTGCGAAGATTCTAGATTTGTAATCAATTTTAAGTTTTGGATAGCCAATTTTTTACTATTTATAAAAATCTCCTTGAATTATAAACGAACAATTTGGTTTCCAAACTTTACACAAGCATGCAATTCTTGTTTTGCATCTTTCTGGGGGGGTCTACAATCAAATATAATATATTTTTGGGTGGTTTGGTAAGGCACAATTCAAGTGTCTTGTTGTGTTTGCATCATGGATCCAAAAATTGACTTGCTAATACCACATAACTTTCACACATGGAAAGTCAATGCCCAACAACTACTTCAATCTAAGGGATTATGGCAAAAGATCAATGGACAACAAATGCAGTTTACTAAAGAGTTTGAGCAACTTTAAGAGATTTCACCATTATCTTTGGATCTTGTGCATCAATCAAAGAATTACATTCTTCTCACATGGGAAGATATCACACACCTATATGCAGTTCATCTTCTTTCACAAGGAATAAATGGTGTTCGACATTCAGGGATCACATTTTGTATTCTTCTTCGAGCATCACTTAGCATTGCAAGTTCTATTGTCTTATGGGGGGGCTCCATAGTCTCTCTCTTTCTCTCCTATGGGGGGAACATTTCATGTACTTATGTGATAGAAGTAGTTCTTGGGGGGGGGGGGGTCATCACGAGTCCTTCTATATTCTTCACTTGTGCATTTCATTGCATTTGCATCATTCTCTTTTGGAGAGGCACTTTTATTTCCCATTGGGTTTTTCTCCTTTACTCCACTTTATGAGATATTTGTACATGAGTACCTAACATGGCCTATAAGTTGAGACTAATCATTTATGCATACATTACTTCCTAAGTTGCACTTAAGGGGGGTGTTAGTGTAAATAGTGTCTTTAACGATCTAGATAGGATATAACCTTTCTAGGATTGACCTATCCACAATTAGCTTAAGTTTACTTAGGCTTCTTCTGCTTTTTGTCTCACTTCACATGGTTGAGACATGTGTCAACATGACTTGAGACACCTATTGCATATACACTTGCCACTTTTTCACCCACTTGTCAAGTGAGCTCACAAGTGTCCCATCTTTGGAGGGGTAGTCAAAATTTCACTCCTACCTTCTCACCTCCTTATCCTTGCCTATATATGCAAGGATTGATCATTGTATTTACACACTCTTCATTTGTATATTGATAGACATACTATTTTTCTCATTTTGTTCACTTGTGGAAGTTTGTTTCATGCTCTTGATCTTGGAATTATCCAACAATAACTAGGTCATCAACATAATACATTGATACAATATCCCCCCTTGTTCCTTGAGGTAGAGATTTGGATCATATGGATGTCTACTAAACTCATGTCACAAATGTTCATCAATTTTAATATACCAAGCTCTAGGAGACTATTTGAGGCCATAGAGAGACTTAACAAGTTTGCATACCTTTTCTTATTTACTAGGTATAACATATCAATTTGGTTGAGTCATATATGACTCCTCCTTAAGGTCTCCATTGAGAAAGATACTCTTTACAACCATTTGATACAATTTACATCCAAATTGTGTAGCTAAAGAAAAAATCATTCTAATGGTTTTGATCTTTGTTGTGGGATCAAATAATTCTTCATAATAAACCCCTTCTTTCTAGGCATATCCCTTAGCCACAAGTTTGGCCTCAAACTGTTTATCTATACTACCATTTTCCTTATACTTATTTTTGAAGATCCATTTACATCCAATGGATTTATTACTAGGTGGTATATCAACAAGCTCACATGTCTTATTTTTCATTAGAGATTGATACTATGCATTCATAGCCTCCTTCCAAGGCTTTGATTCTAGTGCTTCCTAAACATTACATGGTTCAAAGTTATCAACTATTAAACTCATCATTCCTAGATTTGCCTCATTCTGAGCCATGTTGTGAGTCCTCAGTCTTGAAGTTGAAGTATCAAGGAATCCATCTAGCTTTACATCATGAATGGTACTAGTATACCCCTTTGGCATAGGTCATGTAACATTTGTGGGTGTTGAGTCAATTTGATGATCAAAATTCTCATTATGTTTCTCATCCAAGTTGAAGGTAGGAGCACTATCTAGAGTAGGTGATGATGTGGGGTGAGAACTTAACTCATTCTTTTCATAAAAAATGACATCTCTACTAATGTATATCTTCTTTTTGGTAGGATCCATGATCCGATAGGCCTTTGACTCATTACATTAACCAAGAAGAATACATTTCATGGATTTCACATCAAAATTCTCTTTGCTTCCTAGTAATGTGCATGTATGTTGTGCATCCAAATACATGAAGATCAAAGATAGATGACTTTACCCCTATCTAGGCTTCTTGTCATGTGATGCCATCAAGTCCTTTGGTTGGTGCATAATTTAGAAGATAAATAATTATACATGCACAAATTCAACCTAATATGCAAGTTCCAAATGAGAATCCTTCAACATGCTATGTACCATCTCCATGACGATGTGGTTATGTCGTTTATCAACTCCATTATATTGAGGCATGTAAGTTGCAATAATTTTATGTTGAATTCCATTTTCGTTCAAGTAGGTGGAGAATTCTATGTTGGTGTATTCACCCCTTGATTTGAGAGAAGGAAATGAATACTATGATTCATATCTTTCGATCCACAAGTGTTTGAAACTCTTTGAACTAGGAAAATGCTTCATTTTTAGTCTACAAGAAATATACCCAAATTTTTCTTATATGAACATCAACAAAAAACTAAAAGTACCTGAAATCATTGTGACTAGGTGTCATGAGTCCATATAGATTGATATGCACTAGATCCAAAGGTTGGATTGCATGAGGCTCACTAATAAGGAAGGGTACTCAATGTTATTTTCCAGCAAGACAACTAGAACAAATAGTACTTGAATTCTCAAGTGAGGAAATCCCTTTGACCATGCCTTTCTTACAATAACATATTAACCCTTCAATGAAATAAAAATTTCTAATTTTTTACCTTACGAGTAAATAAACTATGTAACAAGCCATTGCAATAATATTTTTTCTTCTTTATTAAGAACGAACAAAGACACATAACATATTACAATAAGGTTTCCATTTCATTACAATAATTCAGAAATTACACCAATACAAGAATGCATAAAATTTACAAACATAGCTCAATGAGCTTTGGAACAAATAGCTGTAAGATGGTCTAGGATCCTTCCTTTCAAATCTTGGTTCTTCTGTCACCTACTGTGGAGGAGAAGCATCACTCAAGCACTTTTTCTCCAACCTCAAACTCTTAATGTGGTCCCCGCACATCTATCATTCGATAGACGACACTTCCCTTTGACGAATAGATTGGTAGAGTAACTGATAACGACAACCAATTGAGCATAGTGTTGTGTCCTACATAACTAGAACTTGTAATCCCACAATCTTGAACTAGCATGTAATACTGGATCATGGTGAACTAACATTGGACCCAATGGTCGTCACACTACTTTGGCCAAAGTATTCTCAATGGTAATCTGGAGGAAGGTCATCTATCACATACACTAGAGTTAGGACCGATTTGAATTAAGGTCATCTTAAACTACGTATAGCTATTTCCTTCAATGGATAATCTATCATCCCAGAGATAACCTATCACCATTTTAACCTACTTGGAATAAACCTACTTAACAAGTAAGTACACAAGCTCCCTCCCATACTGGATAAACAACCCTAGGAGTAAACACAAGCTATTCTAGTTAACTCAATAACTTAGCTAAGTGTATCACATGTGCTACTCATGTTCAATCATGTCTAGTATATAATACCTATGATAAACACCATTCTCCTATTATGGAGTATTTACAAGCACATCATAAAACAACATAAAAGCTTCTATTTCCCTTTTAATGAAAATCTAAATTCTCTAAATGCAAGTACTTAGAAAAGAAATTTCAAGCATACACGGAGAACAATTCATTCATAATTTAAAATAACAAAGTAGAATATTCTCATCCTTGTTATTGTTTTTCCAATCAATTGACAACAACACAACCTTTCCCAAACAATAACAAACTAGATAATACTTCTCAAGAATGTCTTAATGAAACTCTATCTCTCAAGTTGATTGTTCACTTCTCTCTAACAATAACTATCACAATAAATATAATTCTCTCTTTCTCTCTCTCACAAATAAAAACAAAGTATAAGCTAAAATAATGCAGAGTAGAAACTTGCAAGAAGAATGCTAATGATGCCTCCTCTCAAATGAGCAAGCACTACTATTTATACAACTTCAAGGTAACTTATGAACCTACAATTTAGGCATGAAAAGGGACAACAAAATCCATGCAAAGCAACACATAAAACACAACAAAATGGTGGTGATAAAATAAGCTCATATTCAGTAAAAACCTCTACAAATCGACTTGCAAAATTGACAACAAATGAAGACTCTTTCTAATCTGCACATGGATGATTCAAATTATCTCTAGCAGTAGACATCTATAGAAAATGGGTTTCCAGAGGTGGCGCCAAAGCTTCCACACTCCTCTCACTGTTGGCACAATTTCATGCAATTATAATCAGTCAATTACCAATTTGCAACACCAAGCATTTGTCAACTTAAACTGTGGGAATGAGTCGATTCAAGATATTAACTCTCTTTGACAAAGTTATTGACTATTTATCATGTATCAACAGATGTATAAAACATGGCAATTTAAGTTTACCAAGTCAAAGATAATATTCTCCATGGCATCAACTAAGTCTATGTCTTGTATCGACATAATGTTGTGAGCTTAATGCATAATATTTGTTTTGTAAGGTGTAACAACTTGAGTGAAACTCGCCTTCACCAAACATAATCATAAGCAACTTCTATCGACCTCTAATAACATATTCATAAATGACTATAATCTGTCTATATAAATTGGCTTCTATCATGGTAAATGATAGTCAATTTCTAATAATATATAATATGTTAAATATATATTTATTATATATATAATATCATATACATAAATATATATATATTTAAATATCATCATATATTGATATATATATATATATATATATATATATATATATATATATAAACGCTAATATATATATATATATCATAAGCCATAAATGTAAATATTCATTCAATATTTAGACAAGTATAATCACAATAGTATTCACATACAATCACAATATATCAAATGTATGCATATATATACATGTATATAAGTATATGCCTCTATGTACACGTATGTGTATGTATATCTATATTGATACATTCGTACGAGCGTGTTGTTGACTTGATGTGTTTGTGATGTTTTTCCTTGATGAAAAAACTGGTTCTTATAATGGTGTTCTTTGATTGACATGGTTTGATGTGCAGATTGGATGCTCAAGATTGGTTGTTTGGCATTTGATGCAAGATGCATTCACTAATTGTTTGTTAGGATTGATTGGTTTTCATGATATGCAGATGGTGTAGTCACATGGTTGATAAGGCATTGTACAGGTTATTCATAATTGATCATTTTCAGGATCATTTGAAGGCTCCATTTGAGGTTTGATTACAATTTTGATTACACATAGTGTTCCAACATTTGATGCTTGGTAATACAAACTTTCAAGGAGATTTTGGTTGTACATATATTAATAAGGGTTCATCCTTATAAGGATTCAGTTTGCTTCTGGTAGCTTGGTATGGTGGCACATTTATATTGATCTTGGTTCACGTGGTGTTGATTCACATGATTCATCATGTACTTTCAATTTTCAATTTTTACATGTATATGTTGGTACTAATGTTTAATATGTGTTCATCGTGACAGGGCATGCAAATAAGTATTTACAGACTCAGATTGCCTGCATACTTCGAGGTGATCTTGGCCTTCCTTGTTACATTTTAATGTGATTGTTCACATTTTCTTGGTGGCATTGCTATTACATATTGTTATGGCATATGGATTTGGCAATAAAATTGTATCCATGGTTTATATTGTATATGGATCGGACTTAATACAATTCATATCATTAAAAGGAGATGACTTTATCAAAAGTCATATGGCAGACTTGGTTAATGTTTTGGGCTTTATGTTTATATGGGACAGTCACATAAAGTATGAGAAGGCAGTACAAGGTATTGCATTTGATAAGTCATTGGTGGTTGACTTGGTGATTTGGCACTGACAACACATGGTTGGTTATGATGTGGCAATAATGTCGTCGACATTCGTGGTAGATGTTTTTTTGACATCGGATTCAAAAACATTATGATGTTTTGCATATTGTTGAGTTTGCTTACTGGACTTCAAAGCATTATTGTTTTAGATTAAGCCTTCAAAAGGCATGAAGTAAGAAACTAGGGAAAATCTCTTTTGCATTGTTTTGGAACCATAGCAACCGCCATATGTTTTTTTCAACAGTGTAGATCAATACTCTTGAGGAACATGTGTATAATGGATGGTTTGATGTTAACTGTAAACTTGAGAGCTCGAGTGTGGACATCGGCCAATTTAGTGACATTCAGCTGGGTCATTGGGAACTCTTTGACAAGTCATCATGTTTATTATTCAGTTTCTTCTATCATTTATTTGCAAATTTTTGTTTATTTCGAGCTTTGGATCAGTTGGTTGAGAAAAAGGAAAATGATTATTAGTTTTGTGAATAATGTGTTGATAATGCTTTTGTTAAGGAATCGGTTTGGAGAGGTTGGTTAACAATCAAGGTTTCTGATGGTTCTTCTCTCGGGTAACTATTTTTTTGTTTAGGGTTTCTAAGCCCTAACTCGAGTTGATTTTTCAGTTATTCAAATGGCATACATAAATTATCTTGCTTCTATTTAAGAAGGGTTTTTGGTATTTATCGGATTGATTGTGAAAATAAATGTTGTGAGACACTAGGCTTTACTCTTACAGTGACAAGAAATTGTTTTATATTGAAAATCATTGAATCCCAGATACTTTGTAATGGAATATGTTGATGCATAACATTCTTTAGTGTGCTTATTGAGATATTCTTACATAGTTTTCTATTGAAATTCTAGAGTTACAAAATCTACACTTCTAGGGTTCTGATAGGATGCTATAATTGTTATGTGTTAAAAGGGGTTGGTGCTCCTTGGAATGGGTGTTCCTAAATCTGTAAGGGGTTGGTGCTCCTAGAGTTGCTCTAAATTCTTCCTGTAAGGCAGTATAGACAGTGGTTTTATTTAAGCTAGTAAGGCATCATTTTGGAGTGGTTTTTCTACCCCAAGAGGGTTTTCCACTCATCAAGTTTATGGTCTCATAATGTCATTGCTTTGTTATGATAGTATTCCAATATTGTGATGTTTGTCCTTATCAATTCAATGTTGAATGGTTTTCTTTACATTTCTGCAAAAGCTTATACTGAAGTTGTCCTGTTAATGTTATGAATTTTTGTCCAAGTGAAAAACTATTTCAATGTCTTATTCATATGTTAATTGATACACAAGTTAAGTCTGCTTCACAAGCTGTCATTTGTTTTCTTGACTTAAAAGTGAACACAAATCCTTGCTCTTTAAAATAAAAAAATATTGTGGCTTTCATAAATCACTAATTCAACCCCCCCCCTCAGTGATTTCAGTCTTCCAACACGTGTCCATTCACCAATGTACGCATGTATCGATACATATATACATATGGATATATGTGTATATATATATATGTTCACATTCAATTCACATATAGCCATTCACAATTACCATCATATTGATAAGTATTTATGTGTAGTACATCTATACATGTGCATATACATATTGTTATATCCCATTGACATGTATGTGCATATATATACACATACTCCATGTACGTCCCTCTTAGGAATATAATTGTAACAATACAAGAAAGATCCCATAAGCTCAATAGATAAACATCACCCAATAATGCACACAATAGTAAACAAGACTCTACTAATGCTAACACATCAACTAAGGATGACTTACAAACTTCCCACAAACCGACTCAACTCAATCATTCTATTATGGTGTGTGTATACTTAGATAGTTTACTTTTACTAGTTACCCGACCAAGATCTTCTCCTAAGTGATACTTCACCTCCACTTGGAGGAATGGAACATATACTTGCATCCACTAACACATGCACACAGTAGTCAATTGTTCACAACATATGTAGTATATGTAAAACATCTCCAAAGTTAGAATAGTAATTCAATAACCATCCATTCACATATATGTGGTATTTTTCCATGAAATAATATCAATTGAGGTAACATCAAATGAGATAACATTCATATTTATAACAAGGTATGGGCATAATTTATTCATCTCCATAACTCACTTTACATTCATATTTACCCTATGTAGTAATAGTAAATAGTAATTACACAATTGGGGTCTAACATACTTCCCCCCTTGTGAATCATCATCCGCGATGACTTTAGGTAGCAATATTAAAAACATAATGTAACAAATAACATATTGTTTCAAACACTCTCATAAACATTAATTATATGAGGAAACTTTTGCCGAATTTCAGCATTGTCCTCCCAAGTAGTTGATTCCTCTACATACTGGTCCCACTAGACTTTGCATTGCAAGACATCTCTATTACACAAGCATACCTTACGTGTTTTGAGCACCTTGACGAGATCGATAGTTACTACTTCGAGGACCTGTACCTGTAAAGTAGTCCAATCAATCACATGATTATCACCAGGTATATACTTTTTAAGGTAGGACACATGGAAGACATTATGCCCTTTGGAAAGAGTTGGTGGCAATGCAATCTAATAAGCTACTGGATTCACTTCCTCTAGAATCTCAAAAGGTCCAACATAACATAGGACTCACTTAGAAGAATTTCCAAATTTAATGGAGCTCTTGTGAGGTTTCACTCTCAACAACACTTTGTTGCCTATGGAAAAATTGTAGGGCACTCTTTTAGCATCATCGTAGCTTTCCTGTCTATTGTTAGCTTAAGCTAATCTTTGCTTAACAATCTTAACTTGCTTATCCATTTCAGCCAATGGCCTGAGAATCACTTGATCCTCAAGTTTATCCCAAATTATAGGAGTTCGACACTTTTAGCCATACAAAGCTTCAAAAGGAGCCATCTTTATCACAAAATGATAAGAATTATTGTAAGAAAATTCTACTAAGGGCAAGTAGTCTTCCAACTTATATTGCTGATCCATGCAATACATCCTAAGTAGGTCTTCCAATACTTTATTTACCCTTTTAGTTTTCCCATGCATTTTTGGATTATAAGCTGAGCTAATGTTCAACTGAGTCCCTAAAGCAAAAAAAAAAGGTTTTCCAAAACCTAGAAGTGACTCGTGCATCCCTATCTGAGATAATCTTCTGAGGAATCCCATGCAACCTAAACACTTCTTGCACAAATTTCCTAGCAATGACAAGTGCTCCATCAGTTAGATTCTCGGGTATAAAATGTGCTACTTTGGTAAGCTTATCTACAATCAAAAGAATGGAATTGTTCTTATTCCTTGACATAGACAATCCTTACACAAAGTCCATACTTATGAATTTCCACTTCCTCTCTGGTATAATGTGTGGGTATAACAAGCCTGCAGGATGATGATGCTCTTTTTTCACTCTTTGACACTCAAGACACCTAGCCACAAAATTGGCGACATCTCCTTTCATTCCTTTCCAAAAGTATAATGGCTTTAATTCTACCATCATTTTCATAACTCTAGGATGTCCAGAGTATGATGCTTCATGTACTTCCTTCCATACCATATTTCTCAACTCTTCTACATCAAGTACATATATTCTACCCTTATATCTAAGTAATCCGGGTTAGGTTAAAAATGAAACCCTTCATACCTAGAATATTGTGGACTTTAGAGAGTGCTTGCTTGAGTTACAAGTAATACTCATCCTCTTTGCACTTTTGCAACACTTGCCCCTTAAAGTTGGTTTGAATCATTACTGCAATTTAGCAATATGATGTCTTTGACTTAAGGCAACGGCTACCCAATTTTCTTTCCCTTTAATATAACTAATATTAAAATCATAATCAACAATTAACTCTAACCATCTTCTTTGCCTAACATTTAGATTAGGTTGAGTGAAAAGGTACTTTGACCCATTATGGTCAGGTTTCATCTCAAAGGGTTTTCCTAACAAGTAGTGCCTCCATATTTGCAATGCATGAACCACAGCTGCTAATTCTAA
The DNA here is from genome assembly GCA_007258455.2 of Sequoia sempervirens. NCBI lineage: Eukaryota > Viridiplantae > Streptophyta > Pinopsida > Cupressales > Cupressaceae > Sequoia > Sequoia sempervirens. Next base: position 103,301,741 of record VDFB02000015.1, on the reverse strand, counting down.
ATCATGTAGTGCATAATTCATCTCATAAGGTTTTAGCTTCCTAGTTTCATAAGCAATTACTTTCCCATATTGCATTAATACACCTCCTAACCCTTCTCCGCATGCATCCGTGATAATTGTAAAGTTACTCTCAGGATCTGGTACTTTTAAGATTGGTGCGGTGGTTAACTTCTCTTTGAGTAGGTCAAAAGCTTCTTAACACTTCTCAATCCATTCAAATTTATTTCCTTTCTTTTGTAAAGAATTAATCGGGAAAGTGATCTTAGAAAAGTTTGCATTCAAACTTCCTATAGTGTGATGAGCCCTGCTAGCTCTCAACTCAAACCCAAGTATTTTCTTAAATCTTAATGTGTTTTTTTAGTTTTTTAAGAGAAAGTTTGTAGACAGGCGAGAAGGGGCGCATCATATAAAAGATCATAAATTGAGAAACAGAGCTATTTTCTACAGAATGAAAATGCAAAAGGTATTATTTAACAATAACAAATAGATCACAAGTGCTAAACATACTAGAATGTTTCTAGATTATTTATTTAAAGAAGTAAGCCAACTCGCCAGCCAAGAATGGTGAAAAATTGGCATGTGGATGCCTAGCCTCCATAATTGACTTTCCTCACTCAGAAACAAGATACAATGAGATAATAGTTGTAGCCACCCATAATGAAGCTCAAACAGGAGCCAAAAAGAAAGTGCCCTAGCTTCTAGCTTCACACGTCATCGTCCAAGAAGGCACAAATTTCAATACAATGGTACGGCCCAATGAAGAAACTAAAGGATCAAAGCTGGAGCTACAGATCTGCTGAAGATGGTGACTCTGGATGAAGTAACCCTCTTCCTTATTTCCAACAACTGAATACTAAATAATAGAACCTTGATTGAAGCATGTAGAACCTCTGTATGAAGCTCTCACAATTGCACTAATTCGACTGGTCTCTCATGAAGAGATATCATTCTCCAATGGAAGATTGCTCAAAACCCTGATCACAGGTAAAAGCACAGAAGGAAACCCAAGGAAAAGTCAAAATAATCAAGAATGATGTTCTCATTGCCCAAAATGCCTTATACCAAAAAGGCACGCATTTCCAAGAAGATACGCCCTTTTCCATCATTTAAATCTTTTAAAATATTATTAAGTCCTTTTCAATAGTTATGAACTTAATATTTGGCACCCACTTAAATGATTAAGTGATTTAATTTCAAATCACCCTTTTTATGAATATTTAAGTGATATAAAAGGGATAAAGTCAATTTGACTTTATAATAAAATAATAAGTTAATTAATAACCTAAATCACTTAAATAAGCATAACTTCCTCAAATCTCCATAAAGTTTTGTGCCGTTAGAAGCTGTCAACTCCTGAATTGCCAAGGCCTGCAGTGAGCCAAACACTGAACTTTGAACTGAGAATGAAAAAACTCATCAAATAATGCCACTGACCCTCTAACCCAACTTGTTAGCCTACGGGAGTCTAAGTAATAGGCCAACCACCAACAAACACGATCATGCCGAAAAAGGGGACATTACATATAGTATCCTGCTAGACCCATGAAACTTCTTACCTCTGACACATTCCTAGGTACAAGCCACTCAAGTACTACATTGATATTAGCTAGGTCTATAGAAATTCCATCTGCCGAGATCACATGACCCAGATAATCTATCCTCTTTTGGAAGAATGTACACTTGGAGAGTTTACCATACAACTTATGTTCTCTTAAACGTTGTAGGACCATTTCTAAATGTTTGCAATGTTCTTCCTCATCTCTAGAATAAATCAAGATATCATCTAGAAAAACTAATACAAATTTGTCAAGACAATCCCTAAATACACTATTCATCAGGTTCATAAATGCTGCAGGTGCATTTGTTAAACCGAAGGGTAAAATGGTGAACTCATAATGTCCATATTTGGTTTTGAATGTGGTTTTAAAGATATCTTCATCCTTAATCCTCAATTGGTGATATCTAGATCTCAGATCTATTTTAGAGAATACAGTGGCTCCCCTCATTTGATAAAAAAGATCGTCTATGTGTGGCAACAGTTACTTGTTCTTAACCGTAGCTTTGTTAAGCATACGATTGGTCTTATCAGTCCTTTAGACAACAATTTTTCCAATTGTGCCTTAAGTTCCATAAGTTCAGTGGTTGTCATCCTATAGGGTACCTTGGAAACAGGTTCCGACCCTAGAACTATATCTATAGATAAATCAAATACTCTTTTTAGAGGAAACCCTGGTAACTCATCTAGAAATGCATCTGAAAATTTTCTCAATATTGGATACTTCTCCATATCTGACTTTCTAGTCTCATCTATTCCACCATCCTCTAACTCTTGAAACCTTTGGAACTCCAAATCATCACTATCCTTTCCATGTTCTTCAATATTTATGGCAAAGATTTTACACCCTTTCTTCTTAGCACTTATAAGTTGCATTGTCGTGATTTGTCGAATCCTAACTTCTCTAGGTATCCCTTGAAATTTTACTTGATTTCCAAAATCATCTAGGCATTCTACAGTTTTTGCATGGAAATATACCTTAGCCCTATGTCTCCACAACCAATTCATACCTAGGATAACATCATATGATCCTAGAGTTGCAACATAAAGGTTTACTTCTGTAGAAAAATTGGGTAGTTCTATCCTAGCCTCAAATAGACATTGATCCACCTTTGCTCTTGTCTAGTTTGCATACTCTACATCCCAAGACATTTCCATGTATCTCGCCTTCCTAGATAATTTTTTAGCTACTCTAGGTGAAATGAAATTCTCAGTTGCACCAATATCAATAAGAAAAAAAAATGTAAGCCAAACAAAATACCTGGCGTTTCAACTAGAGTTACTTGGTACTCTGCTTGACGATCATCCACAACCGCATTCATGTATCTTTTGCTGAAACATCACTTGCTGGGTGGGTAATGGATTACCATATGGTCATGATCCAAAATTTTTATTGGGACACTTGCTTGCATAGTGGTCCCCTCTACATATAAAACATCCTATAGTCGAGCCTCTTTTCCCTATGGTTTCTCCAGACTTGTTGACATTTTCATTAGCCTTGTTGGTATTACCCATGCTAGAATCATTCCTTTTACACTCTCTTTTAGACTCCTTTCCATCATTGAAAAACCTCTTTCCCTTTTTCCTTGGAACATTTTGCATAGGTTCCACATTCTTCAGAACTATCTTGTCAGGAAATTTTGCATCCTTCTTTTGCTCTCTTCTTTCTTGACGAGTGGAATTAGCCTTGAGCTTTTGCTCCTGCTTAATTACTTTCTCATATACAAGATCCATTGTTGTTGGACCATGCATATCCACTTCTCCTTCGATCTGACTGTTAAGTCCCATTATAAATTTCCTAATGTGGAAGCGCTCATCCTTGTGATATATGGGAACATAGTACAAAAGTTGGGTAAACTTCTCCCAATACTCATTGACCATCATGTTACCTTGTTTCAAACCCTAGAAATTTGAATTTTTTTGGTCATAATAGAGTTGTGGCAACCATATTTTATGAAAAATATCCATGAATTCCCCCCATGCTAGTTTCCATGAGTTAATACTAAGTTCCAACTTCTTGTTCATCCACCAGTTAGAGGCTTCTCCTACTAACTGATACACACCCCACACAACTTTAGTAAATTCATTATAGTTTTGTATTTCAAAATACTTTTCCATTTGGAAAATCCACACCTCAGGCTCATCTCCTCTAGCACTACCATCAAACTTGGGTGGAATAATCTTCTTCATGTCCTTGGAAAGTTCCGAAGCCACGAGCTTCTTATTCCTTTCTTCATATGGAGTAGGTGATTTTTCCCTCTCATGATCATGGGTTTCTCCACATCAATGAAAAGAGTTTTCTCCCTCATGCTCATTAATGGGAACATCATTCTCTACCCTATCCTCAACTCATTCCTGCTCAAGATTAGCCAGCCTTGCCAAAATTTGGTCAAGTCTAGCCTCAACTCCAGTAGTTTCTTGTCCAACCTCTTGGCTTTCACCATGATTAGTTCATGTCCTCACCATCCTTATGATATCGGTCTTTACTTGAATGTTTTATCCATTTTAGACTAAATTATGTTATCAACTATCTTATGGAAAACATTAAAAATGGCATTCATACATACATAAAGAATTCCACATAAGATTAAACATATGCTCTTTTTGATAAACACATAATTTTATTCATTTCATGAGGATTTCAATATCCCTTCGATTACATGGAGTGACTATTCAGATAGTCGAGTGGAGAATATCCTTCAGATTCACTCTCTAACACATAACGTAAAGGAGTATAACCTATAGATTGAGACTGTTGTTGTTCCCTATCTTTATTTTCATCCCTCCTTTGTTCGTACATATCCCAAAAGGATAATAGCCTTCGGATTTATCATTTGATACATAGTTACGAGAGGCAATTTCAATATGGTGCTCATCAACAATGTAGTCTAGCCTTTTTGCAAAAAATTGTTCATGAGACGATTTCTCATCTAGCGATGTCCATGGTACATATTCCTCAAACTCGTTACTTGAAGAAATTACTATTACTTTGACCAATGGAAGAACTCTAGGGTCCCTAAAAATGAATGTCAGACTAACACTTCCTTCTGAGGGCATATTCCTGGAAAGAGATAATGACTTAGACTTTTCTGGTGAGATGGTTGGTAGGTAGTTGTACATAGACTCCATCTTTATCTTTCTCTTCACATCATTGATATGAGAGAGTGCGTGACTAAAAGTTTCAGTGTCACTCAACTAGATAGCATTGTCATAGTTGGTACCCTTGATGATTCTAACAATGGCTTCTCTTTCCTTCTTGGCCTTGAGGTAGTGCTTGTTTCCAATTACTGACTTTCAAGCTGTTAATCTGAGATGAACCATCCTAACACAAGAATTCACAACATTAGATAACTTTGGATGAAAAGAATGATGAGCTCATAGGTTCTAGAGCTAAACCTGGTAGCTCTGATACCACATGTAACATACTAACCCTTCAATGAAGTAAAAATTTCTAATTTTTCACCTTACGAGTAAATAAACTATGTAACAAGCCATTGCAATAAAAAGTTTTCTTTTCTTTATTGAGAATATATGAACAAAGATGCATAACATATTACAATAAGGATTCCATTTCATTACAATAATTCACAAATTACATCAATAAAAGAATGCATACAATTTACATACATAGCTTAATGAGCTTTGGAACAAATAGCTATAAGACGGTCCAGGATCCTTCCTTTCAAATCTTGGTTCTTCTATTGCCTGCTGTGGAGGAGAAGCATCACTCAAGTGCTTTTCTGCCAACCTCAAACTCTTAATGCGGTCCCCTACACATCTATCATTCGATAGATGGCCCTTCCCTTTGACGAAGAGATTGGTAGAGTAACCGATAATACCAACCAACTAAGTGTAGTGCTGTTTCCTACATAACTAGAACTTGTAATCCCACAATCTCAAACTAGTATGTAATACTGGATCATGGTGAATTGACAGTGGAGCCAAGGGTTGTCACACTACTTTGGCCAAAGTATTCTCAATGGTAATTCAGAGGAAGGTAATCTATCACATACATTACTTAGGGCTGATTTGACTTAAGGCCATCTTAAACTACGTATAGGTGGGTGATCCCACAATATCGGTTTACAATTTTTGGCCAGACTGGACACTAAACTGATTTTTTCTAACTAAATCTTCACTTTCGGGCACCTATAGTGGCTAAACCGTGAGGAATTTGAAGATGATGCAAACTAGTGATTTGTGACATTTTGTTTGTAGATTCTAAATATATATTTTTTCAAAAATTTTGGAATCAAATTGCACTTATTGTTCCATCTCCTTCAAAAACTAGTTTTTTTCAATAAACACCATTTTTAAGGAGTGATGCTCACCGTATACAACATAACTTTTTTTCCATGAAGGATAAAATTCTATTTTTTTTCATTTAGATTTGTAACTACGATATCTAGCACTTTCATTTGGTTTCATAATGTTTTATTGAATATTGTTTCCTTAATCAAGTTTCGAAGTTAAATCAATTACAATTCAGACATAGGCAGACCGTATACAACATAACTTTTTTGTATGTATCAAAATTCATTTTTTTTGTTGGATCAAGGACTTCAATATCTAGTGCATTGATATATATATATATATATATATATATATATTTGATAATCTGCTATTTTTCCACATGCGCACAACAGGGAGCTTGATTTTTGGTGAAAAACCTAGATGTTTAATCAAACTAAAAAAAATACATAATAAAACCAAAACATATTAAAATTATTTTCATTGGATAGTTTGTTCTGAGGACTACCATCATCTAGTTGGGTCTGTGAAGTCTCCTCCATTTTCATCCTCAACTTGAGCTTCAAAGGGAAAAATTTGGTGCCAGAGGGGGAGAAGGGGGGAAAGGGGTGTTCAAATGAACATAGGTTCGAGTGAACCCCCCTTTCCACTAAGTTTTCCTTATTTTCATTTCGGGAAATGTGGAATATGGTGGGACCCAACATTAAATAGGTCTGCTTGAAGGGGGGTTTGAGCGAACCCCCTTTGGGTTCGCTTGAACCAAAAGTTCATTCGAACCCCCAAAAACCAAAATTTTCTCCATGGGGGCATTTTTTGAAATTTTCCTTCCTTAATGGAATTGTAAACCAGTTTTGTGGGTTTACCCAGGTATTTCCTTCAATGGATAATCTATCATCCTAGAGATAACCTATCACCATTTTAACCTACTTAACAAGTAAGTACACAAGCTCCCTTCCATACTGGATAAACAATCCTAGGAGTAAACACAAGCTATTCTAGTTAACTCAATAACTTAGCTAAGTGTATCACATGTGCTACTAATGTTAAATCATGTCTAGTATATAATACCTATGATAAACACCATTCTCCTATTATGGAGTATTTAGAAGCACATCATAAAACAACATAAAAGCTTCTATTTCCCTTTCAATGAAAATCTAAATTCTCTAAATGCAAGTACTTAGAAAAGACATTTCAAGCATACACAGAGAACAATTCATTCATAATTTAAAATAACAAAGTAGAATATTCTCATGCCTGTTATCATTTGTCCAATCAATTGACAACAACACAACCTTTCCCAAACAACAACAAGCTAGATAATATTATCAAGAATGTCTCAATGAAACTCTATCTCTCAAGTTGATTGTTCACAAGTCTCTCTAACAACAACTCTCTCACAATAAATATAATTCTCTTTTTCCCTCTCTCACAAATAAAAATAGAGTATAAGCTGAAATAATGCAGAGTAGAAACTTGCAAGAAGTATGCTCATGATGGCTCCTCTCAAATGAGCAAACACTACTATATTTATACAGATTCAAGGTAACTTCTCAGCCTACAGTTTAGGCATGAAAAAGGACAAAAAAATCCATGCAAAGCAACACATAAAACACAACAAAAAGGTGGCGATAAAAAAAGCTCATGCTCAGAAAAATCCTCTATAGATTGACTTGCAAAATCAACAACAAATGAAGACTCATTCAAATCTGCACATGGATAATTCGAATTATCTCCAACAATAGACATCTATAGAAAATAGGTTTCTGGAGGTGGTGCCAAAGCTTCCACACTCCTCTCACTACTGGCATGGTTTCATGCAATTAGAATAAGTGAATTACCAATTTGCAACACCAAGCATTCATTGATTTAAAATGTGGGAATGAAATGATTCAAGATATTAACTCTCTTTGACAAAGTCATCATTTATTCCTTGTGTATCAACTTATGTATAAAACATGGCAGTTTAAGTTTACCAATGCAAAGATAATCTTCTCCATGGCATCGACTAAGTCTATGTCTTGTATTGACATAATGTTGTGAGCTTAATGCAAAATACTTGTTTCATAAGGTGTAACAACTTGAGTGAAACTCAGCTTCAACAAACATCATCATAAGTAATTTCTATCGGCCTCTAATAAAATAGTCATAAACGACTATAATCGGCCTATATAAATTGACTTCTATCATGGTAAATGATAGTCAATTTCTAATAATATATAATATGTTATATATATCTATATATAAATATAATATATTTAAATGCCATCATATATATATATATAAACATTAATATATATTTACATATATATATATATATATATCATAAGCCATCAATGTAAATATTCATTCAATATTTAGACAAGTATAATCACAATAGTATTCACATACTATCACAATATATCGAATATATGCATATATATACATGTATATAAGTATATGTCTCTATGTACACGTATGTGTATGTATATCTATATTAATACATTCGTAGGAGTGTGTCCATTCACCAACGTACATGTGTATCGATACATATATACATATGGATATGCGTATATACTATACATACATACATACATACATATATATATATATATACATACATATATATATATATGTTCACATTCGATTCACATATAGCCATTCACAATTACCATCATATTGATAAGTATTTATGTGTAGTACATATATACATGTGCATATACATATCATTAGATCCCATTGACATGTATGTGCATATATATACACATACTCCATATACGTCCCTCTTAGCAATCGTAACAATACAAGAAAGATCCCATAAGCTCAATAGATAAAAATCACCCAATAATGCACACAATAGTAAACAAGACTCTACTAATGCTAACACATTAACTAAGGATGACTTACCAACTTCCCACAAACTGACTCAACTCAATCGTTCTACTATGGTGTGTGTATGCTCAGATAGTTCACTTTTACTAGTTACCTGACCAAGATCTTCTCATGAGTGATACTTCCCCTCTGCCTAGAGGAATGGAACATATACCTGCATCCACTAACACATGAACACGACAGTCAATTGTTCACAACATATGCAATATATGTGAAACATCTCCAAAGTTAGAATAGTAATTCAATAACTATCCATTCACATATGCAATATTTTTCCATGAAATAACATCAATTGAGGTAACATCAAATGCAATAACATCAAATGAGATAACATTCATATTGATAACAAGCTGTAATGCCTACTCATGAAAATATCAATAAATTTTTTAAATTAAACAATTAAATAACAAGGCAATCATGGTAAAAGGAGGAAATTCATTTAAATAAATTTGAACAATATATACTCTTTATATTGCAATGATTAACCTATGCAATCATTAGACATAGATAAGTAATATTAGACAATTCAAACAAAACTTCACAACCATAAAACATCAATGAGACTATAACAAAATGTTTGTCTTGAGTGGAAAACCCTCTTGGGGTAGATAAACCACTCAAAAATTTTCCGCACTGGCTTAATCTCAAAACTTTTTGTTTACAATACCTCATTGGCCATATATCAGTATTTTTAATTATTGTTATAATGATACACAAAGTATCACCCTTATTTATTTTACAAGATCTTCTGATCTCACAACACTCTAGATTCAAAGGTAGAAGTTCAAGTACAACATAATTGGTTAATTCCACCAAGCACTGAATGGGCTATCCAGATAAATTTTAAATATGAATCATTAAAAGGCCATTTCTAAACTGGGAATAATACTTCTTTTCTACTCACCACTTTTTGAAAGAGTACATGGAAGGATGCATATATGATGTTTTGGATTACTGAACTATAGTATCTTTTCGAACTGAAAAGTAACTTTCTTCTCTAACTATCCCTTAACTATATACTTTCACTCACATAAAATTCTTCATATATATATATATATATATATATATATATATCTAAAATCAGTGAATCACTTGATATACACATCCTTAATGTTAGAAAATTTAAATGCACCATTTGATAAACCTAAAATTTAATATATACTCAAAGATTTTATAATCATACACCAAGGTTTAGCACCTCTACCATAACCCATTCTTCCTTACCTCCACTATATGTATATGAGGTAATGTCAAAGCATCATTGTAAAATGATAACAAGCTAATTACCCACAAAAGAAAAGATTGACTCCTATTTCTTGAAATTCATATCATCAACATATTTGATTACTGAAACTTATTTTCTCATAGTCGATATCGAAGGCATTATATAAAAGTGCTTGATCAATTTATTACTACTAGCCTATATTTCTCTGAATATTTTAAGCCATAAATCATAAATTAGTTAACTCTCCTGAACAACTCTAAATCGAATAACCTTTCATTCAAAGTTTAGATAAAATGATCTACTTCCTATTTCCCTAATTACTTCATGAAATCATTCCTTATTAAACCATTAACTCCACACTTAACTATGATATATAATCCAATTGATTCATAAATATCTCCCTCAAGACTTCGTTGCCATGTACTCAGGTAACGAAGGCCTTTGGAGATGACCGACCCTGAATCCTCATTCCAAACCACAGATGCGTCTTGAATATAAAAAAGAGAAAATATGATTGATAATCCTGTCAGCTATGAAACATCGAAACAATGAATGTGACTCTCTGCATTCCAGGAGCTAAGCCCATGTTTTTCTAGAACCACCTTTTTCTTTACATATAAAAATGTAGATGTAAGAGGCTTTGTAGCACCTTTGGAATCAAATGCTCCACCCGTTAGTGAAACGTGCTCCATTGGCTAGATAGCTAGAGGTGAACTAATGGAGTCATTTTTAATTGAAGCCCCCTACCCATTCAATGTGTGTGTTCTATATTCAGAGGAATCCCTTTCTACACTTGCCCCCCTATTAACATAGCCTCAAAGATTGTTTTAAACTATTTTCCTTCCCAAATTTCTTGGCAATTGCCCGCCTCTTCAATAAGTCGCATTGTCTTTTACCTCATAGACTTCAAGATTCGGTTAAGAAGTTAGTTTTACTCCAACCATATTGCTCCCAAAGGATGACTCGATAGGTATCCGCAAGAAATGGTTAGGAGTAAACATAATCATCACTCAAGTGCATCAAATTTGCATTAAAACAACCAAAAAACATATTTTGTATGAATAAATAGTACCCTATCCATAGATGATTGACCTATGGTGTTAATTTTACAATATATAATGATAAAAGAGCTCTTATTCCCTAGAAAGCATAATAATTATTAATTTAAATCATTTAACTAAACCGTATCAAGGCCTTATTGACAAATTCTAATTTTTTTATAACTTATTTCATAATTTCATAAACAAATCTAGAATTAGCTCCTCTATCTCAAAATTATTCTCAATAAAATATCATCATTAATAAATAAGTTTCTAGTACGCCTTGCATTCTTCCCCCCTAAGAATGGACTTCCTCCTGGAAGTCATCGAGAGAAAGAATATTTCCTAACTTCATCGCATCCATCAAAAGTTATATTTCATTAAAATATTTTCTAGGTCGACTAGATACCTGCATCACCAAATAGAGAAAAATACAGAGAATTCCAAGTTTGCTCTTCAATAATAATATTCATATCACAAGAAACAGATTTAATCCATACATTGTAGAGACTAATTAATATCATTTAAATATTACTAAAAATAAAATTCATTGCCTCATATTCTTTCTAACAACCAAGATATAATTCACACATACCAACACTCACCATCTCAATTTCGAATTCCTTAATTGAAGTAGTAGCATTAGGATTGATATTACCTACCTTTCATTGAATCTTTACCTGCTTTGGAAAGAAAGAAACTAATTTCATACAAGTGCATGAATGCTGAAGACTAGCTCCTAATTATACACATTACTCATTGGTAAAGGAACTCACGACTGCTCCAATTCTGCTAAGCATCTTCGCACTGAAGTTTATGAAAATTGAAATAATATAATTCCTTTCAAAGATAATAATCAAAAATTGTTTTGAGATCTTAGGTTTTATGGTTTAAGTTGTACACAATATCACAACATAAGTAAGCTAACTCAAAGCTCTTATCTAAGTGAACAGAAAAGCTCTTGTAATATAAAAAATAGGTTAATGAACTCAAATTGAAAACCCTCTTGCCAACATTCACAACTTCAAATCTGAAACCTTTAAACAGTAACCCTAATCCTTTAAATGTCCTAGATGAATATTTAGAAAAAAAATCATGACAAAAACGTTGCACAAATCAAATGGGAACAACTCAAGGGGTACATCATTAAGGCTTTTAAAATGGAGACTAGAGTTTAAATTTGTAGGAGGCAATTTACATGCCAATATGTACATATGTTGAGATTTTAAATTGAGCAAGCTACCAAATCCAATTCCATGCCCATTTATAGTAGGAAC
>VDFB02000015.1:103192969-103289422 GCA_007258455.2 Sequoia sempervirens | reverse complement strand
TGAAAAGATATTTTATTACTATAATGCAAATTGGAAATGTTTAAGAAAATATTTTTCATTACTGTAGAAGCTTTTGTTTTATTTTTTTTTAATATTGCTGTGAAAATTGAACCTCTGTAGAAAAACATATTTAGATCCTCTGTTTAAATTTGGTATTTAAAATAGATTTATATCTAGGAGGAAATTATAGTGGAATTATTGAACCTCTGTTGAATTTAAATCAAAACTTAGAAACCTCTTCCTATGAAAACATAATTTATTCTTTTGTAGAAAATGGTAAATTACCGTTGAAGATTTAGATCTTTGTAGGGAAATATTTGAGAAATTATTCTTCTGTAGAAAATGGTAAATTACCGTTGAAGATTTAGATCTTTGTAGGGAAAGATTTTTAACACAATAGAAAATTTAAAAGGAAGTATTTGAGAAATTAGAAAACCTCTGTAGGATTGAAAATGAAATCTTATGAGAAAATCGAAATAATTGGAAACCTCTGGTAATTTGAAAATCAAAACAACAGAGAGAGTGCGTTACTAAATTAATCATAACTCAAAATTTACGAACTGGGTAGGGCTGCATTTTTTATATGTTTTAGATGATTTGATTGTGCACCTTCAGAAAAAAAAAATTCTATGCTTTAGACGACTTGATTGCGCACCTTCAGAAATAAATTCAGAGAAACCCAGATCCGAAAACAAAAGTTATTAAAGTCGCAAATATTGGATTTATGATTAGGGTTGTCTGAAAATTGTTAATTTATATTTATATATTTATTTATTTGTTTAAAAGTATATATTAGAAAAATTGCATATAATTTTAGGATATTTAAATGTATTTTTAAATAGGTGCATGCACATGCACAATTTGATATTTTAAAATAAACATTGGAAAATAATAATTAGATTATGTAATTAGAATATATATATTTATTTATTTAAAAGAAATATTATATTGTTAATTAATGCATGCAATGCACAAGTAGATGTTTTAATTAGAAATATTATATATTTAATTAAGGAAATTGAGTTAAGTATTAAGAGCAGTTGAAATTTGGAAGTGGAATATTTAATTATTTCGTTATTAGTTTATTAAATTGAAATAATGTTTGGATGATGTATTTTAATATGCAAGAATTGATTGTAATGGATTTAGGAAATCTGAAGGATAGTATTTGTTATTTTCTTGAACTGTATTTGAAAAGCACGTGTTTCTGTAATTGTGTACTGGGGGGAAGTATTTGTCAATATGTGAATCTAAGTCTTCCAGAGTTGTAATTGTGAAAGGGTTGTGGTAACTTTAGTTCACCCTTTGAGTTTCTTGGGTAGTGCGCGTATTGGGTTTCTGTATTGGACATCCATTGAGATGTGTTACCTTTTGAGGTGTATTGATCTTTGTTATCAGTTCTTAGTGCATTGTCTACCCTTGGCATGTAGTTTGAGTTATGTGTTTTCCGTAGGGGAGTGGCTTTCAACGAGGGTCAGGACACAAAGTGGTCCCAGGACAACTCGTGTGGGAGTTAGTATAATCAAGTGAGAATTAAATAATCTATTAGATTAACACATATAACAAGATATTTAGCCTCGCTCATTGGCTCAAGGGCTTGTACGAGACTTGAGATGAGTTGGGAAGGCTTGGAATGGCAAGATCGTTATCTTATCTTCTCGAAAGATAATTGATTCCGCACTGGTGTGCATGTGGGGCTGGAATCGTAAGAGGTTACCAGCATAACCCTAGAGGGGGGCCGAGACCTAGGAAGATCTCCTTTGGATAACCAATGCAACCTTTGTGATAACACTCCTCCTATGTCAACAGTGAGTTTACTGTATGGTGTTGGTAATTTTTTCTGATTCTGGAAGCAATGTGACCCTAGTTCTTATTTATCTATTATGTGAGTATTTTTGTATATTGCCTGTGTCTAGAGGTAATAGGTTGTCTTGGTTTCCTGTTACTATCTCCTAGCATGGGGGCTGGGCCTACGGGTACCAGATGGTTGGGTGCCATGCATCTTACACTGTTGAGTTTCTCTCCATGTTCGTGATGGCGAGATCTTCTTGTTCGAGGAGCTCGTGTGGTTCTCTGGAGTTATTCTTCTCCTTCTTCATTGTAACTATGGTTCATTATGTATAATTGTAATACCTCATTTGTATCGAGGTGAACCTTTGTGATGTAATTTTAATAATATTTATGATCTATTCATTATTGGATTTAATGGTGTTGTATATGTGGAAATATGTTCAATACATTTCTATTTGTTAGCTTTATCTTGTAATGGTTTAATGCTTTGTTGTAAGTTGTATCTTGAGTTTAAAATTTATATGCTATGGTTGGTTAAATTTTATAAGTAATTGTGTTCATATGTAGACGTGTTACGTAGCCTAGAGGATGTATGTGGTTAGAATAGGAAACTTTACTCATCTTGTTTTAACTTTAAAAAAAAAATTAGTTGTGCTTCCGTAGTATTGCATAGTCCTCTAGGTTGTGGGACAGGGTTTTACACCAACACCTATGCTAGTTGAGGAAAGCTATGACTTTTGTGTGCTAATGCATTGTGTTCTTGTTTTTTTAAGTGTTTCAGTCACATGGGTTGCCTTCTGTGAAGTCAGGTTTTAATCCTATGCTATTTTCATTATGGGTTTCTCGGTATTTAAGATTGTTTCTTGAATGGTTGAAGTCTCTTGCTCCTGGGATTTTTTTCATCTTCCTTTAGCGTTTTGGTTTTGCTCTAAACCTCCAATTTCTAAAGCAATGTATTGGCACTACTCATGCTAGAGCCCATTATGGTACATTAGCTTCTCTTTCATTTGAACAAAAATTGCAACTAGTTAGGAATTCTATGTATATATTAATCCCAGAATACAGTTATAAATGTCAAATGTTTATAATTAGAGGAAAAATTTATTTTCATGTACCTATTATTTATTTGTTTTATCAATATTTTTGCTAAAATTTATCAAACAAAACAAATAAAAACATTACTATTTTATAACTTTTTGGCAGGAACTTCGCTGCCTTGCAGCTCTTGTTATAAACATAATCTATCTTATTAATATTTTCATCTTAATATATTTCTTTAAAAATATAAGGAAAAGGGTAAAAAAAATAAAGCATCATGAATTATACTCATTATTCTCCTCCTTTATTAAGAAGTGTTTGTATGTGAAAAAAATATTATTATTTTATAAACAAAAAAGTCTGATTTTGATTATATCAATTTTAGATCTTTATATGTGAATAAAATATTGTTGTATTATAATCATTATCAATATATGCAAAGAATTGGGGTTGGGGCCCTACTTCGGTTGGCTAAATCTTTCTTGTTGTAGGAGGTTGGTCACGAGGTCTAGTCTCCCCAACTCCTGTGGTACGGGAGGGTGTGTAGTGCCAACACCTCCTATAGTTTATAGGGGGTCGTGCTACCTAATTCCTGTAGTCTAATTATAAAAATATAGATTGAATTTTTAATCTATTAAAATTTTATATAAGCCAAATTGGTGATTTTGGGAAAAAAGTAAACAATTTAAACAAATTTAATCTATAACACAAAATATATATTACCACTATAAATTATTTTTATAAATATTTTCATGTTCTCAAAATAGATACACTTATTATAATTGTAATTATAATTTTATTTTTTTGAGATTTAATCTATAAATTAATTTATAAATAATAAGAAAAATTGTCTAACAAAAAAACATTTGAAAACATATTTTTTATAGGATATGTACATAAATATAATCCAATTTATTAAAACATATTTTTCATCTGATATATACATAAATACAATCCAATTTATTAAATTTGGTATCTTGTAATCTATTTTTTATTTATAGATTAAAAAGTTAAAAATAAAAGCATGGTGAATTATATTAATAGTTTCTTTCCTCTCCCAACAAGTGTTTAGAAGTGCTTGTATTTCTTATCTTATAATCACTATCAATATATGTGAAAAGGTATAGTCATTTTATCATGACTTCAAATGCATGAACCAATTTTAGATGCTTGCATGTGAGTAGAATATTGAACTGTCTTATAATCATTCCCAATATATGTGAAGAAAAATTTAGCATCTTGTCATGACTAAAAGCATTTGGATTGAATTCTATAAAATTAAATTGTTGATGAAAGACTACAAGAAACTATTTATGGTATTCTTGACAGATCATCTATTGTTATTTTTGAATGCTTTGTTGTACCAAAATGAATCACAAGTGACAAACTTAACTAGCCATATTCTCTGAAAGAGAAAAATAAAAATAAAAATAATTCTTCGGGAACCTAGTTACCAGCTATAAGGCCAACAAACACTCTTGTTTCAAAAAGTAAAAACAAAAACAACCAATTTAGAGGAATAGAAAATATGTATTTTGTGCCACATTGTTTTTATGAAAAATCAATATGGTTATTTGTCAAAGATATATTGCAAAAAAATAAGTATGAGGGATAAGACCAAAAAACTTGGCCGTCTCAAAAGAAAAAACAAAAACAACCCATTCAAAGGACTCTTGAAAAAAAACTGTTAGGCCAATAAAACTTGTTGTCCAAAAAAGACAAAAACAACCAATTTAGATGACTTTAAGAAAATTTCATTCTGTGTCACATGGTTTTCAAGAAAAATTGTTTATGGTTATTGTAAATAATATAGTGTAAAAAAATAGTTGGGAACAACAAGGTCAACAAACCTTGTTGTCAAAGAAAAAACAAAAACAACTGATTCAAAGGACTCCATAGAATTTCTGCCCACCATAACACCGGAAAACCTTCTTGTCCCAAAAAATAAAGTAAAAATGAAAAACAACCAATTTACAAGCCTTAAAAAATATCATTTAGAATCTATGAGTTAAAGTTTAGATAAACATAGATATTAGAAGGAAGTTGAAAATTTTGATTAATTTTCGGAAGAAAAAAAAATCATTATTAAAATTATTTGTAAAATCTAATCAAACACAATTTATAAACCTCTAAAATTGTTTTTTTTAAATTAAATAAACAATACTCAATGTATATCTCATTTACACAAATTTCAACTTAAAAAATTATTATTATTTTCTTTGTTAACGATAGGGGTATTCCTGCGACCCAATCCAGCATCCAAAGAAGCTAGCTGAAGTGAGACTAATCCCCTCCGAAGGAATCCAACATCCCTAAACCAGTTAAAAAAATTAAATTCCTTTAAAATTGACCGTACTTTGACTTTAAAACATTCTTGCGACAGATTATCATAAACAGCACTTAATTCCGAGGAGATTGGATGCCTTCATGGAACTCGAGGGGTCAAATTTGTTAAGCGGGTGGTAAAATTTTAACCGGTCAAACTTGTTACCCCCAATACGACACGCCGGTTAAACTTGTTGGAATTTTAGACAACCACTAGTACACCCATACCTGCTCCTGCGCTGTCACTATAAATTTGGGTTTAGGGAGCGAGCAGTTCATAGCTTATGTTTACCAGTGCATTGTGTAAGGAATTGGGAGTTATTAGAATAAGCATTAAGGAAGTTGGTATAATTGCTGAGTGCAAATGAGTTGTAAGAGGCGTTGGACTGATCTGTTCAAAGTAAATCCCTCAGCACCGAACACTCAGGAGAATGACATGAGCCGAGGTTGCTCTTCCTTGCATCTACACTTCGTTTTATTTTTCTTCTTTTTACATGCAATGGAATGTTTCAGCTGATATTGAAATTTGATCTGTCATATTCATTCGCATGGAATTAAGCTGAGATTACTACTATTGAGTTTTATTAAGTTTTTTTTTTGTTGTATAACTATTCGATTGCCAGATCTTTGGTTATTGAGATTACATTGTTCAATTCTATTTGATTCAATGGTGAAGATAAATTTTGATCCAAAATAAGATAATTTTTTTTTGTTTGGTGGTAGATATCTGATTATTGAGATTACATTTGGTTTTTCATAAATTTCAGTCGATAAAAATAGGATAACTATTCTCTCTTGTTACTTCCTTGTAGATCTCTGGTTATTGAGATTACATTTGGTTATTCTTAAATTGCACTTGATTCAATGGTCAAGGTAAATTTCCGTCCATCGAAATAGGATAACTATTCTGTTCTTTTACTTGGTTGTAGATCTCACATTATTGAGATTACATTTGGTTATTCTTAAATTGTACTTGATTCAATGGTCAAGGTAAATTTCAGTCAGTAAAAATAGGATAACTATTCTCTTCTTTTACTTGGTTGTAGATCTCTGGGTATTGAGATTACATTTGGTTATTCTTAAATTACACTTGATTCAATGGTCAAGGTAAATTTCCATCAATAAAAATAGGATAACTATTCTGTTCTTTTATTTGATTTTAGATCTCTGGTTATTGAGATTACATTTGGTTATTCTTAAATTGCGCTTGATTCAATGGTCAAGGTAAATTTTCGTCGATAAAAAAAATAGGATGACTGTTCTATTCTTTTACTTGATTATAGATCTCTAGTTATTGAGATTACATTTGGTTATTCTTAAATTGCACTTGATTCAATGGTCAAGGTAAATTTCAGTCAGTAAAAATAGGATAACTATTCTCTTCTTTTATTGGGTTGTAGATCTTGGGTATTGAGATTACATTTGGTTATTCTTAAATTACACTTGATTCAATGGTCAAGGTAAATTTCCATCAATAAAAATAGGATAACTATTTTGTTCTTTTACTTGATTTTAGATCTTTGGTTATTGAGATTACATTTGGTTATTCTTAAATTGCACATGATTCAATGGTCAAGGTAAATTTTTGAGGATAAAAATACGATAACTATTCTATTCTTTTACTTGATTATAGATCTCTAGTTATTGAGATTACATTTGGTTATTCTTAAATTGTACTTGATTCAATGGTCAAGGTAAATTTCCCTTGATAAAAATATAATAACTATTCTCTTCTTTTACCTGGTCGTAGATCTCTCAGTATTGAGATTACACTTGGTTATTCTTAAATTGCACTTGATTCAATGGTCAAGGTAAATCTCAGTCGTAAAAATAGGATAACTATTCTCTTCTTTTACTTGGTTGTAGATCTGTGGTTATTGAGATTACATTTGGTTATTCTTAAATTGCACTTGATTCAATGGTTAAGGTAAATTTAGATCCATAAAAATACCATAACTATTTTGGTAGATCTTTGTTATTGAAATTACATTTGATTATTCTTAAATTGTACTTGATTCAATGGTCAAAGTAAATTTCTATTGATAAAAATAAGATAACTATTCTCTTCTTTTACTTGGTCATAGATCACTATAATCAAGATTACATTTGATTAATACTTCAAATTTTAGAGCTATAAAGTTTTGTTCTTTGATTCTCTATTTACTTCCAAAACAATCCTATTGTAGTAATACGTGATAAAAAGTACTTATGATTTTTATTTATAATTAAAGATTTAATATTTTTTATAATTATAGAAATATTATTACTTATAATTAAAATTTTGATCTTTGTAAAGATTTTTTCTTAATTATTAAATTATATGAAGACTTAAAAAAATTATTAAATAATTGTTATTAAATTATGTGTCTCTTGTTTCTGGCGGTTGTGCCATGGTACTTTTTGGCTCTGGGTGTCCTCTTGTTTATGTTAGTCTATGTTCTATGTTTCGATCTTTTGTTATATATGGTTTTCTTTTGCCTTCCATTGTTTCATTATGGTTAGGTTTGTTGTTTTGTTGCAGGGTGTGGTTAGGTTTGTTGTTTTGTTGCAGGGTGTCGGTCTATTTTTTTGACCTTGTTAACTTATGGTGGTAGTTCTACTAACAGGTTGACCTACTCATTGTTCTCTGTTTGGATTCAAGGGCCTTTTCCCCTGATTTTGTTATCAAAAACATTATTCTGTTAAATAAAACTAAGAATAAAAGAAATAAGATTGTTTTTAAATTTATTTAATTTTTTTATATAATTTTTTTAAATTTTTTTTTTTTTAATAAATTAATACTTCAAATTTTAGAGCTATAATTTTTTGTTTTTTGATTCTCTATTTACTTCCAACACAATCCGGATTGCACTACTAATACTATTTAAATTAGACTGTGATAGAGCATCCAGAATCTGGATCTGCACACAAAGAACCCTTCACATGAACCAGTCTATCATTTGCATTGATCTCGAATTGAATGATTTACAATATACAAAAGCCCTATTAAATAGAGCAGGTTGATAGACAAGGAGCCGTCCAAACCTTAATGCGAAGTAGAGATGAACGGCAGAGTAGGAGATGAAAAGGAAAGGAGCCGACCAAAACAATAAAGCACCGAATGCACCGAAAAAGAAATAAATGAAGAGTTGGACTTAACAATACGCAGGTTAAAAAAATGTGCATGCCAACACCCCCCCTTAAGTGCAACTTAGGGAGAAAAAGAAAATGCAATATGCAATATGAGATGCATTATAGGTCCCGGCAATAAAGCCTTGTTAGGTACCTATGTACAACTACAATGCAATGAACTACAAATCTCTCAAAACCGGAGAAAAAGAGAAAAACCCTGTGGGAGAAAACTTCTCTCCAAAAGAGAGAACAAAAGAGAAAGGAAGGAGGACTCCTTAAGACCCCCCAAGGACAACTTCCTTCACCCCTAACATCGATCGCAACTGAAGATAGCGAGGAGATGCCAAAGGTTTAGTGAAGATGTCTGCAACCTGGTGCTCTGTAGGCAAATAATCCAAAACAAGAACACCATCCTGAATGAGTTGCCGAATGAAGTGCATGTGGATCTCAATATGCTTGGTGCGTTGATGCTCCACTGGGTTGCGAGAAATATGGATAGCACTCTGGTTATCACACCAAATAATAATGGGATGATCAATAGGGAAGCCAAACTCGGCCATCAACTGTCGAAGCCAAAGAACCTCTTGGCTAGCCAAGACAGCTCCTCGATACTCAGCCTCGGTTGATGATAAGGCAATTGCAGTTTGCTTCTTGCAAGACCAAGCAACCGGACCAGAACCAAGACAGAATACAAAGCCAGAAGTAGACTTTCGATCATCAACATCACCAGCCCAATCTGAGTCAGTGAAGCCCACAATGTCAGTAGCACTAGATGTATAGTGAATGCCAAAATGTGTAGTGCCCTGAAGGTACCGTAAGATACGCTTGGCTGCCTTCCAATGACTCTCATGAGGATCTTGAGAGAAACGGGAGACAAGACAAACTGCAAAGGAAATATCAGGACGACTATGTGTTAAGTACAAAAGGCTGCCGACCAGTTGCCGATACAAAGTAGCATCAACAGATGGAGTAGTGCAACTAGTGGACAATACGACACCTGACTGAAAAGGAGTAGGGGCTGGCTTGCAGTCAGCCATCCCAAACCTCTGAAGCAAATCAAGAGCATACTTCTGCTGGAAGATAGAAATACCAGTAGAAGACTGATGGATTTGAAGACCAAGGAAGTAATGCAACAAACCAAGATCTGTCATATCAAAACGCTCCATCAAAGCATGCTTAGTATCCTCAATCATGGCACTAGAACTCCCCGTGAGAATCAAGTCATCCACATAAAGAACAAGAATGAGAAGATCCCCCCCATGGCGTTGAATGTAAACTGTAGGATCAGAGTGACATCTAGTGAATCCAGAAACAAGCAAGAAACTATCCATCTTCTCATACCAAGCTCTAGGAGCCTGTTTGAGACCATACAATGAACGTCGGAGCCTGCAAACAAGTGAAGGGTCTTGCACAAAGCCAAGTGGTTGCTCCATATAGATCTCCTCATGAAGATCACCATGCAAGAAAGCACTCTTCACATCCATCTGATACACTAACCAACCCTGAGATGCAGCAATAGAAAGTACGAGGCGTATGGAATCCATCTTTGCGACAGGGGCAAAGGTCTCAGAATAGTCAATACCCTCAACCTGAGAAAAGCCCTTAGCCACTAGACGAGCCTTATACTTATCAATAGAACCATCAGATGCAAACTTGGTACGATACAACCACTTGCATCGAACCAACTTTCTTCCTTTAGGAAGAGAAACCAAATCCCAAGTATGATTCTTCATCAAAGAAGAATACTCCTCTTTCATAGCATTATCCCATTCCGGAACACCCGAAGCATCTGAAAACTTCTGAGGATCAGTACAAACTGCATGACTCAAAAGACTACTACCTGAAGTGCGGGAACGAGTGGAACGTGTAGCTATGGGATCACCTACAAGGGAACCAGCATCCTCAAGAAGTGTACGAGCCCATAAAGGTCGACGGGGTGCAGGTGGAGGAGAAGGAGAAGATGGAGTAATATCAACAACAAGATCGATACCATCATCAGGAACAACATCATTACAAGCATCATCATCATCATCTGGAAGCACAACATCCTCTGAAGAAGAACTAGGAAGAAGAGAGGGAGAGGCTTGTGATGGAGAATCCTTCGAAGTGAAAGACTCATCAAATTGAACATCACGACGAAAATGAACCTCTCGAGTGACAGGATCAAACAACCGATAACCCTTCACATCCTCACAATAGCCAACAAAAATGAACCGTTGACTTTTCTTCTCCATTGCCTTGCGCCTACCATCTGGAATGAATGCCCATGCATCACTCCCAAATACTCGAAAGTAGGAAACCTTGGGCTTGACATGAGACCAAGCCTCCTCGGGAGTCATATTCTGCACTGCCTTATGGGGCATACGATTCTGAATGTAGTTGGCACAATTGACAGCCTCTGCCCAAAATGCGGGAGCCATGGATCTAGATTGGGGCATACAATTGGCCATCTCCCGTAAAGTTCTATTCTTCCGCTCGGCTACACCATTCTGTTGAGGAGTGTATGGCACTGTGTGTTGATGAAGAATACCCTTAGTACAACAAAATTCTTGAAACGCCTGATTGACATACTCCCCCCCATTATCTGTGCGAATCTTCTGGAGGGAGTGTCCTGACTGCTTCTCCACAAATGCAAGGAAGGTCATGAAATGTCGAAGAACCTCATCCTTGTACTTCAAAAAATACACCCAAGTGCGCCTAGAAAAATCATCAATGAAGGTGAGCACATACTTGGCCCCTGAAAAAGAAGGAGTGGGGAATGACATGAGGTCACTATGCACCAACTCAAGGGGTGCTGAAGCACGTGTGGCCATACCCTTAGGAAAAGGATCCCTATGATGCTTGCCAAGCACACAACCTTGACAAACTCCATCTAAACAAGAGATCTGAGGTAGACCAATTACCAAATTTTGTGTGCTCATCTGTTGAAGATATCTGTAATTCAGGTGCCCAAACCGTTCGTGCCAAAGCTTGCTTGTAGAATCCGCATGAGCAATAAGGGATGATCCTGATGAAGACTCAAATCCATCAAACCTATACAAACGGGCCGCACGGTCAACTGTTCCTGTAGCAATGACCTTCTCAGGATCCTGCATCTCTCGAATAGTCACATCAGTAGGAGAGAACTCAACAAGCCTTCCATCACCATGATTACAAATTTGATAGACAGAAAGCAGATTCTGGGAAATATCAGGAACAAGAAGAACATCATCAATGCTACCATCTTGCATATGAACTGAGCCTGTTCCCAAAACTGGAATTTGAGAAGAGTTCCCAACAGCAATATGTGAAGTAAGACTATCAGAAAGAGAATCAAGAAGAGCCTCAGTATGAGTCATGTGATGAGAAGCACCAGAATCAAGAATCCAACTAGAACTGGTAGAGGACAAAGCTGTAGCTGAGAGGGCTTGCCCTTTTCCCGAAGAAGAAGACTTAGGCATGGCAAGATTATGCTTCCTCATAGCTTCCTCTAATGCTGCTAGCCTTGCAAAACAATGTGCATCATTATGCCCAGATTTTCCACAGAACGAACAGTTCTCCTTCTTCTTCTTAGACTTGGAAGATGACTCGCCCGAGTTAGAAGGAGGAGGAGGTGAAAGATTATTCTTCTGATCAGTCTTCACCTTAGGCTTGGAGGGAGTCTCACCACCTGAAGATGAATCTATCTTAGGCTTCTTCTTATTCTTACCCTTGCCCTTGGAAGATTGAGCCATTAAAGCATGACTCTTAGGAAGAGCATCCATCTGAATCAACTTGGCCTGCTCCCTAGTCAATCGATCACAAAACTCCTCAAAAGTAGGCATCTTATGATCTTCCCCCATAGCATCCATAGTAGAATAGAAAGTAGAGGCAAACACTTGAAAGGGACCTCTAAGCTTAGACAGAATCAAGAAAATACACTCCTTATCTTCTTTGGCATGACCACATCCTTTTAATTGAGACAAAATCAATTTGAACTGTGCAAGGAAATCCTGAATAGAAGGAAAAACATCTGGAGAGAGAGAAGTGAGATCGGCTTCAAGTTGCAAGATCCTAAACTGATTGACCTTACCATACAATTCTGCAAGCTTATCCCACACATCTTTAGGTGTTTTACACTCAGCAATATGAAACAACAAATTATCAGACACATGAAGACCGATGAGTCCTTTAGCCTCATCCATTTTGTTTCTATGAACAAATAACTCAAATGTTTTTGTGAATTCAGGTTGGTCGGCATCCAACAATTGCCATAGACCACGAGATTGCAACAATTGTGACATTTTGAGCTTCCATGTGTGATAGTTGTGTGGAGTGAGCAATTCAATCCTAGGGTCCGACATGGTATACAAGGGCACTCAAAGGACTAAAATGCAAAATACACGATACACCTCCCAAGAATAGATACAATAGTAATAGTAACAATTTGTAACTTCTAAAAATTACAATATTACCATCAAAATAAGCCCAACGCACCTTAAAAAGCACAGTTCTGCCTTACAAGCTCTCATAATCATGATTGAGAGTGAATGAAGTAATGACAGGTGAAAAAAAGAATTAGCAGTAAATTACTCTATCAGCAAAAACCCACATGAAAAAGGTGCCTCGCCAATCTCAAGAATTTGTCAGAGATCACTGCCTTAAAAAAAAATTCATTTCTCTAAGCTTGTAGCTGTGCCTTGCCCAAGGTAGTCTCTATAATTTTTGATGCATAGATCAAAATCTTCCCGGCTATCACCTACCAAATCTTCAGCGACTTGCTCCTTTCAGGCATAGTGATTTCCCTCAACAAACCTGTGAATGAGCAAACACAATGAACTTTCATCTTTTACTGTTTTGCTACTTACATTTTCAATGACTTACATTAGCCATCTTGGGTGGCGGCTATGGAAAGAACAGCGATCTGTTTTGCGTTCAACGCGTCCCACCAGTCTCTCCTCTTTGCACACACACAACCACAATGGTGGTCACAGGAACACACAAAGACCTCAACAAAAATGAGTGTTGGGCTCCACGACCACATGCACAGGATTCATCATCAAAGGAACGGTGAAGAACAAGTTGAGGCAGAGTGCCAGCTACACCAGATCTGGGGACGTTAAGCAAGAGCGCAAGAGCAACAAGGGCAACCAATACAAAACAATTGGTCTACTTATAACGGGTGACAAAACAAGGCAATGAAGGGCGTGTGTGCTGGCACTTTGCGCATTTGCTAATATTAATTGAAGGCATACAAATCAACAGCCCACCAGAGACCCAAACGCAGCCCGCCAAAGACCTCAAACACATTCTGATAGTATGGAGCCTCAAACGAATTCCAAGCATACAAGTCAACAGCCCGCCAGAGAGAAGGCTCCAAGAAAATGGGCGATGAAGTTGCAAGACATGTGCAGGGGTTGGAGGGGCTAGCAAACACCAGAATTCACAAATGCAAACAACCTTTCATGCCACAGCCGAGGCATACAAGAAGCCTGCGAGCCATTAAAAGGCCAGAGACTACGGCTAGGGCAGAAGAAACACGTCCTTAAACTGGTAAAAAAAACAAGGAAGGAGTTGCAGATCAACAGCTCTGATACCATGATAGAGCATCCAGAATCTGGATCTGCACACAAAGAACCCTTCACATGAACCAGTCTATCATTTGCATTGATCTCGAATTGAATGATTTACAATATACAAAAGCCCTATTAAATAGAGCAGGTTGATAGACAAGGAGCCGTCCAAACCTTAATGCGAAGTAGAGATGAACGGCAGAGTAGGAGATGAAAAGGAAAGGAGCCGACCAAAACAATAAAGCGCCGAATGCACCGAAAAAGAAATAAATGAAGAGTTGGACTTAACAATACGCAGGTTAAAAAAACGTGCATGCCAACAGACTGCTTACATTTGAAGTTGGAAATAAATATATAGTATCTATTTTGCTGAAAATTATATTCAATGATTAAATTTCTAGTAGTAGTATTAAAATAAAAATTAGTTTTTCAATAAAATTTATGTTAATATTTATAATTGATTTCAATCATAACACTAGAATGATGGGAGGTTAAATAGGGTTTAGTCCAATATTGTCTAGATTTGATCCTTACTATCCTTGTTGTTTTTACATTTTGGTGGTTGTTGTGATTGACGGCTTAACTACATTGATATTCCTATTATTTTTCTCATATTTCAAGGCTGTCTTAAGGCCATAAGAGAATGCAGACCCTTTCAAAAGCAGTTTCTTATCAATATAAAAAATAATATTGTATACACCTATTAACAATTTTATTCAAGACTAAAAGAAGACTTGATGCAATGATTCAAAGCCTCTTGGACGAGTTTACTCTCTCCAGCAATTGAAGGAAATTTCATTCCCATCCTGCCCCTCTTTTGAGGCCTTTGATAAAGTTTGGGTTCAAACCATCTTGACAGTTTGTGTTGTTGGTTTTGGGATTGTCCAAAATCAGTTTCCCATTCCATATTCTGGTTAAAAGCATTGCTGGTCTTGTTGCTTTTCTCTTTGTAGTTGGTTCTTGTCTCTCATCTTGGAAGACTTTCTTTGTTCCTTGTTTATTCTCTCTCACTGCTGGTGAGATTCGTCTTGCTTACCTCTATGACTGTTTTTTTTATCAGATCTGGATCCTTTTCCCATTTTTATCTTAATCAAAACAATATTATTCAACTTTATAATGTACTAACAGCAAACTTAATAAAATACAGGTTGACATTTAGGGTTTTTTAATTTGTTGCAGTTATACCGAGTTCTTGTCAAGTTGTTCACCGGATCCAGATCTAACTTTTTCTCTTCTTTCCTGTCCCAGGCGGTTCAGCACAGAATGAGAAGAGGAATCCAGAAAGCAAATCAAGATGGAATCCAAAAAAAGAACAGATCGATATATTGGAGTCCATTTTTAAGTCTGGGACGATTAGTCCGAGCATAGAAGAAATACCACTTATCAGAGGCCGCCTACAGGAATTCGGAGAGGTGGGAGACGCTAATGTATTTTATTGGTTCCAAAACAGAAAGACAAGAAACAGGAAAAAGCGACCTCAACAAGCTTCTGGTAATCCACACATAAACCTGCAACACCCATTACAAATAGCCAATCAAGGACTAATATTGGGTGAAGGTACAAATCCAAATGTGTATAATTCTGCAATGTCATCTCTTCCTCAAAATTATTCTCAATTTCCGCGGCCTGAAGAGAACACCTACCCATTCAATCCTTATCAGCGCCCTGAAGCGGTTATCTCCTCTGCCTTGACTAACACTACTGTCACTCGTCCAGGTCGGTATTAATGCATAGTAATGCTCTTTTGCTCCATTCTTTTACAAATGTATTACAAACCCAATATAAATTGGACCTTCTCTTCTGTGATAACAGTTACAGAATTTGCTCTATATTTGCATTTTGATATTTGCAGATACAAGAGTGCGTCATGGGAATGAAGATTCTAGAACTGTAACTCGATTGTCAGAAATATAATGCACCGAGGGGACCTATAAATTTGAGGGCTGCCACCCAATCCTGATGAATGAAAGTGGATTCACTGATTTCCTTGGAATCTGATGAGCAAATTTATTTGGATCTCATCAAACAATTTGATTGAAACATTCAAGTCAAGTTTCAATGTCAGTTATAAATTGTTAAAAAAATTGCATATCAGATATTATAAATTAGAACAAATATCACTTTTATCAGATGGATAGCTACAAATCATGATACAAATCATGATAGAATGACTTGATAATATGAGTTTCTTACTCAGATTTGTGTAAAGTTTTTTTTTTTTTTTTAGCAATAATTTAAAAATCAATATAAAACTCAAGTCTCAAATCCATTTATGTGTTCAAATTTTTTGTACACATTTAATTGCTTGATCCAAGGAAAATATGGTTTCTAAATACACATTAAATATTTGCTAATGTTTAATATGCTACTATTGTTGGTAAACATTTAGTTCAATCATTGAGTGCATATAAAACTTATCAGTATCAAACAATAATGATATGGAGTTATTAATAATATGTTAATCAATAAATGAAAATTGAAAAGTGTGTTTAATAAATCAAATTTGAAAACAATGTTTAAAATTTAAATTCTAAAATGGAAAATTGGAAAATAGTAGTATGTTAATTTATTAAATTTTTAATAGAAAATTAAAAAAATGTATATCAAGATTCAATGATTGAAATAGAAAATATCATCAATAAAAGTTTGGAATATGATTTATGAAATACAATATAAATACTTAGTAACTACTAAATCTCTTTCATTTACCAAATCATTTCCACTCTTACCTTGAAATTAAGAGTCATTACGATTCTTGTCTTGGTTTTCTTTGTTTTGAGTCTACATACATCCACTTAACTACGTCTCATTACTACCACTATAATGTTATTTATTGATTATCTATAATTTATGTCATTATGGTTTGAAGTGTTGCACAACCCTCTTCTTTCACATATCGACCTCCAAATTGTGAGTGCCCTTTCAAAGGAAAAGTTTGGATATCATACCTAGTTGTATACTTCCTCAAGTAATTTGATCCAACTTAAAGTTTCCCAAATATTTTTTATTGTTCCATCTAGGAAGCAACTCACCATGAGTTTAAATTGTTCCATCATTATTGTTAAAAAATGGGTTGATTTCTTTGTAATCTTAGATTTATTTATAATTCTTTCTATTTGTTGTCCATTGGCTTTTGAACTTTTAGAAAGATGATTCACCATGGTCTTTACCTTGTTATGGAAATCAATTGGTTGATAGTTGACCCAATATTATAATAGTATTTAAAGTACTGATAGAATTAACAATGTTGTCAAAATCTTCCCTTGTAAATCTTCCCTTGTAATAGTTACTTCTCTAATAGTGTTCCTGATTGTGGTATAATAGTGCATTGGTAGCTCATATCCCCATATAGAGATACATAACTTCTCACTTGCAATAAATTGTGAAAAATTAGAAAGATTGTTCATATTTGTCATTGAGTGCTAACTACTAAATTTTAGACTTATATTTATGACTAATTTGATACATATATATTATTGAGGGTGTCATATCATTTTATGTAATATATTATATTCTATAATATGCATAGTCCTTTCTTGGGTTTTTTAACAAGAATTTTCATTTCCTCCAATATGAGGAGAATAGTGGATAAAGTTAAAGAGTTTCTATATTTCACTTAACCTATGTAAGAGGTCAAGAACACTGTAAACTATGTGGTGATATGCTTACATTTCTCCAATCAAATATTGATATTGTGAAAAAGACTCAATTCTCCAGTCCATGCAAGGAGATCAATTTAGTATCAAAATCCTTATGAAGCTTATTTCCTATAGTTATTCTCTATTAAAAATGTTGAAATTTCATTAATTTTTTGGGACTTTAGGAGAAGTATAAGTAGATATCGTAGACTACATCTTTTATTTTTTATACTATAGAAATATTTCTCATAATTTAAGTGCTAAATTCACTCTTTGATCCATCCAATGAATGTAAATCATGTATGGTGAAGAGGTTTTATCTTTATGCAAAGACAATTACTAAATTAGATTGCATTATTGAAGCTCCATCAACCCCCACACACACCGACTTTTTGGAAATTGTGTAGTCATCTATATATCCAATTTCATTCAAATATTTCTTGAATAGTTCAAATAGGTTTTGTGATGTCACATTATCCTTTATTTTATAAACAAAGAGTAGATGAAGTTGGAAAACATGTTTTTTCTACAACATACACATCCATACATACATAATAAGTATTATCTATCACATTTGCTTCATCTAAAAGTAATGTAATAAAGGCTCACTCTTTGATTTTTTTCTTATAAATATTATTTTTCCACATCAACAAGAAAAAATTTCCATTCCCATCCATTGATTTTTTTAGGAACACTCATAAAAGATAATAAACTATTATATTCCAGGTATTCTATCATAGGACACCCTTTGGTCAAAATATGAAGAAAAAAACTCAAGTGAACAATTTTTTTCATTTGTGCTTCTCCCATTATCTTTTAAAATTCAACTTCAATTGTACCTCCACATGCAAAAATATTTGTCTTTTTTTTATTATGTGAATCATATTGGAGTGCATTCTTAACATGAAGAAATTATTTCTTTGTTTTTCATCTTATCACTGATTTTTCCTTTTCGTCTATTTTTTCCATAAAATTTACCAATTTATGTTTTTTTATAATGTCAAATTTTAGCTACAACTTCTCGTCCCTACAATATTTGCAACTAAAAATATTACACTTGCATTCTACCAAAGGTTCATCTTTGTTCTCATTCTTCATTGGTTCAATGAATGTGTACTCTGAAATCCAATCAATCTAGAGTTTGTCATATCCTACTCATGCACTATTTTCTATTTGGATTTTCTCTTCCCTTTTTGTGCAAGATCTATATCTTCATTAACACTTGTTAAGTATCATTTATTATGACTACCCTGGGTATCCCTTGGAACATTATTTATGAGTGTGACATTTTCATCTGAGTCAATTAAATTATTTTTTTAAGTAAAAGGCATATGATGCCTATATATTATATTATATTTAAATAAAGATTACAAAATTCAATATGCCATTTGAAAAATTGGAAGTCTTACAAACCCTAGAACCATCTATCTATTTTTTTGATAAACATGACATTTGAAGCATCCACCATTAATAGATATAGGGTTTTTAGCAACAGAAAAAAACTTAAAACATGGAACTTTCTATCAGGACTATGTCGACCGATAACATTTTCAACAAACCCTTACAAAATTTGATTAACCTTGGTATTATAGTGGATTAAGCATGCCATATAGTATGTACAACACCATACTAGAATTTCCTTGACATAAAAGAGCAAAAAATTAACTAATTCCTAACTTTGTTAATTTCTCCATGCATGCAGGCTCCACGAAGTTCTCCCCTTGACCTTCAACAGTTTTTGTTTCAATTTGCACAACAGGGACATTTAGCACATGAGTCACTGATTGAGAAAAATCTAGTTGATAACCATTAGGTGGAGGATGAAATGTCTGATCCCAAAAAAAGTCTATATCATAGTATTTATCTTTTATATTAATGTCCATATTGGTGCAAAGATTCCTAGAATTCTTTTGCATTACCCTCAATAAGATTCTATCACACTTGTGTTCAAGAGCTAATTTGATGGAATCATAAATTTCCTCAAAACCCTAGAGTTGTTTGAGATATTTCCTGGGAAAGAGGCCTCCAATGAAATCCTTCCCTTTGAAAATGTCATAATCTTGAGTAACCCTTAAGAGAGCATTCTCACCCAGAGATTGATCCTTTACAAATTTCTTTGCAATTTCTTCTAAAGCCTCCATAGACTAAAACAAACCCATCAAGTTTGAGAGAAAAATAGAAAGAACCTAGGATGGAAATAATACCCTTTTCACCTTTGGAGTGGTAACCTGAATTCCCATCACCATGCACACACATTCTTCCACTCATGGATAGTCTAGATTGAAGATTATATCCAGGTAATCATGTGAGAGGTAGCCTTCAAATGACCTTTCCAAAGCTTGCACCTTCATTTTCACCCAAAAATTCCAGGGCTTGTATTCCATTTTATCCCCTTCGTTCTCTGCACTTTTTTTAATAGGTGTCAACATCCCAACTCTCCACAACTTTCTTAATACAAGCATAAATCACCATAGCTTCCTGATTTTTTACAGAGAAGATATATAATGTTTTAGAGATATGCAACAAAATGCTTAGAAAAGAGCATATAAAATGAGTGACTAGTTAATATAGCCAACGATCATGCAACAAATGTTAAGAAATTGATTGTGATTATCACATACCTTGATGCCATTAAATTGGCACAAAACTCCAGCTCTCAAAACTCATGTGAAACAACCAAAGATTATAAAGATAAAAATTAATCTAATCACTTTTCATTTAATGAAGCACTTCATGTACCTATAAAATTAACACACATTAGATATAAAACATGACAACACTATGCTAATGATTGCACTTGAGGGAATTCTTATCAAAATCATTTGTATGCATGTCACCATACACATATAAGGATTTTCAAGACCTTTGGAATAAACTTCAATATATGAATTGCTGGTCTTACATGCTACTCAATCCATACACAATTGTAGATGCAATCTATGAGTCACCCCTACCAAAGTTCAACATTCAAGTAACCAAAATAACCATATTTTGGGAGCCCTTTTTCCATTTAAATTTGAATAATTTGTTCTGCCTAAATCATTGCATCCAACTAAGGATACTTCTTAATGATATTACTATATCCCAAAACTTCCAAAACCTGTTGCTTACAACCCATATTAGCAATATGGTCAACTAACTTATTGCTTTCATGATATGTGTGAGAAATATGAATTTATTGAAATGTGGCTATCAATATCCAAAATTCCTTTAGTAAATAATTAAGCTTCCAGTTTTGAATCCTCTTTTCCTTACGAGAATTAATAATAAATAAAGAATCACCTTCAATATGAAGTTTTTGTATCTCGAGTTTCATTGCTAACTGCAAACCATGAAAAATTGCTTGAGCTTCTGCAATATTATTAGTGCAATTATATAGATGTATTGCTCTAGCTACTAATATTGAGCCTTTCCAATTATGGATACAAACCTTTTCCCCTAATAAACCTGGGTTCCCTCTTAATGCTCCATCAAAAGTAAGTTTATGAAAATCTAGGGAAGGAGGTAACCATTCAATTATGCTTCTATCAATCTTTTGATTTATTGTAAAGTGACGGGAACATTTGAAAGGTAATGATATGTACTCCCAATGTTGCAAGAGATAATCATCTCAATTTTTAAACAATGAGGATACATTTTTATGATTTTGAACATAAGAATTTGTTACCTCTGAAATGACTTTCTCAATTTTGATCTTAACCTTTTGTATTGAAGAAGAATATTTCTTGAATATCCTCCTATTTGTTTCCCACCAAATACTCCAAATCACTATTGCCATAGCCACCCTCCATATGCATGCAAATAATGATGATCAATTTATAAATAATTGGCCAAATTGTAAACAAGTCCTATTACAACAATTTGGATAATGGGAAAGAAACACTCAATTTCCCTTTTATAAAATCTCAACACTCCTAGGCCACTAAGAAATTCAAAAATGGATGATCCAAAGTTTCAAATTCCTCTTGAAATAACACACATCTAAATGTCTATGCAATGCCCAATTTAGCTAGCCTATCACCTTTCAGGATCTAATTTCTTAATTCCAACCATGCAAAACTTCCAGCCTTAGGAAGCACCATTGGGATCCAACAAAATGAATATGCCCAATGAGACTGATTTTGAGTTCCATTACAAATAACTAACTTATACTCCTCTTTGATTGAATAGTTTCCAATTTTGGAGGGAGCGCAAATTATATCATTATGATAATCTTTTGAGGTATTTTATTGTTCATTAATATCTAGTGTAAGTTTTGATGTTGTAGCTCCATCTAATGAACCATAAACATTACCAAAGTACAAAAATATGGTTTTATATTTTCATGACCTCTCTTCACCACTTTTAGGAAAAAAATCCTACTTGACATCTCTCACAAAATAAAATCCATAAATTTTTTTAACTTTTTAAGAAGGAATAATAGAATGTAGATCCCTCAGCTCAAGATGTCTCCCTCCTTAATATTATCTATAATAACGTAGTAAAAATGGAAAAAAGATAAATAATATTATAATATTATAAAGCAATGATAGCTTTCCTTTAGGTTTTCACTAACTTGCTAATGCATGAATTCCTATAGTTGTAATGTGATGTAGGTAAAAACTAGGGGGTCTTACAGATTACATATTCATGAAACCAATACACTCAGTAGTTCATAAAAAAATGCATTCATCATGAAGCAAAACACTATGAATTTTATTCATATGCAAGAATACATTATGTTTGCATTCCTTTAATGGCCTTTTCTTTCAAATACTTACAACATTAACCTAAACATACATAGAAATATCACTCTAGCTTCTCCTCATTAAAATCTTCTAACTCTACATATCAAATTTTGCAATCTCTATAGAATAATCTCCCTAAAAATCTCCCTCCAAATAAGTTGAAGACAATAATTTATAGCATTTGAGATGGAGGATAGTTTGTTACTCCAAATCTAGGCATGATGGGACACATGGTAGACATCCATTCACTCTTATGATACATTTTAATGTCAAACTAACCACCTATCTATTGCTTCTATCTCCAAATATGCACTCAGGAGATAAACTACAAAAAATTGAGGTGGTACCACCATTCGCCATGTAGAGAATCACCAAGATCAAGGTGTGAGAAATAACAAGTCATTGCAGAACCCTAATGTCTAATTAATTGATGTAGATGATCATACATGCAGCTTAATGGACCTACAAATCTCCAAACTTGCTCTCAACATGTTCACGAATTATATCATAGGATACCAAATCTTTGTCCATATAGACGATGCAGCCATAAAATACCTTATGAACAAGCCATTTATTACAGGAAGGTTAGCAAGGTGGTCGTTGTTAATGTAGGAATTTGATATCACCATTATAGACAAGCAAAGTAAGGAAAATGTTGTGGCAGATTTTCTCTCCAGATTAACCACATCATAGGACACTCAAGTCATTGATGACTCCTTTCCTAATGAAAATTTATTCTCCATCAGTGTGCACACACCTTGGTGTGCAAATATAGCCAATTATTTGGTCATAGGAAGAGTTCTCCCTCATTTCTCTTCAAAAGAGAGAAGGGTTCTTTTTGAAAAAACTTTTCTATTTTCATGGATGGCAGGTTATTTATTTTATATTAGCCCAGATCATTTAATGAGAAGATGTATTTAAGAGAGGATGAAACTTATGATATACTATATGCATGCCATGATGAACCCTGTGGGGGGCACTTTGTAACGAAGAGAACAACCATGAAGATTCTCAATATAGGGTATTATTGGCCTACACTTCACAAGGATGTAGGAAAGTACACTAGGAAATGTGATAGATGTCAAAGGATGGAAAGACTGACTAAATCAGATGAGATTCCTCTATACCCTCAAGTAGTAATTACAACATTTGATAAATGGGGATTTGACTTTGTAGGTCCAATTGATCCACCATCAAAAGGAAAATATTACATCTTGGTTTGTACTGATTATGTGACTAAATGGGTTAGTTGAGTAACAGGCTCGATGTAGGATGGTTCTATCAAGGAGTTTTGATAGGCTTAGTTGTTTTCTAGTGGTTTGGATTTCAGGATCCTCTTAATCTTGCTTGTATGGGTTGGAAGTACAGTTTCTCTTACCCACCCTTCAGCTTGTTGTTGTTTCAAGCTATTGTTTTTTCTACTTGGAGGGTGGCTTGTTGGCTTGTTGGATTTGAATTTGGTTCTCTAAGAGTTAAGACTACTGTGAGATGGTTGTCTCATGATCTATTAGTTTCAAAATGTTTTGAGATTTGCAATAATTGATTGGAATTTTGGGTTGTTTTTCTGACCCTTGGGGAGGCTATGGTGATTGGTGATGAGTGCACAAAATGACACTTTAATTAATCCTTTTTATGTTTGTAAAGACTTTATTATGTTGTTAATTAACTATATTGGCAGTAGATTATAGGGTATGTGTAGGATCATGATGGGCCGAAAGGTGGCGATATGATGGCTATGTGTAGGGTATGTGGCTGATGACTTTTTTTTTTACCCAAAATTGATGAAACGAAAAAGGTTTCTAGAGGAGATTCTCTTCTTTCCACCAATATAAATTATGTTTTAATTTGAGTTTAATAAATAATTATTATTCATTTTCTATTTGAATTACGACTAAAGTCCTAATTGATAGGTTGAATGAAAAACATCTATAGCTTTCAAATGGTATCATATTTTTTGAATCTGAAACATGTGTCACATTCTATGCTTTGCATACTATAGGATTAAAAAAAATTAAATTGAATTTGGGTATGTGCAGGATCATCATGGAAAAATAGGCCCTTAAGTGGCAAAAAATTCAGAAAAAATAGAGTTAGACAACTTGACGTAAAAATTTGAATAAGTTATCTATATTATTTCAAAAATATGTAACAATAGATTCTATAGAAAATTGAATTTAGTTTCTAAAGTACTAGGTTTATCTTCTTCTTTTTTAAATCTATTTGGTGAAAATTTGAAATTTCAATGCAATAGTACTTAAATTTTAGGGAAAAAATAAGAAGTAGGTGTCCATCTGACCACCCTAACCACAATAAAATGATAATATTTTTTTATAAGATTTTATATATAAGTAAACAACTCATGTCCAGATGTGATGCATATTTTTTTGTAATTTTTTCCCAAGTAAATAATTAATTATGAATTTTTTATTACAACATTTTTAGAAAAATAAAAAACTCGTATGTTTGACTACCTTAACTTGGTCAAAACTTCATGAAATTCAATTTTCTTAATCCTATAGTATGTGAAGCATAAAATGTGGCACATGTTTTAGATTCAAAAAATGTGATACTGCTTGAAAGTTATAGATGTTTTTTCTAATCAACCTATCAATCAAGACTTTAATCATAATTCAAATAGAAATGAATAATAATTATTTATTATATTCAAAGTAAAGCATAATTTATATTGGTGAAAGTCGAGAATCTCTTTTGAAAACCCTTTCATTTCATCAATTTTGGGTACAAAAATATCGCCAAAACACACATACCCATTATATTAATTTTTGGCCCATCATGATCCTGCACATACCCATTTCATGAAGTTTTCACCAAGTTAAGGTGGTCAAACATACAAGTTTTTTATATTTTTTAAAAGTTGTAATAAAAAAATCATAATTAATTATTTACTTGGAAAATAATTTTAGAAAAATATGCATCGCATCGAGACATGAGTCCTCTACTTATATCTAAAATCTTATAAAAAAATATTATCATTTTATTGTATAGGCTATTCTATTATACACCTACTTATTTTTCCTTGAAATTTAAGTACTAATCGCATTGAAATTTCACCACTCAAATAGATTTTTAAAAATAAAATAAAACCTAGTAGTTTAGAAGCTACATTCAATTTGCTACAAATTCTATTTTTACATATTTTTAAAATAATATAGATAATTTATTCAGTTTTTTACATCAAGTTGCTTAACTCTGATTTTTCTAATTTTTTTGCCACTTAAGGGCCTGTTTTTTCCATGATGATCCTGCACATACCCTATATACTTATATGTTTGATTGTTTTATCTTATATTTAACTAATTTGAGGATATATTAGAAATGATATTTTGTATTCAATGTGTTTCTTTTAATGATGATTAATGATAAAATGATTATGCAATTTGAGATCTTTTGTTGTCATAATAGCATCCTATCTTTGAGGAATCTGTTCAGTTGATTAAATGTTCACTTCATGACCTAGAGGACATGTTAAACTCTCTGTTTAACAAATGTTAAATCTTTCTTTCTCTTGATCATTCCAGCTAGATCCCGATAATCAATTTTGTATTGACTTCTTCAATTAGTTTGGGAGCTTCTTGTTCAGCTATTATTATGTGGTGGATTTCTTTATGATACTTTCAGTTATACTTAGTTTTAGATTTGATACTTTGTTTCTTGGTGGGTAGTGTCAATTTTTGTATTCAAATAAGTGGATATTGTTATAAATATCCATCCTTAGATTTAATCTAAAGTTAGTTAATCTTTCGCTTTAGCATTGTAATATTTGTAATCTGTAATTTTGTTCTACTCACCTATGTTTTCCAATGGGAATGCAAATAAGGAGTTGATTTGAATCTTTTTCTTTAGGTACCACTAGAGGAAGAGCAGGGCTCGCTCAACCAAAGGAGGTGACCTTGTGTTATGCTCTTTGATTCAGTTGATTTATGTGTAATTTGTGTCAATTGGAAATTTAGAAATGTTGATATTTGTTTAATCATTTTTAAGTGACTACAATTTATTATCTACACATTTAGATTAAGTTCATTGTGTTCTAAAATAGTTCATTCATTTACTGCAGGTTAATATTCATTCATTTACTATAGATTTAATTAATGCTCATAAGAATTGGACTCAATAGTTATTTGCACATGTATGTAGTTTTAATGCAAGAGATAACGATGACTTATGGGAAGATAGAATTAAAGCTTGTTTGGAATTCTTCAATGGAATTTAGTGTTATTGTTTTCTAGGTTAATATTTATTTTCTACAAACATAAATAGATTATATTTTCAAGTAATTTCAATTCTAAATTTTAGATTAAGAGTAAATTCAATTTTTAGCTTAATCCTTCCATGAATCAATTGCAATTAAGTCAAGTGAAGTATGAACTAATTTATTGGAGTCTGAACAATCATTAGTTAAGAAATAAGTTAGGATTAAGTATTTAGAATTAGTTAGAAATTAGTTTTCAAGATCCACTCCCGAGAGCTCCTAAAAGCTCTTGAAAGCTCCCGAAGGAGATAAACCAAAATCAAAAGTTATTTTTTATTGTGAAAAACCCCCCAATTCATAGAAACATCCTTATCACATACAACTCTAAGACACACCCAGTTCGATAATTGAAATATTAAATGATGCAAGAAGTGACATTAATGACCTTGCCCATCAATTGGGTGTTGTGTTGTTGCATTGTGGATAATTGTTTGGCCTATTCTATTCTAGCCATGAGGTGGAATCATGTGGTGGAAGGATATGTAGGTATCCAATGGACTCATGCATCATGTCATACTGGGTCCAACCTCATGACTTGTCTTTCTACTCTGGTTATATGGATGCTCTGAATTTGTTGGTGCTTAGTTTTATTATCCCAAACTACTATTTCATGATAACAATGTTATGTTTTCATACATGTTGGACTTTGGTTAACCTCATAAATGGTATATGCACTATTTTTGGGATTAATTTGGGGATTTTATTTTTTATTATGTTGATGATGGTTTTGTGGTTACAATTTTGGTTACTTGGCTTGCACACCATTTTGATATTATTTTCTAGTGGGGGTTGGTTTTGTTCTTCCTAGCCTATTTTTTTGTTTGTTGTTTTGGCTTTATAACCATGGGATTGGGACCCTTTCCCTACTTATCTAATAAAAATAATTGGCCTTACTTTCGTTAATTATTTTTTCTCTTGTCCTAGCTAACACCATATTTTCTAGTATAAACTCCAACTAGCTTGTTTAGTTTTAAAAATATAGATTTTGTTCTTTCCTACAACTAATATTGCAATCTCTCACTTTCCCCCATTATGAAAGAAACATGTAGCTAGGGATTGGTTACCTTTTTCTACATCATCCATATTTTCATCCTTATCATTTCTTGCCTCTAATTTCTTTTATTTTTCTTAGTTTGACCTCACATTCTCTAGTAGAGACTCAAAACTATCTTGTTTAGTTTTGATGCATAGCCTTTTTCCTTTCCTAGAAGTCACACTCCAATCTCCCAAAACTACCAAGTTCTCCTCACACAAATTGTTAAAACACTCATCTTTCTATCCCCTTTCTAAAAAATATTATCCATAATTTTATTTATCTTGGCTTGCGAAATGAGATCACCCTTCTTCAATTTGAATATTTCTCCTAGTTACACTTCTTCCCTTAAATTCATATTTTCTTGTTCAAAAATCCTAGTTTCACTAGGCCTCTATCCACTTCCCATAACCAACTTCCCTTCCTCCATCTTCTCACTATAATTTTTAACTAAATATTTTTATTATACTTGCCACCAAAACATAAACACATTCCTATGCAAGATTTATTTGGTATTCTTGTCAATACAATTTCTAGTTACATGTCTAATTTTCTAACATATTCTTACATAAGTAGCTTTTTTTCTATGTAGCCAATAAATTATGAGCATACTTCCATGATGAATTTTAAATATTTTTGAAAATTTGGTTTGACTAAATCCCATTAGATAATCAATACATTATAATTTGTAATAGGGGTTCTATCATTAGTTATTTACTAGGATAAAAACCAAGAGATTAGGAAAGTAGGTATAATCTCAAATTACCTATAAACCATGGTCCTTCTTTAAAATTTTTGTCTCTATCTTTCTCCATATACAAATTTATTTGCAACAATCTAAAGGGTAGAAAATTTATAGCAAGGCAAGGACAATTTGACCAAAACTATCCCAAGCAAGCATTAATTTGATCTATCACTATGCAAATCCCAAATTAAATTTATAATAATATCCATTATTTATAAAATTTCGTGTCTTGAATTAATAAAAATATACTATAGTTGAGATGATCAAATCAATAGTTTAATACACATTAAAAACTAAAATCTTACAATTATTCAAAATTTTAATTTATTTTTTATTTTTAGGGTTTTTTTTTGCATCTTCGAGTATAAAACCTAATTCTTGACTATCAATAGCTCTAACACGTAATAGTTTTATAATTATAACTAATGAATATATTAAAAAAATAAAGATAAAATATGAAAAAGAATGTAAAATTATGAAAAAATTAATGTTTAAAATGTTACTTATATACCCTCATTAATGGGGTCAAGGGAATTGGTTCTTGAAAAGAATGGTTGGAGGCTAAATGGAATCCCCCCAGGATTGATGGCTCAAGTTTAACTTTTATGAGGCTTTAAGAGGAAACTCAATAAAATATAGGGCTAGTTGTGTTATCTAGGACTAGAAAGGTAAGGTTGTTTGTAAGGCTTCCAAAAATATCAAACTCAAGACAAACAAAAAAGTGAAATTCAAGCTTTCATTTTAGGCTTGCAAATTTTCTCCAATATTAATTTGAAGAAGATAGAAATTAAGGGTGATTTGATTGTGGTAATAAATTCAATTGAGTCCAATTTTTCATTTTAATAAAGCT
This sequence comes from Sequoia sempervirens, assembly GCA_007258455.2. Lineage (NCBI taxonomy): Eukaryota > Viridiplantae > Streptophyta > Pinopsida > Cupressales > Cupressaceae > Sequoia > Sequoia sempervirens. The sequence goes on along the minus strand of VDFB02000015.1, from coordinate 103,260,363 downwards.
CACATCTCTTTTAAATTTCGTTCTTTCTCTTTTATACAAATTGGAATCCTACACTATTAATCACATTTGAATGGAGGCCAACATGGAGGATAATGTGCTGGCCAACTCTATGGTTCCCAAGTTGGAAGAGGTTGTTGTAGATGTGGAGGATCTAGTTGTGGTGGAGGCTTAACCAATGCCTTTTAGACAAAGAATTTATTAATCATTACTTTTCTCTGTAGATGACTTGGGATATGGTGTTTATGCCACCTCAAGCATTTGTTATTAATTTTTGATCCTTACTCTCATTGTATCCTTTGTAGATTTCATCCATTTGTCTAATTGTCTCATTTTTTCAAATATTTATCATGGATTTTCTTTATTTGTCTCAGGCATGTTTTATACGTTGGATTTTCTTTGCAATCCTAACAGATACTTTGATTAGCTTCTATGACCCTAGCATCAAATAGATTTCATAAAAAATATATCAAAGAAAAGCATTCAATGCATGTTTAAAACAAAAAGCAACCTTATTTTATTTGCAATTCAATTGGTACTTGGCAATGAACTCCTAACATCTGAGCATAAATACAAATTCAATCTTGATAGAGCCTCGCTGGTTATTGCTTCTCCTTTAGATTTGGGAGATGTAAAAGAATGATATGTATTTCCTATGAAATATTTGATCAAACATAAGTTTCTAGAAAGTTTGGAGGAGATTTTGGATTCCGCTACTTGTATGGAAATGGAATCCCTCTCCCTCTATATTTTTTCATTTTGACCAAATGAAATGTAGTAGATTGGTACCCCTTTATCTTTTATTTTCAAAATCAAATGATCTTTTCAATGAAATATTGCCGTATTTCCTCCTTGCTAACCTTTGTTGCTACCATATATAAAGCTTCAATAGTAGAAAATGCCACCACTATTTGTAACTTTGTGGACTTTCTCTTATCTCTATCTCTATCAAAAAAATTATCCACATACCCATTAACCTTAAAATACTACTCTCATTATAATAGATAGCAACACTAGAAGTGCCTCTCAAATACCTGAGAATCCACTTCACAATCGTCCAATGCTTACGACCTATATTTTCCATGTAATGATTGACTACTCCCACTACTTGCACAATTTTTGGTTTGGTGCACACTATGAAAAACATAAGACTACCAACTTTTGATGAGTATGGTACATGAGACATCTGTTTCTTCTCTACTTCTATGCTAGGGAACTGTTCTAAAGATAATTTAATATGAATAGGAAATAGGCACTAACTGGTTGTGCATTATGTATATTGGAGCACTGCAAAACCTTCTCCACATAAGTTTTTTGGTGATAATTGTATTTTCCTATTATTTTTTTCTTTATATATCCTCATACCAGGAATTTGATTTTCTCTTCCTAAGTCCTTCATCTCAAACTCCCTAGAAAGCTGAGATTTTTGAATGGACGATTTTATTGGTGCTAGGACCTATTACCAACATATCATCAACATACATAAGCAAAATAATAAAATGTCATCACTAAGAAAAATACACTTTGTGGACTTCATGTACAACTTATTCCTATTCTCTTTAGGAATATGAGCATAAGCATAAAAACCAAATACATGAAGAAAGAAGTAATCAACAAGTTTACCTATCCATACTTTAGAGATTTAATCATCAAGATTTATATTGGGTCATTTATTAATCAAGAAACAAGTTGTAGAAATAGCCTCTACCCAAAATTTCTTCTCTAAACAAACAATGCTTGACATACATCTGCCTCACTCCATAATTATATGGTTCATGCATTTAGAAACACCATTTTGTTGTGGTTTCATAGCAACCATCAATCACCTTTCAATACTGAACTCACTACAAAATGGGTTAAACTCAATTGAAAAAAAAAATTGTTTGTTATATATTCTTAGACATTTTTTAGTTTTACCCTTCTAATTGTCTACCAAATCTTTAAACTTTTTAAAATAAGAAAAAATTTCAAACTTCTTTTTGAGAAGATAAATCTACACCTTATTAGAATAATCATCTATGAATGAAACAAAATATGATGAACCCTCAATAGATGTAACAAGAGATTCCCAAGTATTTGAATGAATTAATTCTAACACATCTTTACTTCTAGTAGTACTTCTAGAAAAACTCAGTCTATTCTTTTTCCAAACAAAAAATGTTCACAAAAATTTAAATATTTACATTTGGTACTATAGATTTCTTTGCCTAGACCTGCTCAAACATAAACAAAATATTAAACAAATTAGTCCATAAACAAGTGAAAATAAGCATTCCCCATGAAATTCATTCAAACACAAGAAGATGAAATCAAAATGAAGTAATTGAATGAACTACTAATGAAATTCTATTCTAAATGCTCAAACCAACCTCCCATGGGGGAATTGGTGCTTCTTTGATGTGGAAAGAAACCATTTCCCAATTCCTTGATAACCTTGATGCAAAATGCCAATAACCTAGCTATGGATGATGAATTTCTATGCTAACTTGGATGAAATTGTGGATGAAATCTTGGATGCTTTGAATTCAAATGACTATAATAACCTTGCACAAACTTGTGTTAGCTTGTGGATCTGAAATCAATAGAGAAGGCCGCTATTTATAATGAATAAGGTTTGAAGAATGAAGAATACGATGAATGTGGGATTGAAGAAGGGACCAATGGCATTATGCCACTTGTCAACGTGCTAATGAAGGATGACTTGTGTCAGCTTGTGGATCTGAAATCAATAGAGAAGGCCTCTATTTATAATGAATAAGGTTTGAAGAATGAAGAATATGATGAATGTGGGATTGAAGAAGGGACCAATGGCATTATGCCACTTGTAAATGTGCTAATGAAGGAGAGTGGAGCACATTTTGAACAATGTGAATGTTAAATGCATGTAGGTGAAATTTGAATTTGAAGAGGTGACTTGTGTAAGAGGAGGTGTAAGAGGAATTGATGCTAAGTTGCCTAAAGGAGAGGACATGTAAGAGCCTTTAATACCAAGTTGGAGGAAAAAAGTCCTTTGGGAGGCAAAATTCAAATAGGTGGAATATTCCAAAGAATATGCCATATTTGAATGAAAATAAGAGGAATTAGTAAATCAAATAAATTGATTTACATGTGCAACTTGCAAAAGCTAGAGGAATAGAGGATTAGTGTTACGAGTTAATTAATGATTAATTAACTTAGATGAAATTTGATTGTGACATTTAATTTAAATGCTTGAGTTTATTTAAATCAAATGAGAGGATATTGGAAGATTAGTAATTTAATTAAATAAATCTGATTTATTCAATTAAATGAAGAACATTAGGATTTAATTAAATAAAGTTGATTTATTTAGTCAAAAAAATAACATTAGGATTTAATTAAATAAAGATGATTTATTTAATTAAAGGAGGAATTTTAATGAATCAATTACATAAAGATTATTCAGTTAATTAGTTAGTAAAGAAATGATCAAGGAAGAATTGAAGTTAGTCAATCAGGATCTAGTGCACGATATCAATTAGGATATTTTGAATGTCTACATTTTCCCCTCTTTGAAGCAATGTACTTGTATTGGTTCAAAGAATAATCTTGCTGAGATCAAAAATTCAAAAAAAATTATTATTTTTTGGATGCCCCATTGCTACCCTAGGGAGAAGAATTACATTGGTATACTTCCCCCTCGAGAGATCGGACAAAAATTTGGATTTTTGGATGATTTCTCGAAAAAAGATGACAAGCTTCCAAATGGGTCCAAAAAGGCTCTAGGATGTTGAAAATATTGAAAATATGCAAAAACGTGAAAAAAAGATGTGAAACAAGCTTTGGTTGGGCAAGAAATGTGTCAGGAGTGAAAAACCCTAGTTTGACGGCTAAATTGGGGCGAAAAAACCCTAATTTTCATGCTTAAATAGGCTTGGAGGGGTCACTTTGCATTCATTTTTGCATTCACACTTTTAAAGTTCTAGCCTTTTGAGCTTTAACCCTTCTACAAAATGGCATAATGAGTGCTTCCTCGACACATTTCTGAGTGAGTCCACATGTACCAGAGACCTCCAAGTGTAGGACCATCAGTATATTACCCGAACCCAGCCTTGAAATTTGATTTTTTAGTGCATTTATTATGCTTCAAAGTGTCAAAGTCCCCAACGTCACTATATATAGTGATGCACTAAGGGAAAAATCAATGATGTTGAAGCTCAAATAGCATCGCTTATGAAAATAGCGATGTTGCTCACAATTTGACTTTAGGGTTTCAAACTTCAAATAGTGACACTTTTATGAAAAGCGATACTTAGCTCGATTTAGGATTAGGGTTTTCTGGTCAAACAGAGATGCATGTGCACATGGTGACGTTGAGGTCAAGTTAGCATTTTCAAAGAGTCCATCATTGTTGTTTGGAGTCTTAAAAATAATGACACCTTTGCAAATTGTGACGCATTCATGGTTTTGAGGTCGAAAACTGCAAACAAGGTGAAATCTTTTTGTGAATTTTGACATCATGGGTGCAGGAGGTGATCTAGCCTATGCATTCACGCAAGCATTAGCCCTCAATCCTGCACAAATTGTGTGATCTATCAAAGTTATGACATGAGCACCTGGGCGAGATCGGTCTTTGGTATGTTTCCTATGCGCTCATTGTCTAGACCCACCTAGCGATGATGATTTTGTTGGCGGAGAGGTGGCGTAGTGAGACCTCATATTTTCACCTTCAAACTGGTGAGGCGACTATTACTTTGGAGGACATATGGTGCATTCTATGTTTGTTGATTCATGGTGAGCGGGTGATCTATGATATAGATGTCAGCAGTGATGTGTGCTTTGAGGTAATAGAGGTTGAGGAGCTTGCACTTTCTAAGGGATAGATTGACCTGGACTATTACAGAGGTTGGGTGCTGACTTTTTAGGTTGATTGTTAGAGAGGTCGGGTGTTGAATTTTAGGCTTATTGTTTTTGCCATTATATGTGAGCTAGCAGCTCCAGATCGGTAAGGCAGATACTTCAGTTTGGGATGGGGCTTGGCCTAGGAGAGGATACTTTTGCGGAGGATACAGTTTGGTTGGGGACTAGTGATGCTAGCTTCACTGTACCATGATTTACATGATTTTGCATATTGTGAAAGCTGAGTGATTGGCACTAACGTGACACTACTACACATTTGGGCCTAGGAGCATATTGTCATTCTCTAACCGATTGTCACTTTGGTTGATACACAACCTGATGATCCTACGATTTGGAGATACAAGGGTACGATCACTTTAAGACATACAAGATAGTTGGGTATAACTCACTAGCGTCATGTTCTTGATCAAATGACAATGTTCTACTGGCACCCTTGGTTATAGATGCCAGCATCGTAAAATGACATACAATAACTTTTTTATGTTCGACAGACTTGACTAATGCAGGGGAGAGAGCATACCATTATAGAGTGCTACCTTCCAGATAGGGTAGCCCACCAGTTTGGGGAGGTTCAGGATCATTCAGATGATCAATACACTATTATTTTTGTTAGATCATCCTAAGAGACTATGTGGGGATGGACGATTCCAGCGTCTGATGCTATTGATAGCTTTCAACAGTTGGTTGCTAGGCCATGGGCCTATCCTTAGGGACCAATGGATCTAGGCATGACTTGTGCATATGATGAGTGGTTTATATCTCCATGTTAGCTAGCAAATCCAAGAGTGGCTCCTCCATGAGGGAGACCTTGGGGGAGGAGTGCTCAGAGAGTACAGGAAAGGCAGGGTGGACAGGATCCTAGAGCACCACCTAGTGATAGGTAGCCTCAACGACAACCAGAGTAGCAGCCGAATCAGCAGCCACATTAGCCATAGCAGCCATATCCTTAGGATGGCTAGATACAACAGCTGTAGACACATATACAGAGGTTATAGGAAAAACTGCTAGTAATTACATTAGAGAGAGATTAGTCTAGGCAGCAAGTCCAGGCTCTTACTGTAGAGAGAGACCATGAGCATTAGCAAAGGCAGGCCACCGAGCTACAATTAGCTCAAGAGGTCAGCAAGAGACATCAATTAGAGAGCACAGCTGCCACATCACAAGGGAGGACCATGTCAACACAAATGTACCGTGAGGCAATCCAGGAGGCAAAGTACTATAGAATTTGTTATCAGTAGGTTGTAACCTTGGCTGCTTGGGTGCCAGACTACTCCCAGGAGATAGGGGCCTAGCAAACGGATAACTGGGTAGAGAGGCAGGTAGGTGAGGGGAGCAGCCACCAAGGCTATCAGCTGTGTCTAGATTTTGATCAGCGATTGATTCTTTCTGAGATAGTCTCACAAGCTTTGTTTTTGATAGCCCTATGGGCATTTTACCTTGTTTGATATGCATACACTTGAGTCAGATTTGTACCATGATAGTGATGATTTTTTCATATATATGATACAGATATGATTGATTTATGATGCGATGTGTTCACTTTATTTATGCCTTATGGGTGGATGCATTTGATGTTCTATTTATATGCAATGTGATTCTATATGATGTGATATGATGTATGATTATGCAGATGTTTATGGATGCATTTATTTTCTATATCATTTATATGCACTTTTATGGTGATGATGTTTGCAGTATGGATGTATGGATGCAAATGTTTATGGTATGCTTAGGCTAACAAATATATATTATTTCCCAAATGATAATGCAAAATGGACGATGTGATATGTTATGATATGCGCTTTTTTCTTTTTTAGTATCTTTACTATGATGCATGTATGGATGATGTGATGATGTCTATATGATTATGCAATGGATGCAAATGTATGGTTTATGAGATTCTTAGAATAATCAATCTATATTATGGTGCAAATGATGGAAATGCAATGCATTTGAATTGATATGAATGATATGCCACATGCTGACGGTTTAAGGATGCAGGATGGATGTGTTGGTGATGTTTGGTTGACTGGAATGGTACCATGTTAGTGTGGTGAGAAGAAAGAAGAGATGAGAAGAGGATCCAACAAGTCCCCGATCTGTCAAGACTTTATTAGATATGATTATTAATGATGATGATGTATTTCTTATCTAAGATTGGGATTTTAAAAGAGCTTACCTTATGTTTGATAACACACATAGGCACGATGCATCAAGGTATAAAGAAATAGGATGGAATTTTGTACTTGGTATTATGGATGTTAACTCAACAATCAAATAGGAGTATCCTTGTTCACACCTAGCATATAAAACCCTCTTTAGGATGTAGTTCATATATTTCAAACATCTTACAAAAAAACATAGATAAAAAGATAAGCATGACCAAGATTATATTACATGAGTATCAAACAAGCACAATAGATAAAAAGATAATGATCAATACCCCATTCCTTTCTCTCTAAATCATTTTGATTAGACATTATTGAAAGGTCATTGGAATGAGTGCAATAATATAAAGCAACAAGACAAAGATCAAGTAAACAGACAAGCCAATGTTCTTCATACCTGTAGCCAAGACTAAACTACGGTGATGCTTGATGTTGATGTCCATTGTAGGAAGGATGCATCTTAGAACATGATGTTATCAGATGATTTGGGACAAGCTAGATGATGGGCTATTAGTAGCAAGAGTTTTACCAACTTGTTTACCTACTAGCCTAGACTCGAGACCTTGAGGTTTAAGTTTTTACTTCTAACCTGCTAGACTTGTTTATGATTGTCATACCAAAGGTTGAGGATGAAAATGATTTATTATGAGTGGACGTTTATTTCTAATGATCATGAAATAGGATGGATGAATTTTTTTTCAAATATTCAGATTTTTTTATTTTTTGAAATGTTTTGATGTTGTTTTTGGTATTTTCAAGTTGTTTTACAAATGTTTTGGTTTTCAAAATTTCCAATGTTTTTGTGTTTTATGAGATTTTGACCAAGAACCTAACCTAAAGACCTATCCTAGGGGCCTTGGGGCTGATCAAAGATTAGCCTTGGGGCTGATCAAAGATTAGCCTTGCCTACGTTATACATGCAGAGACCACGTAGTTCAATTGACATAGAATCGTTTATTGAGAAGATATGAACATGTATGGATTGCTAGTTTATTATGACGAACCCCTAAAGGACTAACCTAATGCATCTCAAGGGCACATTGAGGATAGCCTTGCCTATGTTCAGAGCTCAGGGACCTGTAGCTTTACAAAATGACTCTATTTTTTACTTTTTCTAACTTTTGACTTGTTTTTGTATTTTAATATGTTTCAAATGTTTTTGGGTTTTCTGATTTTATGAATTTTTTTGGATTTTTTGATTTTAAGGAAGACTTCAAGGATATGCATGAATCCAGTCCAATGTAGGTATAAGAACATGCCCCCAGCATGAGGTGATAAACTACTCTGATATAGGTAGGAAAATTTGACCTTAGGAATGTGCCAAGTAGTTCTAGTAGGGATCATGATACAAACATAGGATCAAGCTATGATGTGGATGTGGGTCGGTGATGGATGGAGATATGGAATGCGATGGATGAATAATACAGAACAAGTCATAGAGATCATGGTGGATGGAAAGTGCTTATTTATGCAAGGCACTTGATTGCCAGGTTTCCACCAAGGTACTTGCCCAAAGCACCACCAAAGTGGTTTTCACTAGAGGAGGATTTTTTCTTTACTATTTCCAAATCCTTTTTCTAATTTTTTTGGATCTTTTATATTTTTTGATTTTGATTTTGATTTTTTGGATTTATACCTTGCATGTTTAGGCATAAAACATTTTGAGATGGGAGTTGTTGATGGGCTCCTACAGAGTTTCACCTTCTAGTGTGGATAACTGATATGCTACTAATTTGTAGTTTGTTGTGATGATGAAGGGTCCCAACCAATTGGGTTAAAAATTTCACTTTCTATCTGGATTTGGCACATTTTTCTAATTTTCTTTCAACATGAGCTCTCCAACTTGAAAGGTTTGACTCCTGATCTTCTTGTTGTAGATCCTCTTGAGATTATTTTGATAGACTTGTAGATGATTCAGAGCATCTATGCACCGCTCATCTGGTAGTTCTAATTTGTTCAACCGTGACACCCGATATTTTTCATCAATGATGAGATTCTACAATGATATTCTTAAGGATGGGAGCTCAATCTCAATAGGAAGGATGGCTTATGATCCGTAGACCAGGGAGAATGGGGTTACGCCTATAGGCATGCAGATACTCATTTGGTAGGCCCATAAGGCAGGATTCAACTGTAAGTTTTAGTCATGACCAACTTCATTGACTATTTTCTTTAGGATTTTCAAGATGGTTTTATTGGTAGCCTCATCTTGGCCATTTCGTTGGGGGTAGTATAGAGTAGAAAAGTGACGTTGGATATTGAACTTTCAGCATACGTCTCGAACATCCTAGTTTTTGAAATGTGTCTTGTTATCTGAGATAATGGCTTGAGGAACACCGTAGGAAAAAATTAGGTAGTTTAGGATGAAGTTGGAAATCTTCTTTCCTGTGATATAGGTCATGGGGACGGCCTCTACCCACTTTGTGAAATACTTGATGGTGGTGATAATGAACTTATGTCCACTAGATGAAGTGGATGTGATTTTACCAATGAGATCGACCCCCCATTGTGAAAAGGTCCAAGGTGTTATAATCAGTTGGAGCTCCTGAGTTGGTGCATGGATGAGGTCCCCATGTTGTTGGCATTGTAAACACCTTCAAACATAGTCATGAGCTTCCTTTTCCATTGTTGGGAAATAGTACCTAGTAATCAGAAGTTTCTTGGTGAACGTCATACCACTCAAATCTGACACACAAATGCCATTGTGTACCTTAGTTAAAGCAACCAAAGCTTCCTCAGAGCTAAGGAATGCATCACAACAAGGTTCCTTCAATACTCCTACAGTATAGGGTGTCTCCTAAGATAACAAAGTAGGATGACTTCTTGAAAAATGTTATTTTAAGGTTCGAGGTGATATCAGCGGGGAGGACTCCTATTTTTCAAGTATGTGTAAATATCATGATACCAAGGGTCATTGGAACAATGATTACACACACAAATTCAAACTCTAGTACCTCAAATTCCAGTACGAGAAGTTTCTCTACAAGGAATTCTTGCTTAGGGACGTTTCCTAGGATATCTAGTAGCGATCCGATTGTTTCCATAGCATCTGCTACTCTATTGTTTTCCCTTGAGATTTGTTCAAACATGATGTCAATGAAGAATTCTTTGAGGCTTTCCACCAATTTCTTGTATAGAGTCAATTTGTCATCCTTAGTTTGGTATTCATCATTTACCTGATTAATGATTAGTTGCGAATCTCCATAGACCTTGAGTGCCATGATCTACATACTACTATTTTGAGTCCTATGACAAGGGATTCATATTGTACAATGTTGTTTGTGCAAGGAAAAGACAACTTATATGACTTAGGTATGCAATCTCCTTGTGGTGTAATGAAGAAGACTCCAACTCCTGACCCATGTTGTTTGTAAGATCCATCGAAATATACTTTCTAGTGATCCACTATGATTATGTTAAAGATGGACTCATTGGGGAACTATAATACAAGAGTGTTTCCTGAATACATTAGTGTTTCTGCCAACTAATCTTTAATTACTTGTACTTTAATTGCCTTTCGTTCTACATACTCAATGTCGTGTTGTATGAGGATCATAACCCATTTATTTGTTCACCCTATGAGTGTTGCTTTAGAAAGAAGATACTTGGGAGGATAAATCTTGGCAATGAGTTTTATCTGATGCACCAACATATAGTGTTTTAATTTCTATGCAGCGAGCACTACTGCTAGGTAGGCCTTCACAATGGATGTATAATTCAGCTCATGTCCTACCATGGTTCTACTGATATAGTAAATAGCTATCTCTTTCCCATTTTCATCATGTTGTGCTAAGAGAGTGCCAAGGGTTGTTGTTGTTACCGATATATACAAGATCAAAGGCTTGCTTGGAATTGGTGGCATTAGGACTAGTGGTGTGAGAAATTACTCCTTGTTTTTATTAAATGCATGGTCACATTTCTCATCCCATTTTTATGCTACCCCTTGTGGAGTAGATGAGAATATGGGATAGCCTTATCTGCTAACTGTGCTACAAACTGATGAATGGATTGGAGGCCTCCCTACAAACCCCTTAATTTCTTTAATGTTCTTGGTGCCTCCATCTCGAGAACTGCTTTGACTTTGGTGGGGTCTATCTCGATTCCCCTCGTAGATACAATGTACTCTAGGAGCTTTTATGATTATACACTGAAGACATATTTTTTAGATTGAGCCTAACCATGTATTCTTCTAGCCTGTCAAAGATGGAGCTTAAAGCTTCTATGTGATCTCAATGCTTCTTTGATTTGGCCAATATGTCATCCACATAGTCTTCCACAGTTTTGTGAGTAATGTCATGGAAGATTAGTGTCATAGCTCTCTGGTAGGTAGCTCCTTCATTTTTCTACCTAAATGGCATCATGGTCCACTAGTATGTCCCCCATGGACAAGTGAAAGTTGACTTGTGTTGGTCATACTTAGCTATCATGATCTAATTATACCTTAAGAATTCATCCATTAGTGATAGCATTTCATGTCCTGCCGTCATATCCACAATCATGTCTATATTTGGGAAAGGAAAATCATCCTTGGGACATGCTTTGTTTTGATCTTTGAAGTTAGTGTAGATGTGGATGCCCCAGGTGGGCTTAGAGACTAGTACAAGATTTGAAACCCATTCTAGATAATCAATTGGTTGTGTGAAGCCAGCATCAAGGAGCTTTTGTAATTCAAGTTTAACCAGTAATCATTCTTTATCCCAAACCATCTCCTACAAATGTGCTTGTTTATCCTACCAGAATGATCGATATATTTTTGGATGCATTTTTCTCAGTTTTTGTCTTACTAGTTTTTCCTCTGGATAGACGGCTAGGTGGTGAACTACAACTTTTGGATCAATACCAGGAATTTCAGCATAGGTCCATGTGAATTTTACCTTTATTTCCCTTAGAAAAGAAGCTAGGAGTTCATTTTCTTCTATCAAAAGTGATTCTACATAGAAGGTGATATGTGGGGCTTCCTCAGTCCCTAAATTGACTGGATTACATTTGTCTACTAAGTCTATTGACTTTTCTTGATGAATAGCACTAAGGGGAAGATTGAATACCTCATTCTTTGGCATCTTAGATTAGTTTTTACAACTGGATGCATCCTTTTTTTTTACTATTTTTGTGTCTAAGAGTACCATAGTGTGGTTTTCACTCAAAGACCTAGATATTATTCTTAAATTTTCACTTTTGCGACTAAGGGATTAAATTGTTTCCCCATAATATGCATGTGTGTCTAGTTCAATGTCAAACCCATCTTTGTGATCTCCACATGGTGGAGTATTCCTCAATCCCATGAATTCTAAGAGAGCCTCATTGTTTTCGAATGTGTCTAAAATTAGTGGTCCTCATTGGTCATAGTTGATGATTTGGGGATAGAGTAATTTTAGCTCATTGGTTTGGTTGTTCAACTCAAAAGATAGGGTACTAATCATTAGAAAGGAGGAATCCTTGAATACCATGGGTAGGTCAGTTATGGGATCCTCATCACATACATCGGTTATTTCAAAGGTAAAGTTATCTAAAGGTAAACCTATGGATACTGATAATTGAGGAGCTTTGACTTTTCCAACTCGGGCACCTTTTCCAAGTATGGTTATTTTCGAATGGGTACATCCAAGGCCATGATTCCTTATATGCTTCTTAGGAATAATAGGTTCTAGTATCCCATTATCATTTTCCCCAAGCCTTTCATTTTTGTTATAACCCCATCCTTGCATCATTTGTAGTCCTTTGTTGTTATCATCTATGGGAAGATCAGGCACATGCCTTTCATCTTGGTATAGCAGACTTGATATGTCCTTTTCATCTAGCACTTCCTAGCTTAGGTCTCACCAACATCTGAATCTAAAGGGGTCTACTTTGAAGGTTTGAGATGAGGTGTTATTTAGATGTGGTTTCCCATGAGATCTATGAGATTGAGGTAACTCTCCTATTACAAAAGCACTTTTCTTCATTTTGTAATCTCCACACCCATTGTCTTGGATAATGAATTTGATATCAGATATGTCAAGAATGGTGGGCATCATTGTCTCAGAAGTGGAGGCTAGAGTAGATGGGTCTATATATGGGTTTGTAGGGCCTTCATCATTTTTTGGGACTCGAGGGATCTTGTAGTACTTGGCTTCTAGAATCTTGCAATAATAAAATGGCTTGGGATCACCATGGATTGTGACCTCTTGATTTTGATAGGGAAACTTGACACATTAATGGAAGGTAGATGCAACATCTTGCATCCCATGGATCCATGGGCACCCCAGGAGGATATTGTAAGGTAGTTCTAGTTCAAGGACTTGGCATCAAGTTTCCATGATGGTTGGCCCTACTTGAATATGGAGTTGAATAGTGCCTTGAGACACTCTTTCTTGATCATCATATGCCCTTATTGTAATACATTTACCTTTTTCGATGAAGTCTTTAGAGAATCCTAGATTATTTATTATCTTGAGAGTACATATATTTAGACTTGCACCCCCATCCACCAAGAATCTTTTGACTTTATTCTTATTGACTAGGACTTCAAGATGGAGTGCATGGTTATGAGATGGTTGAGTTGGGAAGTCTTGATCAAAAAATGTTAGGAGATGCAGCATGGTGATGTGTCTGACCATAGCTTAGAAATTTTCTACATCAAGATCTCTTGAGATGGGGGAAGTGGCTAATGCTTCTTCTAGGATTTTCCTATGTGCGGGTAAGATTTTCAATAACTCCATGATGGAGATCTAGGCGGGGGTTCTTTTCAATTGGTCCAAGACATTATAACCACTAGGAATGGATTTTGGATTTAAGGCTAGTGCTTTGGATGGTGGGGATGGTCCAAAAATGGTAACTTTGGAAAAACATGTGGTTACTCAACAATCATCTTTGGCTCCCTTGATGTTGACAATAGTGACCCATTCATCTAACGATGCAACAACATGATCATAAACATGGTTTACATTGTTATACTTTTCCTTTCCATTATTGTTCCCTTTATTGTGATCCGACATCGGATTTGTGTATATCTTAAGGTCATGTTTTCATGTAGGTTGTTCCATGTTTATGGTTCTATCATCGATAAGGTCTTGGATCAAAGTTTTTAGTCTCATGTAGCTGGTCATCATATGCCCCTTGATTTTATGAAAATCAAAAAGGTGGTTTTAATTATACCATGGTGGTTTCACTTGGGGCTCTTGATAATTCTCATAAACAGGGATTTTAATGAGATTCTCTTGTACCAATTTTTTCATGATAGATTTGATCTTGATTCCCCAAGGGGTGTGTATTTTCATTGGGGGGGATACTTGTTTATTGGGTTGTTGTGATACTGCATTCGCTCGTGTGTTGTTTCAGTTGTTGACTTGCAGTTGCTAATATGACTGTGTGCTTTTCCTTGGGGCACTATTATAACTTTTGCGTCAACTACACCATCATAGTAACATTCTTGTTCTTTTCCCATGTGTGATTTTTTTCGTTGTAACTGGTTGATGGGTAATTTTCTTGATAAGTAGGTGTCCCCCTTATGAAATAAGGGATCTTTTGATGTTGAGCACCTTGGGGATCAATTAGTCATATGTGGTGATGCATTGCATTTTCTGTAGTGCCCCATCGTCGTTGATGTCAAGTAAGTTGTTGTTCGTAATGTCATGATTTTATTATTTAATTTAATTTTAAGGTTATGAGATAACACTAATAATATGCTTGGATTTGATTAATAAAGTTAATTTAATTTTAAAGTTACTTGTTTTATTTGGAATTAAATAAAGAATTAGATTCAATAATAAACATTAATTGAATTATCTTTGGGAGTTAGTTATTTAAAGTAATCAGATTAGATGAGGAAAGATAATTATCATTTAATGATTAAATTCAATTAATAAATTTAATAGTGAGATTTTAATGGCTTGGTTAAGCGAGATAATTGAATTAAATAAATTATCATATTAAACATATTGATGAAATAATTTAAATAAAATTAGAAGTGAAATTGTATATAACAAGTCAATATTGTGAAATAATAATTACACATTTATTTTTAAATAATAAAAGATTATCTTGTGGGGGATAATTATTATTAGGAAAATAATGTGATTTGCAATTTAATAAAGATGAAAAGATAATTATTTTAATAAGAAATTTGAATGGTTAAGGGGATAAGAAGCTGAAGTGTTT
Source organism: Sequoia sempervirens (assembly GCA_007258455.2). Lineage (NCBI taxonomy): Eukaryota > Viridiplantae > Streptophyta > Pinopsida > Cupressales > Cupressaceae > Sequoia > Sequoia sempervirens. The sequence continues at coordinate 103,245,184 of VDFB02000015.1, read as the reverse complement.
TAAAGCAAGAAAAGCTGGAAAAAAACTTCACCTTTGGAGCATTTGGAAGTCGAAGAGAATTGGTGAATTGGCGAAATAAATTTAGCTTATGGGGGAAAAGGCGAGGAGGCATCATGCACGGGAAGAGGCTTGCACAAAGAAGATTGGAATCCCACGAGTAGCCAAGCGTAGATTCAGGCTGAATGGAATTTCGAAAGGAGAAATACGAAGGTGTGAATACCTTAAGCTTTATACTATGTTCTGGTTAAAATCAGTTGTCATATTTTATGCCTGAACTTTATCCTTCTTATCAGTTCTCTCTTCCGTGCACTTGAAGTTTATAGGAATTTTAAAGATTTAAATAATTCCTCTGATAGGAAGTTTAAAGATTTAAATAATCTGCTCGATTCTTCTGACAATCTATCACAGTTGCAGCACTTGAAATATAAATATTGTCATTATTCTAGCATAATAAAACGCTCTCCTTTGATCATGATTCTGAGCGCGTCTCTGGAAACTCGCTGCCAAATAGAAAGAAAAGTTATTCATTAACTCTCCTTCTCTCAACCACGTAATTGCTTCTCACCTCTCTCTTTTCCTTTAAGTCTGTGAATAACTTTTGGAATTTGATAATAATGCAAGTAGACAGCGATATTTCCAAACTGCAATATTCACTTTCTAATATACTTGGCAACCTGTCCTTGTTACGACATTTAGAATTGAAACATTGTACAGAATTTAACAGTCTCTCTGAAATCTTTGATCACCTTTCTTAGCTGCAACTTTTCGTCTTGCAAAGGTGTAGTAAATTTAATAACCTCCTTGATTTCATTGTTAACCTATCGCAGCAACTCACTTGAACATGGTAGGGTGTATAGATTTAAATAAACTCTCTGATTTTATTATCAAATCCCAGATGTTATCCGCAAGACTGTGGCTTCTCACGTTTTTGCAACCGTAACCATCTCAAACATGGAGGAAGCTTGGTTTGGGTGTCTTCTCTGATGCCGTCGATGAGCAGATTGTTCAAGTGAAGAAATTGAGGACCAATGAGCGGATTATTTAATTCTCTTGGTCTGCGGAATGTTTCAAGCCTTTGCCAATTACCTTCGTTCAGTCAAAGCTGAGAGAAATTGATGTTATTGGATACAGTGTTTAGATGCGCTCCGTCACATAGTCGGGTAATCTAAATTTATATAATCTCCCGGATACCATTGGCAACCTATCACAGCTGCAGGGTTTAGACTTTGGATTGTGTATAAATTTAAATAGCCTCCCTGAAACCACTGGCGACCCATCACAGCTGCAACTTTTAGACTTAGTAAATTTAATAATTTCTCTGTTTTCATTTCTCCAACTGTCTCAGCCGCGTACTTGAACATCATAGGAAGTTTATGGATTTAAATAGACACTCTGATTCTTTTTGGAACCTGTCACAGTGTCGTACCTAAACATAATAGGAAGTTTAAAGGTTTAAATGAGCTCTCTGATTTCAGTATTAGCCTATCTCAACCGCGCACCTTTGAAAACATAATAGGAAGTCTTAATCTCTTTGATTCCATTGTTAATCTATCGCAGCAGATGTATTTGATTTTAACTTGTATTTTTCACATGCTTCTGTATTTATGTAATGTTAGTATTTAAGTCATCTTCTACGAAGGAGAATTAGTTATTAAGCGAATAAATTGGTCTAAGTTGAAAGAAAAAGTTGTCTTTATTATTAGGTAATATTATTTCAAGAAAAATTTACTTATCTATCTGATCTTAATAAATAAATATAAATGTGGGGGCTAAGACTAGGTAATAGGGAAATAAAGTTATGTGTCTTTTCTAATGTAGGTATGTGGATATAGGTAGATCAATGAGTCTTTCTCCTTTTTATTATATGAAGTTTTTTCTTAGGTACGCTTATCATTATGTTATGGTATATTTTAGTTAGGAATGATATCTCTATTAGGATGGAATAAATGAGTTATAATTCAAATGGTATAAATGGGGGGATCAGTGCTATCATCCACATCTCTTGACCTTAGACTAAAAGAATTGTGGTCATATAAGGGTAGAAGTGTTAATTGATCTTTATGTAGATATTTGTGATAATTGTGGGGTATAGTTATTATACTAGGTAATAATGTTATAGGTGATATTTTATCTAGTTAAGTTAGTGCCATTAGTTTAAAGTATATTTTCATATAATAACATCGTCGTATTCTAATTTTGTGTCATGAAGATTATTACTATTAAGTCAATATTTTGAATAATTGTGTTGTAGAGAACATGAAATGGGATTTATTTCTATTAGTCCTTAGTAAAACATATACGATGACTTATAATTATTGGATTATGCAGAAAGTATGTATTGGAACTTCTTTTGTTGTATGAACTACATCTTGTTATGCAAATGTATAAATTGTTTTTGAAAGTTGCCATTCTTTGGTGAATTAGCATTGAATGTATATGTATGTTTAAGGGTTAATTTGATGTTTCCAATTGGATGTGTCCTCCTTTACATTTGCTTGGTTTTCAAAAATGATTTTTATTCCGTTGGGTTTGTGTCGATTTATGAGTGATTTGATGGACCTTTCATTGTGAAATTTCCTTGAGTTTGCGTGAGTTGGGAATCCTCTTTAATTTAAATTGTATTGTTATTCGTTTAACCCTGCGTGGTGAATTCTTGAGTTGTGGGGGTCTTATTAATTGTTTTCGTGATGGAATTTATTGGATACTTATGCGATGCTTGGTTGTGATAAGTTTATGCTTCTTATGGAATGCAGTCTTCCCACTTTTATTATTTTGATTATATCATTGTCATGGTTGTTAATTTTGACAAAGGTCATTTGTTTACCAACTGTATGGGTATCTTGTTGCATGCTTTTACCTCTGTTGTTGAAGGATTGTGTTTGGATGGTTCATGTTGGTGTGGATTCTTTTGGGGACTAAATTTGATTCAAGGAATCCTTTGCCATTTAATTTGTGTTGTTTTGTTTATGAGTTGTGGATAGTTGATCTTCTTGAATTTCTGATTTATTTGTATCGAAGTTGTTTATGTAGTCTGGATGGAGTAGATGGTTTTATTTTTATGTACTCATTCGTTATATTTGAATTGAAGATAGTTCTTGTGGCCTTGCAATTTTTGTTGTTAGTTCTTTGATGGGGGAAACCCTAGTGTAAAATTTTTGAGATACTTCCAGAGGCTTGAGATGATTGATAATTGTTGTTCTCTCTCTTTATGTGCCCTTGATGTGGCAAGTGTTTTGGTTTCATGATTTTGAAAGGGTTGTATGAGAATTGTTGAGACTTTGATTATGTATTTATAGTGAGATGGGTAATGCCTCGCATGCGCTTTAGTTGTGATCTAATATTCTTGTTATGTTGTACAACCTTTGGTTTCTTGGTTTTATGTGGTTGGGTCTCTAGGGAGAGTGGCTCCTCGTGGGGGTCGGCGCCCCGTTTAAGGGGAAGGGCATAGGATAACCCACGAGTGAGTTAGTAAAAAAGTGAAAACCTAATAATTAATTTAGGAGGGTTGGGTAGTAATATCATTATAAGGTTAATAAAATGGATGCCTCGTCTTCATTAGTGCTTCCGCAGACTAATGGAAGGCTGAGAAGGCCGTGGTTGGCAAGGTCGTAACCTCGTCCTCATGAGAGGTTATCGGCTCCGCATGAGCTACCCTATGGTGTCGGCGCCTCAAGTAGGAGGAAGGGCCAGGATATCCATAGATGGGGGTCGGCGCCTCAGTTTGGAGGAAGGGCCAAGATAACCCATGTAGGCTATGCGATGACACTCTCCCCTAGTTGCCCATGTGTTTTACTTTATTGTGTTCCTCTGGAAGTAGGTTGTGGGAGTTGGTTTAGATTGTTGTTGTATTGATTTAAATGCAGTATTGCCTTGATACATCTTTGGTGTACTTTGTGGTCTTGTATGATCTCAATGATATTTGATTTATGACCTTGTACTCTTTTGGTACTGTGCTCTGATGTTATTATATTATTTAATTGCAATTTGAATTGTATTATGTTTATTAATTCAGTTTGATTTGGAAGTGTTTCATGATCATTCTCTGGTTACTTGTTTATTGGTCATTGCTTTGATTTATGTGTTGGGATTTGTGACTTTAAGTTTTTATATTGACTCTTGTAATCCTTGAGTTTTATGATACTTTCGTATGATGTTGAGTCTTGTGGTTCCATGTTTGGATGTTCTTGGTTGTGGTCTCTTTCTTGTTAGCTCCTAGCACGGGGGGTGGGTCTTCGGACTCGCATGGTCGGGTGGAACGTGCTAAGCACCCCATTGGGTCCCCAGTCGAGGATCAAGAGGTGCGGATTGGTGCTGTTGCAGCGACTCCATAATTGTATTTGTCTTGGAGCCAGTTTTCATCTATTCATTTGTATCATGATTCTTGTTGTATGGTTTCCGTGCATATTGGAAACACTCTTGTATCATTGTACCTCTTGAGGATTGTACTGTAATGTATTGTTAAACTCGATGTGGATATTGGCCATGGCAATTGTTATTTAATGTGTTAAGTTAATTATGCACATGTTGCATTTATGTACATAGATGGTTTCTTATCAATGATTATCGTGTATGTGTTATATTTGTTAACATTTACTTTGTTATGGATTATATTTTTGGTTTTTATTCTTTATTGTCATTGTGTGGATCTAAGTCTCGTAATGACTCCTCGTGTACCCCAAGGGATGTATGTGTTAGTGAATCTACTTAAATGCAAATTCATGTTATGACTTAATGTGTATTACTTGTATATTATGTTAACAAAAAATAATAAATAAATAAATAAAGGAAAAAATTGTGCTGTAATTATTGTGTTGTTGTCCTTTGGGGTTCGCACGGTGGGGTGTTACATTTTCAGATGGAAGGACAAGGTTCCTTCAAGATTAGCGATGATAGTGCATATTTGTTTTTCTTCTAGCATAGCCCACTTGCTCCTGTTGGCCTTGGATCACCATCATTGTAAGAAGGATGTGAATGTTTCCCCCTTAGCTTGTTTGAGAGTAGATAGTCCATGCTTATGTTGAATGCATCCACAATTTCTTGGAACTTTTTGACTCTATGAGAAAGGTGAGAGAACCATTGCATTGCTGGTACAACCAAGCTCTGAGGGAAAAGTTACATTAGATATGTTTCATCGTATGCAAATTCCATGCAGTGAACATGAAATTCCTTGATTTGATCTTCAGGGTTACTAGTTCCACGATATTTGTCAAACTTAGGTATCTCGAAACCTTTCAGAAATGGAACCATCGCAATGCTTCTGTCGAATGGATAAGGGCAAAAATTCCCTTGGGTTTTTGTTGTTTTTCTAGATTGTAGGTCTAGAACTTGTGAGAAAATTTTGATTTGTGTAGACACATCATTTTGCAGATCGAGTGGTGGGATGAATGTTTTTGAGGTGGTTTAATTTTTTGAGTGATGGGTAGATTGATTTGTGTGTTTGTGGGAGGTGGTTACAATATTTTTTTTGTGATTAATGCTTGTTGGTATTTCTACAATTGTTGGTCTTGTTGTTGTTGTGCTAACAATGCTTGTTGTTGGGCTAGTAGTTGAGTTGCTTCTTGTTGTGCTTGGTATTGTTACAAAGCTCGCTAATAGGATTTTTGTTGAATTGCTTGTTGTTGTGCTTGGTATTGTACCTGTGCTTGAGCTTGTTGGGCTTGATACTGAGCTTGTTGGGAAGCTTGGGTAGCTTGGGTAGCTTGTGCGGCTTGTCTTGCTTGTGCAACTTGTGTGGCTTGTGTGGTTTTTTTTTGTTGTAATAAAGCTTGAGCTTGCGCCAGGGCAGCTTGTTGTTCTTGTTGTGTGACTTGCTATGCATATGCTTGTTGAGTATCTTTCTATGTAGCTTGCATGGCTTGTTGAGCTTGAAATTGTTGGAATTCTTTCTAATAGGCTTGTTGGGTAGCTTGCAGTGTGATACTAGATTGATTTTCCATCTTTGGTTTCAGTGGTGGAGGTGGAGGATTTGGAATAGTGTGAGATGTTGTGATGAGAGTTTGTTGAGGTGGTTGTTGAGGTGTCATTGTATTGATTATGGGAGGTTGTGTGATAGATGGTGTGGTTTTTATGCTAGGTCCTTGGGAGACCACATTTATAGATGGTGCTACAATTGATTGTGTTGTTTGGATTGGTGCCACCTGGTGTTGCAATATCGGTGGCATGATAAGAGGATTTGGTATGTTGATTTGATTCATGACTGGAGGATTGCTTTGATTTGGTTTATTGAGGTTTGGTAAAGGAGGTTTCCCTAAATCAAGGATTGGTGTGGATGTTAATGGTAGAGGGGGAAATGGTGGGAAGATGGGTGGTGTGTTTCCTTGAGAAAGTGATGATGAGGGATCAAAGATTCCCCCTTGTCCAAATAGTCCCCCTTGTCCTTGTGAAGTCATTGGGAGAGAGACTTGTGTGTCAAGGGAATATGTCAGTGATGCGGTGAAAGTGGATGGATTATTGGTGTCATGAAAGATGAGTGGAACATATAGGTGTTTCGGATCTTGAGGAATGGATTGACCCAATATGGTGTTTGCATCTAATTCTTTATTATTTACAAGGGGATGTGTTTGAAGAGCATGAATCAATGAACTTCCCTTGGTAACCATGGGTTTAATTGGAGCTTAAGATGATGTTGGTTGCGGGAAGGGTTGAATGATGTTTTGGAAGGAAGGTGTGAATGATAAAAGTGGCATAATCACAAGAGGTCTTTCCCCAATATTGCTCACATCATAATCAGAAGGGAGTTTAGGCCCTTCCTTTGCTAATTCTAACATGTATTGTGAAGGATTAAGTCTCATCATTGTGTTGACAATTTTGTGATTTTCAGGATTTTGGACCATTTCTATGATTTTTTCTTGAGTCATTCCTAGGAAATTGTTGGTGATATCCTCCACTTAACAACCTCCATCTTGAAGATCTTGTGGTAGTTGAGGAAGGTTGAGTGGGGGATTTCTAGATCTAATGAGGTTGATTTTAGGTGTAGTTTGACTCAAGTCACTTGAAGTGGATGTTTCTTTGTTTGTTTCCATGTTCTTCTTATGTTGGATCTAGTTTGGACATAAAATAAGGATCAATTTCCAAGAATGTAGGATGTGAACCTCTAACTCCTTAGAATAGTCTAAATGTTAGGTACAAAAAAGAAAGTCTAAGATGTTAAGGATCAAAAGGTGATGATGAGATAAATAAAAGATGGATGATACAAATAATTGAACTATTAAGAAACCTTGAAGGGGATACTAGACTTTTGGGCTTTTGGATATTTAATTTTTAATTTTTGATTTGATTTGATTTGATTTTGACTTGATTTGGATTTGATTTGGATTTGATTTTGATTTGATTTGGATTTCATAATGAACTCGTAAACTGCAAGAGGTTAGATTTTTTCTTGGAATAAACTTTTTCGCAAGGTGATAATTTAACTAAGTGTATGAAGAAGAGTTCATCTACACACACCTAGTCAAACAAGATGATTTTGATTTGTTTTAAAGGCTTTGCCAAAATTCTAGTATGAAGGATTTTTCCAAGATTTCTAAGAGTTGTTTTTTGGATAGGTTTTGATTGATGTTTTGAAATGGATGAAAGTGTTGATTTTGATCCTAAGTGAACTTAGAGAGACTTTTTTTTACAATACCTGGGTATTCAAGAACATGCTATACTTCCAAGAACTTGTTAAACCTACAAAGTGACATACTTGAAACATTGAAAGAGACATGGATTTTGACAATAATAAAGTGAATACAAATTGGGATTACAAGTCCTTTGATGCAAGTTTGTAAAAGTTATAGAGCAATCTTTCTCTATCTTGATAAAGCATAGACTGTTATTTCTTGAGATTGCTTGGACTAAGACGTTTGTGACGATTGATAGAATTTGGTTTTGGAAATTTGATCTTGCGGGAAATAATTTGAGAAAACACATGTGTGGGGTTCAATTGTCTTTTATCTTTGTTTAATGAGTTATTTTTACCACAAACACTCTCTTGCTTAGCTTTTCAACTAAATTTCTATGTCTCAATTTATTTTCATCCCACAAAGTCCATTATGTGGAAATAAAGAGAATCAAGGAAATAGTTCCCTAATGTTGAATTTAGAGAGAAAATTGAGATATAAATCCAAATACTTAAAAGCCTTAAAGGATGAAATCCCTAGGGACAAGTAGTAGCACTTGGATTTTTCAAAAGTATTCACTCTCTTCAAAGCATTTCAAATTTTGATAATTTGTTTAATGTTTGTTTCAATGTTTCGAGATTTCAAGCAATGTTTTTGACCGACTCACCAATTGCACAACCCTAATATAGAAAAGAAAATATTTGTTGAATTCCCACTTGGATTTCTCCAGCTGCGCTTATTCAGAGTAGATGATTAGAAGCTTGACCACACTGGATCCCCTCCACGACACTCACTTCTATGGTTTGTCCAAGCTTCAATTCTCATGAATATCCCATGATGAAATTTTCAACTCTACAAAGAATTGAAAACATGTGGGATGGCTCTAGAAGTTTGACCTCCTCATGCCAACAAATATTGGGATTTTTGGCTACTAAAAAAGAGTTCACAATAATGGCATCTGGTTCAAAGGACACAATGATAAATTCCCTCAAGAGAGTCTCCCAATCCTTAGAACAGGGGATTTACACATCATAAAGATATTGGGGGAGAGCTATCATTCATTACTTTGTTGATTGCAAACTTTCCTTGCAACCACAAATTTGTATAGCAGTTCAGAAGAGCCTAGCTTGTTCTCATTACCATTTGGGTCATTCCCTTGGGATGAGTACCTTTTCCCAACAAGGCATGCCCTCTAAATGTACACAAAAGTGAGTAAGTGCATCCATAGTTTGATCAATCCTTGGTTGTGTGAACAAGGAGAGAACACACACAATGCCTTTTTTCACACTAGAAGGATTTGTTCAATTTTATAAAACCAAATTTGAAATGTGGAGGCAATATTTTAGACAACCTAATATCACTAAAATTATTTTAATTCTCAATATCACACTTGAAGTGCATATGTATTTCGATGGTATTAGTTTGTAAGAAAATTACAAAACAAGATAAGCACATGTTTATTTTAGACCTCAAAAGCAGTAAATGGGTTCTTTTTATAGCACCAAACTTGAGTGTTTGAAGTTGTTTGTTCAATTTTTTAAGACCCAAAATCAAATCTAGTGAGTTTCTAAGGTTATTTTTAACCCTTTGTATTTTCTTTTTAAATCCAAAATGAAATGCATTTGAGTCCTAAACTGAAAGATAGCAAGATTTCCAAACATTGGGTTATAAGTATCCCTAAAGTGTTAAAAAACACTTGTTACAATCATGACATAGTGCCATAAGAGACCTTCTCTTTGTTTCCCTTTTTTCTTCCTTCTTTGTCCGCTAACCTACAAAAGTTGATCAGCCTATAGAAAATAGGGCCACAAAATAGGTAAATGGTCAAGAGAAATTAGAACAAAAAAGCACATGTAAAAATAAATTTGAAAACTAATTTTTACCCCAACCCAGCGTCGCAATCTGCAAAGGCGTCATTTTTTTGAATCCATTATAATCCATTAGAATGCAAAGAAAGATCAAGATTGAAAATTGAAATCATAATCTATCTAATACAAAAAAACATAATATATTGTCATTCAATCACTCATGAAATGAACAATCTAAGCTATTTGAACATATGAAATAAAATCCACAATGAATTCAAAAGAAAAAGAGAGATTACCATCCCATGTTGGAGTGTATTTGCATGATGTTGGGTTGTTCATATCACTGCAAAGCCTCCATTGTGCAAAACCTTGATGAACGATGGTTGGTTGATCGAAAAAAGGTTGAAGCTCTATCAATGGTGATTGTGACAGCACTTCATTGCCAAAGTATGTTGATTCTCCGATCCTTATTTGTGAGGAAAGAGGTTTGTTATATGGAGAAAAATATTTTGAATTGGCGATCAGGATTCAACAATGTTGGATCAAGATCAATGGTTGAAATATGTTGAGAGGATTTAGACATGAGAATATTGCACAAATTGACTGATCAATTAGGAATAGATTGGCCAGTCAGCAACCAAATGGCTTATTTAGGAAATATATGGCTTAGTTAGAAAATAGATGGCTTAGTTAGCAAATTAGATTGCTCATTCAAAAAGTGGGGTGAGGAATATGAATTAATTAATTTAATTAACTAATTCCTTTTTGGGGTTGAATGTTCAAATCAGCTTTGACTTTTGCAAACAAAGTTGCATTAGTTTGATTTGATTTTTGATGAATGATTTGAATAGTTTGATTTAATTATTCAAATTTTAAGGGAAAGCCAGTTAATTAAATTATTATGATTTGATAATTTATTCAACTTAGGGGATAATGTGTGGAGAGATAATGAGACAATTAACTAAAAAGATATTTTAGTCAACTAGAAGAAAGTATCCATTACATTCGAGGAGATTTTGCATGAAGAGATAATGAGACAGTTAACTAAATAGATATTTTAGTCAACTGATTTCAGAAGAGCTAGTTAAGTTTTTGAGGGAAATTAATTAATTAAATAATTAATTAATATCAAGAGGAACATGCACATGTAAATTTGAATTTAATAAATAAAGTTTATTTATTAAAGTGATGGTGTTGAATGAATTAAATAATTTAATTTATTTAATTTGGAAAGGGGAAATTTGTTTAATTAAAAAATTACTGATAATCATTTAATTAAATTAGAAGAATATGTGGGGTTAAATAATTAAAATAATTATTTAATGTAGAAGTTGAAAGAGGATTAAATGAAGAGTTAACTAAATATATATTTTAGTCAATTGAGAGAAAAAGGTCGTTGTGTTTATTGGAATAATGCATGCAAAAATAATTGAAGAGTTAACTAAATAGATTGTTTAGTTAACTAAAAGAAAAAATAGTCCATGTGGAGAAGATAATTAATTTAATTAATTAATTAATATTAAGAGGAACATGCATGATGAATTGTTTTTAATAAATAAAAGATTACTTATTAAAGGGATGGTGTTGAATGGGGATTATATAATATTTAATATTATTTAATTTAGAAAAGGTGGGATTAAATAATTGATATAATTATTTAATGTAGAAGTTGAAAGAGGATTAAATAATATTATATATTATTTAATTTATGAGGGGAGATTGATTGATTTAATTAATCAATTCTCTTTGGAGTTGAACATCCAAATCAGGTTTAACTTTTGCAAACAAAGTTGCATTAGTTTGATTTGCTTTTTGATGATATTTTGAATAGTATTATTCAATTTATTCAAATTTGGAAGGAAAGTGAGTTAATTAAATTATTAGTTCCTGCCGCCAGGCAGGAATACTTATGCATTCGCCCGGAATGCTTTTAATCGGCAGCATCAGCCAATCACATTTCGCCATTTAACATATTACTTATTTTTTTGTATAGTTTGAATTTGGAGAGCTATTTTATATATTGGAAAATTAGCATTTATCTATTTTTCTATTCGTCTGAGTAGCTTTATAAATCATTTTCATTCTAAAAGTTCAGGAAAATGTGAATGCATAAATTGATTAAATAAATTTAAGCAAAGGTATAGTTTAAAAGTTGGCGGGTAGAGGTACGTAATCCATGAATGCAGAATAAATGCATTAAAATATCAGGAAAATGCGAGCGCATAAATTGATTAAATAAATTTAAGCAAAGGCATAGTTTATAAAACTAGCGGGTAGACGTATGTAATGCATGAATACAAATTAAATGCATTAAGTGGCACATGGCTCGAGGTGAAGGTGCTGGAATGGCTTGGTGGCCATGTGTGGCCAGGGTACTTTGGTCATTTAATATAGAGTTAAGCCACTTGTTATGCATCTCTATTACTTTGCATGTGTTGTTTTTGTGTTTTGTAAGTGCGTGTTCTGAGGAAGAGTTTGTAGCGACTGAGCAGGAGATGTTATAGTTGCAGAGTCCAGACCCAGAAACGAGTTACTTGAGGTGATAATTTGTTAAAGTGCATAGCGAAGCTGTATTTCATAGTGCTCTATTGTGTGGCCGAGCAGGGGATTTTTTAGTTGCAGAGTTACACACTGGACAACGAGAGATGAATTGCTTGAGGTCAGAAGAGGTAACTTTTCGTTGTTTTCTTCTATTTGATACGAGAAATGCAAGCAGGGTTTCATAGTGCTTTAAGACATTCATATACTTTGATTATAAATTTGTATTTTAAACTATTTTTAGTATTATCTATTCGAATTTCTTGTTGAAATGCTAAGGTTTCATCTGCATTTGATAGGAATTATGTAGAAACCCTCTTGTCCATTTTACTTCATGCATGTGAGCCCTGTAAAGTTTGTATATTTTTTATTATTGCGAAGCGGTCCCATAAAGAGGGCTTTGGAACGAGAATTATGTCAACGTGTGCGATAATGAGAGCTTTGGAACAATGAGTCCACAGTGTGTTGCTTTGAGCTTTTCCATTGTCATCAAATCATAAAGGATAGAGGGATTTTGTTAAAAGTCATGGTTATTGTCCTCGTAGGCATAAATGCAAACAATGGGAGCATACAGAAAACAGGTGAGCTGTTTGACAAAACTCATGAAAGAAAAACTATTATATATGATTAGTTGTTTATATATTCATACATTTGTAGAAGAAAAAATATCTGCGTTTGATAGGAATTATGTAGAAACCCTCTTGCCCATTTTACTTCATGCATGTGAGCCCTATAAATTTTGTATATTTTTTATTACTGCAAAGCGGTCCCATAAAGAGTGCTTTGGAACCAAAATTATGCCAACGTGTGCGATAATGAGAGCTTTTGAACAATGAGTCAACAGTGTGTTGCTTTGAGCTTTTCCATTGTCATCAAAGCATAAAGGATAGAGGGATTTTGTTAAAAGTCATGGTTATTGTCCTCGTAGGCATAAATGCAAACAATGGGAGCATACAAAAAATAGGAGAACTATTTGACAAAACTCGTGAAAGAAAAACTATTATATATGATTAGTTGTTTATATATTCATGCATATGTAGAAGAAAAAATGGGAAACTAATACAACAGTAGGTAGTTATAACCCCCAAAAAGAATCAAACCTGGAACAAAAGCAACATCCAAAAAATTGCGCTTTAAAGTACCTAATGCACTAGAGAATTTACCATAGCAGAATACAAATTTTCATTTGCACAGAGATAGAGAAAAGAATGCAAGTAGAAACCTATTTTCTGCTAGCAAGCATTTAAATTCTATCAGATGTCGTGGTTACTATTCTCATAGGTAGACATGTAAAATATGAAAGCATTTATAAGGCAAGTGAACTGTTTTACAAAACTCCTCAGGAAAATGGGCTTCCGGGGAATGCAATGAGTATTAAATCTAGACACCTTGATATTCACATGTTAACTTTGGCATTTTTATGGAGTTGGTAGCTCTCATTTACTCTTCTTTCATCTGATATCTAATTAATTAGGTGGTTGTTAATTAGTCTTTAAATACATAATAATAAAAAGAAAGAAATAATTATAAATATCCTTGTGGACATTTTAATTATGGGTTGTGATTTGTACTTGCATGTAGATGGATTAAGCACTCAAAAGTCACAGTAAATGTAGCGTGCCAGCTAATAGGTCCATGTGACATTTCAGTCATGTTAAAGTAGTCAATTCCATATTTGTCATTTATCCTTGTATCATTAGATAACTAATTAATTAGGTAGCTGTTAATTAGTCTTTAAATACATAGTAATTAAGAGAAAGAAAAAATTACAATTATCCTTGTGTACATTTTACCTGGTGACCAAATTCAAGGAACAAACATACGAAGCAAACAACAATTTGAGATTTTGTAATTGGAAAACTTAGACTAAATGCTTAGGAAGTTAGAAAATTGTATCTTGGGGTTATAAAAAACTATGTCAAATATGTTTTAGAATTCAAATTGCAATGTTATCATAGAGCAGTCAAGTAATATTGCTTGATAAAATAATTTTAGACTTTGTGCAAAAGAGCAGTTAAATTCATTGCTAGAAGATTTGTGGTACAAGAACCTATGGCAACTAGTTTGTGTAGTTAATCTGATTTACATTTATACTTGTGTCTCTTGAATCTAAAAAATGCTTGCTAGTGTTTTAATGGTTTTGGCTATTAGTATCCATCGCAGTAGGAGTATTATATGTTGCAATTGTAATTTTGGGAGTTGTTTGCATTTTGGTCATTTCCTTGAGCTTAATTGCTATTCTTTTAGAAAAAAAAACAAATGGTCTTCGTTTTCTAATCAAAGCTTATTACATGGTGCAATGCTTTTGATCGGAAGAAGAGAGGTGGTGTAGCGGTCCAGCTGTAGCAAATTCTTCAAGAAAAGAGTACAAGGCGAGTTTCTAGAATGAACCTTCTACTTTGTTTACAATTACATAGAGTAGACAAAGAAAAAGGTTAATTCAAGATTCTCACTATATTGATTGTACTTGTAGTCATATCATTGCTTTGTGTTACAAGGACAATCTTTACAAATGGGTATTGTGAGTGGCATATGCTAGATGGTTCATAAAAATTAAGCAATTGGGGTTCAAAAGTAGATCTTTGTTACAATATTATGGCATCAGAAATGCAATTATTATCCAATCAATTTCTTTGGTGGCTAATTGCACTTTATAATTTAAACATAGTCTTTTCTATTTTGAGAGTTTGATTCTGAATCCATATGCATACTTTGATTAAAACTAGTGGCTAAAGGTACATAATTCATTGATGCAAAATAGCCTTTAAGTACATAGCAATTAAAAGAAAGAAAAAATTACAATTATCCTTGTGTACATTTGAACTATTAATCAAAGGCAATTAACAAACTAGCACTAGAAAACCATGTGCATGTTAATGTGTTGGATAACATGTATTTGTGCATAGGTGTATATGGATTCTATGAGTTGTGATTTCTACCATTATGTGGCAGTTACTATTACTTGTACAGTCAAGCCACATGCAAGTAGAATTCATAGTTCATGGCATCTAGATACACTCAAGGACAAATACAAATCAAGGTTGTTGGCATCCTGATAAGAAAGATGATGAGTTACATCCAATTAATGTATGTCACAACATCTTATTGAATGAAGATGATTTGGATAGGGAGGTTACAAATGAGAACCCTTATTGGTGTGTGGCTAATGCTCTTTTTGGAGACTTGTCAAGAAAATTGCATGCCAATACTATTAGAGAACAGGTGGAATCAGATTTATTGATTGACTATGATTGATGGGTCAAATGTGTACAAGGATAGTTAAATAATTAGGCAGCTGCTAATTAGTCTTTAAGTACATACTAATTAAAACAAAGAAATAATTACAATTATCCTTGTGTACATTTGAACTGTTGATCAAAGGCAGTTAACAAACTAGCACTAGAAAACCATGTGTGTGTTAATATGTTGGATAACATGTACTTGTGCATAGGTGTATATGGATGCTATGAATTGTGATTTATGTTTGCATGTAGCTGGTTTAAACATTTAATAATTAGTGCTGGATAATGGAATGAAATGAACTTGGGCAAATGGAAATAGAATGTCCCCATGAAATTGAAACATCAATGTTTATGTGGCCTTAACATGATAGTAGATTTGCATCCATGAGACTTATTTGAATCTTAAATGACATACTATATGTGGCGTATTAGCTAATTGGCTTAACATGATAGCTTCCAAACAAGTTAACTCAGCGATCAATCAAGCTAATTGGCTAATGAATTAATTGTGTTGAGTGGTTAGTCATAGTTAATTATTAGTCATCTTTATCCTCCAAATCAGTTAAATCAATCTTGCCTATTCACATTCACAGATACACAATCTTTCTGACCATTTTTCCTACTTTTAATAAAATAGGAGCTTTAGAACATGATATGTACATTCATCTAAGCATGATAAGATGTGGATTTCTAACAGATATTATGGTTTGAAATGATGTCATGGATATGCATACAAAATATGGAAGCACAAGAAAAACATGTGAATTGTTTGACAGAATTCCTCGAAGGAATGTTGGCTCTTGGTGTGTAATGATTGCAAGTTATGCAGAGAATTATTCGTCGAAAAATATTTTTGCAAACTTTCAAGCAAATTAACTAAATAGCTGATCAAGTTAACTGTGAATCAAGTTACTTGACTAATCAACTAAACTAGTTCATTGATAGATCAGTTTTCTTGAATAATTAATTATAGTTAATTATAAATCATCTTTATTCACTAAATCAATTAAACCAATCATGGCCATTCATATGCAAAAAAAAAAATTCTTGAAAAGGCTTTATAGACAAGGAAGCAAATGCAATTGCTAGGTGCAAACCGAAATTGCAAAACCTTCGTCAACATCTTCCTTTGTGTTTCTTGTGCTACAAATATTCAACAAGCTATAGCTGTCCATATTAATTGTATTCCTTTGTCTATGTTCAAGCCATCTGTTTATTCTATTGCTTTCGCTATTATTTCATAAAAGCTCAAATGTCATAGTATATGTGGCGTATCAGCTAATAAGTCCATCTCACATTTCGCTCATGACAATTTAGTTTGTCTCATCTGTCTCTGATACATTAATCAAAGTCAATTAACAAATAAGTCAATCTTACACTTGACTCATGCAAATTAAGTCAATTCTATCTTTTACTCATTAATGAAATTAACTAATCAGCTTAACAAGATAGCTTTCAAACAAGTTAGGTCAGTGATCAATCAAGCTGTTTGACTGATGAGCCAATTGAGTTCAATAGTTAATCATAGTAATAGCAAAAAAATCCTTGTTAGATGATGTCATAGTTGAATTTGCTTTTGTGTGCCTGTCTGCACTTTTGCTATAGCTTGAAGCAATGATGCTTTATGGTTCAAGTATTAAGTGTAATTGGAAACCTTTCTTGATTTAAATTGATTGATTAAAATTTGTTTGGAAACCATACTTACAGTGGTTCTTTAGGCTCGATGCAAAACAACAATATAGTTAAAATGCATAGCAAAAGCCTGTAGAGAACCATGCTCACACTTGTACATTTGGAGTTCAAGAACCTATGATAAATAGTCTGCCAGGTTAATCTGTTTTCAATTAATACTTGTTTCTATTGAATCTAAAAAAATACTTGCTGATTTTTTCGATGTTTTGACTATTAGTATCCATTACACTATCACTATCATCCATTGCAATTATAATTTTGGGAGTTCTTTGCACAAATGTGTTTTGATGCATTGTGAAACCCAACTTGTATTTCTGGGATAAAATGAAGCAAAATAAATAAAAGTATCAATTTGTTACCTTGAGTAACTCGTGTCTTGGTGTTCATTCAATGAGCATAGGATATTTTTCTCTGTCACTGTAAACGTCCCCTTTGTATTGATAAAAGCTGTCAATTTTCAAATCTATGCCTTTGCTTAAATTTATTTGTATATGGAGTAACATTGTTTTCAAATGAATGACTGATAATAACACATATATTAGAAAACTTTGAATCAAAATACAAAAATCATTAAAAAAAAAATATTTCTCTCTTTGTCTTATATTGCTACAGATAGAGCTTCTTTTCAATCATCATATGTATACTCCATATTTTCCTAGACTAACTGTATTAACTTAGAGATTCTTGACAAATTTCCAGAAGAACTGACTATTTTCATCTTTTCATAAGCCTCCACTGTACTCCACACTATATTATTGTTGTCTACCTTTCTACCATAAAAACTTGTCTACATATGGCAAATGACTAAAATTACACATCCTTTTGTTGGATTGTTTACCATGTTCTACCACCTTAATAAGATCAGGTACAGCCATAATGTATTAAAAACGAATTTATAACTGTGCAATGCAATCAAGCCCTTGTTTTCCAAGTTATAGCCAAACAAACTATATGATTATACCACAAATGGAGATTCTTAGTCCAAACAAGAGGGAATAAAAACATAAGATGCAGTTGTTAGCCAAGACCTTCATTGCTCCCTTGCTACTGGTAGATATCATAAAAAAGTACAAACCTATTTCTAAGATGACAATGAATTTAAGGCACTTGAAATAAGTTTGTCTCTATAATATTGCCCACACTTATTTATCCCCAGCAGCTATGTATTGGCTTATAGGTAGATATAACAGTTGAAAATGCTATCATAGACATATATTCACAATGTGGAAATATAGACAAGGTCTAGGAATTGGAAACAAGGAATACATAGGAAACATAAGCTATGAAATACAATGACATGTAGCATAAACAAGTAACAGTTTAAACTCCAATAATCTATGAAAAAGCTTTTATGAACATTGATTTTTTATCAATTACTTTTGCAAAATACACGTACAATAATGCAAAAAGGGTATCTGGTAATTTTGCTATCAATTCATATCACCCAAGAACTGCTTCTGACAGAGACACACTTCCTCCTCCATCTGTTTTAGTTTAGCAGAATCTGGTCAAGAACTTTATTTTGTTAAATGAAACAATTAGGAATTTGGAAAATAGAAAAAACAATGGATTCTTGAGCTTTCTAATTCATTATGATTTTTCAATTTTTTTACCTCACTTTTACAGCATACTGAATAACAAGCAACTAAAAACAACATTCAGAACTCTACAATGCTCTTGTAGAATGAGAACACAAACAAGTATTCAAGGGTACCTATGCTATTTACTTCTGCTCCAAACTCTAAAAGAAGGCTTGCACAGTCTTTGTATCTATTTGTTGTTGCAATGTGCTAAACACACTATATCAAAAAGATTTGTCATATTGTTCTGAACTCTCAATAAAAAAGAATCTCTATATCCTACCATCAAAGAAAATGCATTAAAGTCAAAGGAGTTTGAAATTGAAGATAACAAACCTAATAGCACTCACTTGGATAAACTGTTTTGTATAGTCTGAATTTTATTGGTTCCTAGCGTCAAGTCAGGAAAACTCATGCATTCGGTTGGAATGCTTTTAACTAGCAGCATTAGGTAATCACATTTTGGCATTTAACATACTACTTATTTTTTTGTATAATTTGAATTTGGAGAGCTATTTTTTATATTGGAAAATTAGCATTTATCTATTTCCCTATTCGTCTGAGTAGCTTTATAAATCATTTTTGTTTTGAAAATTTGGGAAAATGCTAACGCATAGATTGATTAAATAAATTTAAGCAAAGGCATAGTCTTAAAACTAGTGGCTAGAGGTACGTAATCCATGAATGCAGATTAAATGCATTAAAATATCAGGAAAATGCGAGCGCATAAATTTATTAAATAAATTTAAGCAAAGGTATAGTTTATAAAACTAGCGAGTAGACATACGTACTACATGAATACAAATTAAATGCATTAGATGGCATCTGGCTCAAGGTGAAGGCGTTGGAATGGCTTGGTGGCCACGTGTGGCCAAGGTACTTTGGTCATTTAATATAGAGTTAAGCCACTTGCTATGCATCTCTATTACTTTGTGTGTGTTGTTTTTGTGTTCTGTAAGTGCATGTTCTGAGGAAGAGTTTGTAGCCACTGAGCAGGAGATGTTATAGTTGCAGAGTCCAGACCCAAAAATGAGTTACTTGAGGTGATAATTTGTTATTTTCCACAGTTTCTTATTTTAAGTGCATAATGAAGCTGTGTTTCATAGTGCTTTAGTTAGACTATCACTATCACTTTGTGCCTGATGTGTCGGTGCATGTATGTATGTATGCATGTCTCTATGTACATATGCATTTATCTATGTGCATATCTATGTAAACATTTGTAGATGCATATATGCATGTATGCATATGTCTCTGGAAATATCTATGCATATATGTATTTATGCATATATGTATGTGTGTATAGATGCATCTATGTGTATATGGATGCATGCATATATGTTTACGTCCATACATGCATTTATGCGTGTCTACATGGATGTATCTATACATATATATACATATGTATATATATATATATGTGTGTTTCTATATATCTTTTCTATGAGAGAGTTTACAGTGACAGGGCAAAGGTTGTCATGGTTCCAAAAAGGACACTTGTAGACAAGTTACTTTAGGCAATAAATAGTTATTTTCATCAGTTTTCTTTTATTTTAGAGTCCATAGGAAGATTGGGTTTCACAGTGCTTAGCCTATGCTAATCTTCATAGACTAGTTCCTCGGATGAACAATTGTCTTTTCTCCAATGTACAATATGGGAGCTTAATGATAACTTGGTGCTTATGAGTTCTCTAAAGATTACATATCTTCAATTACTACAAAACTGTTCCATAGTGCAAACTTTAGAGCCACTGTGCTATTAGCATGTGCCATAATGGGACCTTTTGAACAATATGTGGACAATGTGTTGAGAAGGCTTTGCAAGCTCTCAGGAAAATGCAATTTATAGATATAAGCCTAAACTCCACAATTGCTTTCAGCTTTCTCGTTGTCATTAAAGCATAAAGGAAAGAGGATTTTTTCCAAACTTCTAATTTATGTGCTTTTACATGATAATTCACCTTATTAATTAATGAATCAAATTATCTTAATTAATTAATCTTCTTTTCCCTTCTATCATTTCATATCTAATTACTTAGGTAACTGCTAAATAGTATTTACATACATAATAATTAAAACAAAGAAATAATTATAACTATCCTTGTGCACATTTGACCCATCAATCAAAGTCAATTAATAAATTTGATTCCACCTATTCACTGATAGTATTCACATGCAATTTCCTTGAGAAGTATTGAAAAAGAGGATTACTCACACACCAATAAGGATTCTCATTTGTAACATCCCTATCCAAATCATCTTCATTGAATAAGATGTTGTGGCATACATTAATTGGATGTATGTCATCATCTTTCTTATCAGGATGCCAACAACCTTGGTTTGTATTTCTCCTTGAGTGTATCTAAATGCCATGAGTTATGAATTCTACTTGCATGTGGCTTGATTGCACAAGTAATAGTAAGTGCTACATAATGGTACAAAATAAACTTATGCAAATGGAAATGAAATGACCCCATTTAGTTAGAAAATCAATATTTATCTGGCTTTCACTATTAAGTGATAGTTGGTGTAGCATTAAACAGTAGCTACAAATTGTTTTTATCATAACTTAATAGTGCTAGCACAGGTTTGTGTTGTTTTTTGGCTTAGTATTAACAGGTTCCCATGCCTTCACTTCTTCAGACGCTTAAGCAAATATGGCATCTATTCCATTGATTGCTCTTAAAGAGCTTATGCCACCATTGCAATAATAGAATTACACTAATGCATGCAAATGCAAAAAAATGTTCTATATTATAGGGTACACAAATAAGAATAAGTATTTTAAAATTATAAAATGTAATTTGCATTATAAGAAACAAAAGTTCTTACTTAGGTTCTTTCTCGTCGAAATGAATCTACATGAGAATTCTGTTTTGTTTTTATGAATAACATAGTATATGTCACTCACTGTACTCATTTGTCTAAATTGTCCTTGTAACAGGGATCAGTGCTTTCAACTATATTTAAACAATCACGCACAAACTGCAACGTGAGGTTAGCATATTAACCTTCTCCCTTTTTTTTTGAAAAAAAACAATGCAAAGTTTTCCAAATATGCGCTTCTAGGAAGATTTCCCATGGTTGTAGATGAAATAGTATATGTTTTTACAGTTTGCTCACTTCTCAATTTTTTCATTGTACTAGGAAAAATTACTTGTGCCTATAATAACAACCAAAATTTGTACATTGTTGAAACTATACTTGATCATTCAATAGCAGATTGCAAGGTCAACTCTCCAAATTGTCTTTTTGCTTTTCTTGAAATGCAATTGAAATTCTTCAATATAATGACTGCATAAAGTTCTTTTTCATGTTTTCATTTTGTCATCTTGTATTCCTCATTTCTTTGAACACAAATGATTTAAAAGGCTGCTTGCACATATAGAAACAGGAAAATGCATTTTCCACAATTGCAATAGT
Organism: Sequoia sempervirens; assembly: GCA_007258455.2. Classification (NCBI taxonomy): domain Eukaryota; kingdom Viridiplantae; phylum Streptophyta; class Pinopsida; order Cupressales; family Cupressaceae; genus Sequoia; species Sequoia sempervirens. The sequence goes on along the minus strand of VDFB02000015.1, from coordinate 103,223,300 downwards.
AATTTGTCTTTGAAAAATAGAACAAGTTTTGCTTATGTGTTAACTAGTAATACTTCCTCTATAAAATATCCATAGAATAGAATGAACTGCTAGAATGCAATTTTTAAACCCTTTTTACAGTTTCAAATAGCCTATAAAGTCATAAGTCTTTGTTTTATGTCAACTGGTTTTTACCTATATGCATTTAAGGCAATTTTGTTCATAAGACTACTTATATCTATGGCAAGTTGCTATGCATTGTGCAAGTGAACATGTGTTTAATCTTCCTGTATTGCAAAAAAAGACCACAAAGTTAATTTCGAAAGCTAACATGGCACATGAGTACAATGAATGATGTACTACATTACTCATAGACATGACGCAATATTTTTCCATGGTCTTGTTTACATGCAAAATAACATTAACCACAATTTTTTTTTCTCACATTGCCAATTTCACTGTGTGCTATAAACCTCTACAGTAAGAGAAAACTGACGAAAGAAACTATTTATTGCCTCAAGTAACTCATTTCTGTTTCTAGACACTGTAACTATAACAAAGTCTGCTCAATCACTGTAAACTCTCCTAGAACAAAGACTTGTAGAATAGAAAAACAATTTGCGCAAAGTAATAGTCATGCTTAACAAGTGACTTAAGTCTATAACGAATGAACAAAGCAACCTGGCTATACATGTCCAACAAGCCATTCCAGTAGTTTCTCATCTAGCCACATGCTATTTAATGCATTTACTTTGCATTTATGCACTGTGTGCCTGCACCTGTGAGTTTTAATCTCTTTTTTTTATTATTTAATTGATCTATGCCTTCGCTTTTGCTCAATGGACCTATGCCTTTGCATTTTCCTCAAATTTTTAAAACTCTAATGATTTTTAAAGCTATTCCCACAAATAAGAAAAGCCATAGATCTTCTTTGATCAATCAATGCCTTTGCATTTCCCTGATTTTTTTAAAACAAAAATGATTTATGAAACTATTCTCTACATGCCACTTAATTCATGTTTATGTGAATAGCTTTTAAAATCATTTGCTCTTTGAGAAAATCAATCACTCAGAAGTACATAGAAACAAAGGAATCCAATTACACAAAACATTTAAAGACCATAGCCTGAGATTGACAATGTGAGCAAAAAAGATTCTTATCCACCATTTCTTGCATGTAAACAAGGCTACCTGAAAATATTGTTTTGTGTTTGTGGCATTGAAAGTATACATCATGCATTGTACTCATTTATCCAATTTGTCAATGTAACAGGAATAAGTACATACAATCCTGGTGGGGGGCAGTGGATGACAAGGTCAGGTTGAAGAATTAATACTATTTTTCCCTTGTGCTTCTAAAAAATTGTTTGTTGTATAATATGTCACGTAGGCTTCTGCTACTACTCAAGATCCATTTTCCAACATATATAGAGATTATTATTTTCCAAGATGCTCGACAACATGAATAATACTATAGAATGCTATTGAGTAAAAGCACATAGGCGACATAGGATAAAACTATGGATTTTGTAATCTAGATGATAGCGTTTGATACTATTCATACATAGCATCTGCTATTCTCAAACACATTAGGATACAAAAGAAACAAATAAAATGATAGACATTGACACCTATGAATTGACAAAGTGCCCCAAATATCAAACATTGACTACGCGCTTAAGAGTGAGGGGCTTTGCAGATTAAGTACTTTTGCATACAATGTTGGCGATTGTTTGTTTGACTCATTACAACTACTGCTTAACAATCGCTACACATCAATTCAACTACGAAACGGAGCTATAGATTACTTCTTGAGTTGCCTTCAAAACAAGGACAAAGAAGCAATAAAATCATACAACTATGAACTAGATCCTGATACTCTATATACATTGCACAAAGTACATGATCCGCAAACATATTTCCGCAGAATGCGATTATTTGAAAAGCCACAGGCATATTGCACTGTAAGTGGATTGTGGGGTGACTTATTCTACATTCACTGGATATCCAAATGGTTGAATATACAAATATGCCTTTGGTCAAGAACAACAGCAAGAAGGTACTTACAGTTCAATAGTTCTGATTACACAGAATCAGTCTCTATACTATTTCATGACATGAATTCTTTAAGTGGACACTTCGAACCATTGTTAAAAATTGAAACACAAAACGTAACTTCAAAACAGCCCGTAGGTTCACATGAAATTTAAAAACTGTACACAAAGTATCATCGAATATCAAACATTGACAATGCCCTTAGGGCTAAAGGCCTTTGTAGATTAAGCACATTTGCATACAATGCTGGCGATTGTTTGTTTGACTCGCTTCAAGTACTACTTAACAATCAGTACACCTCAACTCATATACTAAATGGAGCTATAGATCATTTCCTAACTTGTCTTCAAAATAAGGACAAAGAAGCAATTAAATCATATAACAATGAACTAAATCCTAATACTTTATATACATTGCACAAAGTACATGACCAAGAAACATACTTCCGCAAAATGTGATTGTCTGGAAGACCATGCACAGACCATAGTGAATGTGGATTGTGGGGTGACTTGTTCTACATTCACTAGATATCCAAATGGTTGAAAATACAAATAAGCCTCTGGTCATTAACAATATCAAGAAAGTACTTAGATTTCAATGATTCTAGATATACAGAATCAGTCTCTATATTGTTCCATGATACAAACCCTCTGGCTGGACATTTTGAGCTGCTTCTAAGAATCAAAGCCCAAAATCTAACTCGCCAATGCTCAACAAGCTTACTCCAACTTAAAAAGTTGATCAGAAGTCGTCCACAATACAAAATTACTTATTTGAACAAGACACATGCTTTGCCAAAAAATAAGAAGAATTTGATACCACTTGTCACAGCAAACAATTTTAAACATAAATCAACAATAAGACTTAATCACCTGAAGAACTTGATTAGAAAAGAAAAAACAAAAAGAAAGTATACCTACCAGTCCAAAGAAAAAAAAACATTGTCACCAATAGAAATTTATAAAACAGCAATACAAGATACACCAAAATACCCATGTGCAATTTTCCAAGTGCTCTGTTTGAACAAGGACATTAGGATATTCAAAGAAAAACAAAAAGAACTATACTATAAGCTACTACAATCAGATTCCTTACCATTCACAGATTTCATATGCCATGTATGCTACTTTGCATTAAAACAGTCCACTATTCCAAAGTATGCTACCCCATAGAAAATAAGAACTAATAGACCATTGTGCTATGTGCAAAATTTAACTCAGCTAGAAGAATGACTTGTCTCACTTAGAATTGCATTTGCATAGATTTGGGAACTAGGGTTCAAAAGGTCTCAAATAGGCCTAACAGGTTCTATTATAAATGTTCATGTTGACATGAACATTGTACAAAGAGCATTACCACAATCAATTAACAACACACAAACAATTGTTGTTTCATTGAAAAGGTGCTTACAATACAAAAATGCATTTCAAAAAGGCATGGTGTGCCCAAATGTCATCATGCAAGCTTTGACTCAATTAACAAGGACACCATTATACAAAATGCACAAAGTCCACATAAACCAAGATTGGCAAGAAGTTCTCCAATGCACTCAAGAAAACGAAGACAATAGTCCACAAAATACAAGTGAAACAGAATCAGATAGTGAAATAGAAAATGAAAACCCATCAGAAACATTGATACATGGATTTACTGAGTCTAGAAGTATCCATAACATGGAAGACAAGATTATTGAAATTGCACCTACAAGAGGACAAGTATCCAATTGGAATATTTAAGGACATGTATGCTAAAGAAATGAATTTCCCAACTTTATTCTTTGGCAAACCACGTGATAATGACATTGTAAAAAACTTTACATATCAAAAAATAGTACGCTAGGAGCTCTTACAGTCACAAAGACAATTTGCATATCATACAACAAACATTTTTTTCAAAGCTATTAAGGTACTAATACAACAAGTACTGTCTACAATGACAATAAGAATCCGAAAAGGCCAGTTAAAAGGATGAAAGCTATTTGCAAAAGACGTTAAACACAAACCAAATCTAGAAAAAATTCTTAAATAAGATATTGGATATGTTGATTTCAAAAGAATAAGAATCTCTCCAGACTATTCACAACAACTTAAGAAAAATGTATTTGCTATGATTAGACAACTAGGACCACCGACATTTTTCATCACTTTCACTAGTGCTGAGCAAAATTGGGATCCACTAATTCAAACATTACAAGAGCTGCACAATCTACACCAATCAGCACAAAACCGTCAAGAATCTAATGACCCAACACACATTGACAAATTTGAACTAATCAAGAAAGACCCTATCACTTGTGCACGTTACTATAAACATAGAATAAATGCAATAAAAAAATTGATACTTACAGATGACTCTTTCTTTGGAAATGTCATTGATTACTTCTCAGTCACTGAGTTCCAAAATTGAGGAAATGAACATGATCATTTCCTCATATGGGTTAAAAATGCACCAATCTACACAGAAGATAACAATGCGGACATCATAGCTTTTGTTGATAAGTATATTACTTGCGACACCAAAAATTTGGAACCTGCTTTAGCAATGCTACACAAACATCATCATACAAAGAAATGCAAGAGATCAAGAAAATGACTTTGTAGATACAATTTTCCTTTTCCACCAATGCAAAAGTCAACTATACTTTTACCAATACTCCAAAAGACTGAAGCGATAACTGCAAATGCCACTGACATCTTTGCAAAACTCCAAAAAGAAAACTATGACGAAACATTCACTTTTCAAATGTTCTTGAAAGAAATAAACTTAACTGACAATGAATACATTGAAGCTTTGAGCTCAACATTAAATAGGCCCACGCTTTTTTTACAAAGAAAACCATCACAAATATGGAACAATAGTTTTTCAAGGAAAATTCTAGATCTTTGGAAAGCTAATACAGATGCACAGTTTGTCTCAATGCATATGTTGCTGCAATGTATTGTAGCTCATATATTGCAAAAGTAGACAAGTCAATGACATATGCATTCAAAAGCATACGTACAGACCACAAGCAAGACAATATTGATGCAATATGAATGGTGAGTAAACTTGGAAATTCCATGCTTAACTTGCAACAAATGTCATCACAACAAGCTGCACATATTGTTTTGTCACTGCCATTAAACTACAGTTCAAGAAAATGTATATTCATTGATACACGATCTGATAATGATTGCACATTTATAATAAAATATGTTAAACAATTGAGCAATGAGCCAGACGAATCAGAAAATGTTCTTACGAAATCTATTATAGACTACTATTTAAAACGTCCTGAAACAACAGTGGACATATGTCTTGCAGAATTTGTTTCAAGATACAAAAAATACGGTGCTACAATTGAACCAAAGGAAAAACCAAATGTGGTACGGTTTATCAATTTCAACAAACACTTTGATATAGAGAATCATTGTAGAGAGAAATTGGTTCTCTATGTTCCATTTACCATTAATGAGCATACACTCAAACAAAACTTTGACTCTTGGGAACATGCATACATGTACCATGGACAAACCATTCAAACAAATAGTGCAAAGTTCATCCACAGCACAAACTCCGCATGGGGTGACATTGACAAAGCTATAAATGATCTTCAGTCTCTTGAAGATGAAAAGCTCATTGACCTAGCAATGCAAGCAAAGCTTCGCCAGAAAGAACTATATGACATACAAACAGACCTTCCAAACATAGGTCGTTCTAACCCAAATACCATGCATTCCAATGGATTTGAAATTGCAAAGCACCCACAGATTATAGATAACAATGAATACTACAAGTTAAGACGAATGTTAAATAAAGAACAACAAGCAATTGTTAAAGATGTTCTCATAAAAAAGATGAAAAATCCACAAAAGCCATTGCACTTGTTTTTGACTGGGGGAGCTGGAACAGGAAAGACTTTTACAGCAAAGGCCATCTACCAAGCTCTCATTCGCATGTATAGCAATTCTGTTGACAATAATCCAGACAAACCCAAGGGCTTATTAACTGCATATACAGGTAAAGCAGCATATAACATAGGGGGATTCACATTACATTCACATTTCACATACCTTTTAACACATCAGAATTCCTGCCACTGAACACTGAAGTGCTTGACACTATGTCAAAGCACTATGATCAATTGCGCATACTTCTTATAGACGAGATATCATTAGTTGGCTCAACATTCCTACGGTATATTGATAGAAGACTACGAGACATAATGCAAATGCCTACAACATACTTTGGAAACCTTGATACAATATTTTGTGGTGACCTTTACTAGGCACAACCTATCCTTGACTCTGTGGTTTTTGAAAATAGGCCTACTCCAATTGAATTAATGCCTTATAGTTTCTGGAAAGACCATATAAAATGCTATTCATTGGTGACTACCATGAGACAAAAAGATGAAATATTTATTTCAATCCTTAATAGACTATGAGTAGGCATTCAGACAACTCATGACATAGACTATCTCAACAAAATTTGCTTTCGTCCTGTACCATTTGATCCATTGCTTCCACACCTTTTCTATAGGAGAATTGATGTTCAAGCACATAACAACAAAATGCTATCAATCATTCCAACCCAAATGATAGTGCTAGATGCAATAGATGAACTTGAGGAGGACCTTAATGCAATAGGAGTATACAGTCAAATGACACTTCCATCACAAATATGCTTGAAACCAAACATTCTTGTTGAACTTTATGCAGGAAATTACAATGTTCAAGATGGCCTCGTCAACGGTTCAAATGGAAATTTTAAAGCATATACAGCACAAAACAATATTGATATTGTCTGGATTAAATTTAATGACCCATCAATTGGACATCATCAACACACAAAACTAGCACAATGCTATTCTACTATCATTGACAAAGACTGGGTGCCTATACAATGCATTGCTAGGCCAATCTAGAAAATAACAACAAACAAGAAAATTACAATTAGAAAACAATTCCCAATACAAGTAGCATGTGCACGAACCATACATCGATCCCAAGGATTGACAATGGAGGCCTTGGCTTTTGATCCCATAGGCATTAGACAGCATGGGCTAACCTATATAGCTCTATCATGAACAAAATCAGTAGAATCATTATTTTTGTTACAACCTTTAACTACAAAAAACTTCAAAGTTAAAAAAAAAATACAACTAGAAATGTCTCGTCTCTAGACATGTGCACAATGGAAATTTGATAACCAAAGCACATGTTCAGAAAACAAATCACATATGCTCCTATGTACATTGAACACTCATAGCTTGAAAGCACATGCAGAAGACATTGTCAATGACTATGGCATAATGCAATCTGATATCTTGTGTCTCCAAGAAACACATATGCATCCCTTTGAGCTAAATATCTTGTTGTAGTATTTTGATAGCTTCTCTATACATAACATACATGGCATAGCAACTTTAACCAGGAAACATTTATTCCTGTCAAAATCAAAACAACATGAAACATCAAATATTGAAGCCATCACATCAACAGTAATGCTATCTAACAATGAACTCAATGTTTGTAATATTTATGCAAGACCTGCAACTACCATAGACGAAGTAATCACAATCTTGCAAATAATTATTGCATCCACAAATTCAGAAAACATGTTCTACATTTTAGGCAATTTTAATGTGAACATGTTTTCTGAAAGCAGAAGCAAAAAAATACTTCATAGTTATATGCAGTAGAACAATATACAATTTTTGTTGGACCAACAACATAGCATGGGAAAGTCAGTCATTGACCACATTTGGTCCAACATGACTACAAATATATGCTCTATCTATAAATCATAAGCATATTGGACTGATCACAATCCAATTTTCCTAAAATTGCATGTTTCCCAACAGACAAATTCAACTTTATAGAACTTATAGCCTTATATCACTTTTATGCTTTGCAATGCCTTTTTCAATGCTATATCCATTATTTGTAGGAGATCTTTGTATGAAACTAAAAGATAGTCAAAGCAAATACAAACCACACAAGAAGAATCAGCATAGCGGTAAAGCACTCATAGTATTATTCCTTCATACTCATTCACCCAAATCACAAATATTCAAATAACATTGTTCCAATTCTTTGCAGGATGCCAAAAGATGTATAAAAAAGACAGGAAAAACAAGTGCAAATTGCACAGGAAGAGTCAGCACAACGGTAAAGTGCTTGGTTCTTCATTGTACTGCCATTTGCCCAACATGCTAATATTAAATTAGCATTCAATTGACATTATCCTTATTCCTTGTAGGACAAGAGTTAAGAAACCTAAGATTGTTTCAATCGAACAGCTAAATGCAAAAAGAGTTGGAGACACCTTCCAAGGTGATTTGCTTGTTGTCTACAAAGCAACTTTGGATAAGGCCAACAAAACATGGGAAATGTTGTGTACTGATTTAAAAGATCACAAAGCAGAAATGACAATCACGTTAAATGTTAGTGGAAACCTTGTGTATAAACATGAGCCTAAAATAGTCTCGGGGTCAGCTATCTCAATCTCAGATTTCCAAGTTGCACCTAGGACATATTATGACAGAGGTGACTGTGATTGCATTTTGATTTTAACAGACATAAGCACCAGTGAAAACATCCCACGCCTCTTTCAAGAGTACAAATTCATTCCAAGTACGACTATCAGCCAACTGCTAACAACTATAAATGAGTACCCAGCTGGCACAATAGTTGTACTAGTAGTTGGTGCCAAGAAAATGGGTACCCAATTTGTTGTTGACATCAAAGATGGGCACACTGACATAGACAGAGCACAGGTATTTCGGTCTACAAAACTTTTCCCTGTTCTTTCAGTGTCAACCTTTTCTCGTTCCACAGTGGTCTCTATAAAAATTTCCATAACAAAATCTAATTCTCTCATTGAATCACAGGTGCTATTACGGTCAACATATGAGCAAGAATATTTTGCAATCGAAGACCAGTTGCATACAAATAAAACACCTGCAATGCTTTTCAAGAATGTTGTAAGAAAAACAGATCAAAAGAACACGTTTCACACATGTCGGTCAACATTCATCTATAACTTGAATGAAAAAAGAAGCTTTGAAAAACTCAACAGCCTACTACATTCAACTTTTAAGGTAATGACATTCATTTTTTTTTCAACTATCGCATCCAAACCTGTATTTTTTGTCTCCTCTAACAATTTTGAACCATATTCTATAGGTTTCTGGTACTCTAAAAGCAGCAAATGCATTTTCCAATCCATTTCATGCATGTTGTCCAAAATGCAAATGCAAATTCACTGCGTATGGCACACTCCAAGAAAAAACTGCTCACTGCAAACAGTGCAACTAGCAAGTCAATTATACATTCTATTTCCAACTTAAAACTATCATTACAACTTATGACAATCAAACAATTCAGTCTTTAATTGACCAGGTCACCATGCACCATCTATTGCCCAAACTACAAAACCTCGGCTATGAAGACTATATCAAGGACAAGTCAGCAGTGGTATTCATCCTACAGGACTTCAGCGCTAAAGGACATTTTAGCCTTGACCAAAACAATGCAATTGTTGAAGCCATTTGCATTGGAAAATAGACAGGAAACATCACCAGAAGGTAAAAAAGTCATTCATATGTAAACTTTTTCTCTTGTGAACCAGCACCTCAAATCACCGTCCATACAAACTATGTTTCTAATACGTAGCATTTTCTTGGCTTTACAGGAAACTAGGAATACAGGAGTACAAATTTACATTGTTTAGACTTTAATTTTTTTTCCTTTCCATGCTCCAAGACATTTCACTGGTTTTGATGTGTTAAAGACATCTTTGGTTTTCAAATACTCTATTGCTATTATACATTTAGACACTTTTATAGGTTACTATGTTAAAGTCTTCTCGAATATGGACATCTAAAAATCTAATTTTGTTTTTTGCACCTACGAAGATAGTGGTTCTCTATGTACATCCGACATATATGTTCAATAATTATTAGCCCTCTATGCATAATTCCATTCAAACTATATAGTTTAAATGTTTCCTTTTGCATTTTGTCGTTTCTAGCTTTTCCAATATTTGCTCTCTGTTTGTTATGTTTTCAAGTGTTTATGGTGACTGAGTAGAAGTTGTTATGGTTGCACACTCCAAACCCATAAACAAGTTACTTGAGGCAATAAATAGTTATTTTCCTCTGGCTTTTTTCATTTTATGCTGTTAATGCAACCAAGTCTCGACACTGCTTTTATGCATTGTACTTTATAGTCACTTTTCCATCATGCATTCTAATGTATAAAGTGCATCCCTGTATAGAGAAATCCATTTGTTGCTTTCCCTGCATCTATGCATATTTACATGTATATATGCCTCTATGTCCATATGCACATATGCACATTTTCATGTATGCATGTATTCATCTAAGCTTCTACGTATCCCTATATGCAATTGTGTATACATGTGTCCATGAATTTATGGATGTGCCACTCTAGCCTTGTAGCAATTTATTCTATTCTATGGATATTGCATATAGGAACACTAATTAGCTCTTTCACCGTAGACAACAGTTGTTTTCGTAAATGCCAAATCGAGCTTATATGTATCAAGCTACATATATACTCAGACTTAAAACTACTGATTTATGATCTCTATTGTTCCATTTTCGTATACATGTAACTATTCCAATCAAATGTGTAAAGCATTCATGTCCAAAGAAATTAGAAAAAGGAGTGGCAATATGTTACAGAACCTTGTGTTATGCCTTTATAGCAGTTTTTTCATTGCATTTCAAGAAAAGCACAAACTAAAATTTTATTCATATTATTTCATCTATGGCATTTACAGCTTTTGCAATAATTATTGCAGGCATAGAGTTCAGTGTTAAATAGTTCTATTGTTCATGTCATGGCTTCAACATTCTTCATGTCAAATTGCATTATGTGACAAAGTTAACATGTGAAAACCAGAGTGTCCATTATGAACACTTATTGCATTCCATTGGACCACATTTCTTTGAGGAGTTTTTTTGAACAATTCGCTTCCCTTGTGTATGCTTCCATATTTTGCATATGTGCCTATGAGCACATTAACTATAATAGTTCACAAAATTCCTTTATCCTTTATGCTTTCATCATAGCGAAAAAGCTCAAAGCAATTGCAGAGTTTAGATTTACAGAACACAGGCTTATAGAACACAAAAACAACACATAGAAAGTAATAGAGATGCATAGCAAATGGCTTATCTCTATATTAAATGACCAAAGTACCCTGTCCACATGTGGCCACCAAGCCATTCCAGTGCGTTCACCTCTAGCCAGATGCCATTTAATGCATTTGCTTTGTATTCATGCATTGCGCTCGCATTTTCCTGATATTTAAATGCATTTAATCTGCATTCATGGATTGCGTACCTCTAGCTGCCAACTTTTACACTATGCCTTTGCTTAAATTTATTTAATCATTCTATGCGTTCGCATTTTCCCGGATTTTTAAAACAAAAATGATTTATAAAGCTACTCGGACGAATAGAAAAATAGATAAATGCTAATCTTCCAATATTAAAAATAGCTCTCCAAATTCAAACTATACAAAAAAATAAGTAATATGTTATATGCTAAAATGTGATTGGCCGATCCTGCCGGTTAAAAAGCATTCCGAGCAAATGTATAGGCAAATTAAAAATGGGTTCATAGGAAAGAGCTTTTGATTATGAATCCATATGCATACTTTGATTACAACTAGTGGCTGAAGGTACATAATTCATTGATGCAAACGCAATGCATTGAATGGCATCTGGCTAAAGGGGACACTGTTTGGATTGCTAATTAGTCTTTGAATATATAACAAGGTTCAAGGAGAAAACTCTCATTATCGCACACGTTGACATAATTTTGGTTCCAAAGCTCTCTTAATGGGAGTGCTTTGCAGTAATAAAAAATATACAAACTTTATAGGGCTCAAATGCATAAAGTAAAATGGACAAGAGGGTTTCTACATAATTCCTATCAAACACAAATGAAACCTTCTTATTTCATCAAGAAATTTGAATAGATAATACTAAAATTAGTTTAAAATATGAATTTATAATCAAACTATAAGAATGCCTTAAAGCACTATGAAACCCTACTTGCATTTCGCAATTGTGAACAAAGAAAAAGGTTCATTTTAGAAACTCACCCTGTACTCTTTTCTTGAAAAATTTGCTACAATTGTAGAATTTAGGTTTACATTGTTCCAAACTTCTCATTACAGCACAGGTTAATAACACATTGGTTCTAAAGCTCTCTCTATGGCACAACTCTACAACAATTGAAGATATATAGTCTTTACAGGGCTCACATGCAGTCAACAGTATAGACAAAATGGTTTTTACATAATCCCTTTCAAACCACATTTCATGGATCCACATTTATTCCACAACTTTTGTCAAACAGTTCACTTTCCTTTTGTATGTTTCCATTTTTTGCATATGTGACTATGAGGACGATACCTATGACATTTGACAAAATTCTTCTATTTACATGCATCCATGCATCCTGCCCAGAGATACACATATACATGCATGTCCATGTGTACTGCAATACATGCATCTATGTATGCATGCACCCATGGATCTATGTATCTATGCAACTTCATATGCAATCCATGGATATTTCCATACATGCATATTTAAGCATTTATGTATCCAACTATGCATCCATCTATCTATCCATGCAACTATGTTTCTATGTATTCTTCTACCTATAGATGCATCCACGCATATATGTATCTGTGCTTCTATGTACATATGTAGACACGCATCTATCCATATATGTGTCAATGTATCTATGGATACATCTATTCATAGATACATGTATCTACGCATCTATGGATACCATGATAGATGTCCACATCCATGTATCTATGGATACATGTATCAAGTAGCCCGTTTCTGGCTCTTGACTCTATAGCAACAACATCTCATGTGACTACACAGATCTGCAGAATAACAAAAATGAAACACTCAAAGTAATCACAATGCATCTCTAGTCACTTAAATCTATATTACATGTTAACTCCACATTCCATTTAATGCATTCACTTTGAAACACAAACAAGAAAACAGCTAAGTACCACTTTCCAAATTAAAAAAAAGAACTTTTGAAACATCAACTTTCAGAATTAAATACCAATATGCACAAAGTGATCACATTACCCCAACTAGATGACTATGAAGCACATGTTACCTATGCAATCTAAAATCTAAAGATACATACCATCCTTATGCACCTATGCACAAGTACATACTGTCTAACATATTAACATGTACATGGTTTTCCACTGCTGCTTTGTTAATTGGCTTTGACTAATAAGTGAAATCTGCAGAAGGATAGTTATAATTATTTCTTCCCTTTATTTCTTTCAGTTCCCAACCCCATGGGGTCATTCTATACTTACTATTAATTGTTTAATACAACTACATGCAAGTAGAAATCACAACTCATGGCATCCTTATACACTTATGCACAAATACATGCTCTCTAACATATTAACATGCACATGCTTTTCCATTGCTACTTTGTTAATTGGCTTTAATTAATAGCTGACCTGTGCACAATGATAATTATCATTATTTCTTTCTTTTAATTGTTATGTATTTAAAGACTAATTAGCAGCTACCTAATTAATTACATATGCATTATTACAATTGTAAATCAGCACTACAAACTCGATAACAATGACACAGTTAACATGCCACTATCAAGGCATTCAGTCTAAATACTCATTGATTACTATATGCTAAACATACTTCAATTTTATATGCTTTCGTATATGCATATATAAATGTGTCTTTTTCTTCATGTCATTATGTATCTATGTATCCATAGATGCAATCATGCATATATCGATTTATGCATATATCTCACCATCTCTCCATGCATCTGTCTATATATGTATGGATGTATCTATGGCTGCATGTATACATCAATTTATGCATATATGCACCTATGAATTGCATGCACACATCCATGTATATATGCATCTATCGATATCTTGCATGGGTACATGTATATATGCATGTATGGAATCATGCACCCATGTATTTGTCTTTGTCTCTGCCCATCTACAAATGCATCTATGCATATTTCTACACATCCATGTATTTGCACACCTCTCTCTGTAACATATCTATCTCTATCTGCATTCATGTGTCTATGCATCCATCTATGCATGTCTACATGTACTACATGTACATATGCATTTGTGCATGCATATACAATACTCTTCCTTACAGCACAGGCATGTACAACAGAACACAGCATCCACAAAGCAGCTGCGATACATTGCAACTGGCTTAACTCTATATTAAATGGCCAAAGTATGCTGGCCACCCATTGCCACCAAGCCATTCCAGCGCCTTCCCCACCAGCCAGATGCCATTTAATGCATTTGCTTCAATTATTTTGACCTCTCTATGTGTTCGCATTTTCTTGATATTTCAATGCATTTAATTTGCACTCATGGATTACGTACCTCTACTCACTAGTTTTATAAACTATGCCTTTGCTTAAATTTATTTAATCAATCTATGCGATCGCATTTCACTGATTTTCTATAACAATAATGATTTCTAAAGCTATTCTGACAAATAGAAACAGATAAATGCTAATTTTCCAATATAACAAAATTTAAAGTTATATGTTGATATACATTCATGCATACATTCATGCATATATGCATATATGCCTTCATCCATATTTGCATGTGTATATGAATACATCCTTCCATGTAACATATGCATTTGTATCTATATGCAAATATGCATGCATCCATGTATACATGTATTCATTTCTCCATCTGTCCATGTAGTCCTATTTTCTGTGTATACATGTGTCTGTTGATGCATCCATGCATATATCTGTGAATAGCTCTATGTATTTCTCTCTCCATGCATTTATTGTTCTCTAACGCATCAGCATTTGCATTTTTCCAGTTTCATGATCTTCCATATTTATTGTTTTCATAGTATATGCATAACAACTTCCACTTTGTCTTCTATTTTGACTCTTCTATCCTTAAATATCATTATATTTTTATATCTATTCTTCTCTTGTCGCATTTCGAGGAAGCTCAAGGATCTCAGCACCTTGTTCAGTACGAAGGAGAGTGAGAAATGGGACATGAGTCTTTTTTCTATGTTTATATTGACACACTCAGCCCTATGATGATTTTAAAAAGCATAACCAATAACAAACTAGACATTCTTCCACCCTTTGTTGGAAGAAATAATCACTTCATACCCTATCAATTCCATTCATTTCCATTTCCACCCTTGCACGTCCTTACTTCTCAAATCAAATACATTTCAAAATCCATTTATATGCTTGCCTTGCATCATACCAATGTGTCGCATTCCTTTTTTCATTCAATCCAGCTCACTCATTCAAATTTTTATTTCTTGCATTTATTTTTAAGCATATAACTAAAAAATCATAAATTCATACCATTTACATTCCATTCATTCTCATATCCACTCTCGCATATCCTTGCCTCCCATATCAAATACTTTTCATAACTTATTCATACACCTTACTTGCATCTCATCATTCTCTCAATTGCCTATCTTTGTTGCGCTCACATAACTCATTCTTCTTTTTTACCCTCACCTATCTTTATGTATCTATAGCTCAAATATACCTTCATCCATCACAACAAAATTCACACCATACCAAACAAAGAAAAAGATGAAGAAAATATCAAGGTTATGCAATTAAATACTGAGGGCTTCGAAAATAACAATCATAACATTGAGTTGTATTCAAGAGTTCTTTTCAAAATGTATTTTCTAAATCTTGTTTATTACAGATCCCTAAAAGCGTGAATGACAATTTCTTGAAGCCTAAAATGTGTAATCAGATTTAACAAATATTTACATGTATCCATGCATTCAAATGCATCATTAGATATCCTTTATACACTTGTTCAAAAAACAATAATGTATATGTTTCAAATGCAAATTGTTTCTGACATTTCTAACTTTATGCACACAACCATTCATAGATTCTTGTTTGTGTACCAAATTACATGGACTCATGTATAACTCCATGCATGCATAAATGTTTACATGGATCCATATATTTATGCATTCCTTCGATATATGCATTGGTGATAAATAGTTCATTTTCCCTATTTTCTTGTGTTCGCTATTGCAAATGCAAGTTGAGTCTCATTGTGCTTTGACAAATTTGTATTTCTAATCGATTTTAGTGTTTTCCATTCAAATCTCTCGTTCAAATGTCAATGATGCTTTTCACTCTTCTATGCATTTTGTGCACATGCATACATGTATACATGCATTCATGTGTACATGGATGACTCAAGCATTATTACAAATGTTTAAGATTATTTGCATTTAATAATTCAAACAAAATAGTAATACATTTTTGCTTCCTGAATAAGATCGCAAAGGATGTTTGTTACTGCAAATGTATACATACACCCATGTAAAAATACAAGTATTCATTGGTATATCTATCAAAAAGTCCACGTATTTATTCTTTTCATAGTATATGCATAACAATTTTTGCTTTGTTTTCTCTTTTGACTCTTGTATCCTTAAATATCATTATATTTTTATATCTATTCTTCTCTTGTCGCATTTCGAGGAAGCTCAAGGATCTTGGCACTTTGATTCGGAAATAATTTTTTTTTTTGTTTGCATGTATATCTATTGAGACATTTTTTAGATGATCTAAGCTAGATTTAAACACGGTTTCTAGTTGTCAAATCCACAAGTTTTTGCCATATCATTCCAGTCGTAAAATTACCACCAATTCATTGATTAAATTTAATTATGGTAATACAGTTAGTCTCCTAGAGTTATTGGCTTTTCATTGCTTCATCATTACCCATGTTGAATATGTATACATGTGTCTGTGTCTTTTGGTGTCTGTCAACAAGACTGCGTGCCTATTCTATTCTTTCATTTCTCCATAAATTGTTTTCTGAATCCTTATCTTGTGCTGAAGATGAATCTTTATTTTCTAATTGTGTTGTGAGGCACATGTTAGTAGATGTGGTAGATTTGGTGACTGGAATTGAATTGTTCCAATTAAAAGAGTTTATGCTTATTTTCAACTAAAATATAGTGTATTGAATCTATAATTTTAATCAATTCATGAAGTTTCTTCCCTTATAAAATCTTGTGTATATTTCCTGATATCTTACTTTTAGAATTAAGTTTCCCATTAAAAATTATAATCTAATTTCTCATAATACAATCCCCTTTAATTCTTTTGGTTTTCATCATCTGAATACATTGATTTGATTAGTATTAATTGCTATAATTCTAAATTTATAAACATAATTGCATTACTCTGTATTCATTAGTGTTCCAAATTCAAGATACTATCCATTAGTAACAAATGTTAGATGGAATTGAGTTGATTTGTATTATTTCAATAATTTTGATTTTGGGTTTGTATAGTTATTTCCTTATTTAATGATTAGGTTTTATCCACTCAAATAACATTTCACCGTATTTGGTCTATATGTCTATAGCTATAAATTCAATTATATATTTAAGTTTTCATCATCAATCTAAAAGTCGTCTTCATCCTTGATAATAATTTTATTGTATTTTGTTGAGTGGTTATCACCTTACATTAATATAATAGTTTTGATAATCTAATTTGGATATTATTATTATTGGCATGATGTATCAACAAAGGTATAAGATAGATAGAATTGACTCTATTACCTTTTGGTAACTTGCACCATAAGCGACTTACACAACATACAACACAAAGTTTATATTGGGTCAACATGAACCATTATAGGCTTAAGTTTTATTCATTTATTTATTTAATTTTTGAGTTATCATTAGTTACGACACTTAAGCTACCAACCTATAATGAAATTATTGAGTATGACTAAGTAGGTGATGGAATAGTTGTGAACCTAATTAAAGGTCCTATGTCAAATTAACTGTATGGAATAGGAGATGATGTGGATGGGGTCATATGGATCCATTTTGGGTACAAGTGTGCAATTTTTATAAAAGTGAGTCATGTCATGTGTACTTCTTATCATATCATTCTAATCTAGAGAGAGGAACCTTTGGAATTTATATTTTATCTTATTGATCGATTAGTTGTAGCATTCAACCTTAGCCAAGTCAATTTTGAACTTTTACCATGAGGATATACCCTCTTATTGGTAAAGCTTGTATGGTATCAGGCCCAGATTATCGAACTACAATTCCTCTGTGCTGCGCGTACGTAGGCAAGGCCATCAAAGATGAGCCCCCGAGGAATTAGGTCTGGCCCCTTAGGTTCCCCCACACTTGTTTGAAAACAAACCTATTCATGTGTTAGTCTTAAGTTTGAGGTTGAAATTTTGGGTATTTGTGTTATGTCCTTAGCTTAGTTTGTGTTGATAAGTTGTGGGCATTACATTTGGTATCAGAGCCAGGTTGCAGCACTGGGACCTCTAGTTAGTGTTGACAGTGGGGTGTTAGTTGTGTGAATTTCCCTTGTATACTCATCTTCTTGTCGCGTTTGATTGTTGAAATGATCCTTGAATATATTGAGTTTCTATATTAATTCGTTGTTAAGTGTGGTTGTGGAAATAAAATTTAAAAAAATTAAAAAAATAGTAATTGAAAAGGGAATAGTTATGATGTTAGATTTAGCCGAGTATTATGTATTTTCATGTGAATGCTACATTTCTTTATGAAAGAAGTTATTGGGTGTTCATATACTTAATGTGGTAAAAGAGTAGTGAAATAAGTAATGTTTTTTTTTTTAGGGGAATTGCATATTGGGAGTCTTAAATTGGATAGAAAACGTAAAGATTTAACTATGATTGTGTGATGAGCTTTTTCTCTATGTTCCTTGTGTTGAGTTGAAAATGTATTATTTTTAGTGTGTGGATAAATTAAGTGTACTACTAATTGTACATGATACCTGGAAACCAAATGAATGTGTGTGTTGTGAAACTTTTTCTAGTAGATATGAAAGAAAGATGTTTGATTAGGATAAATATTTAGGTGAAAGACTTAGATCCAAAATTGTAGTATTACTGATAGAAAACCATATAAATTTTAACTATTTAGAGACACAAATATTAAACATATGAATAAGTGAATTTTGAATGAAAATAATGATGTGCTTGTGGTACTCACAAACTAGAGTATGTTTTTTTGTTGGCATGTATTGAACATTGAGTAGACTTGATTGAGAAAATATTTTTATGAATGTCATTAGTTAGGAAGATTCATTGTTATGAAATTAGAATTATGCTAACTTGTTTGAAATCAATGAGATGTTGGTTTAATAGACAATGTATTATGTAAGTGCATATGTTATGATACACCATCTTGTGAATGAGAATGAAATCCATGGATCTCTCATGGTTAGTGTATTTACTTTTGTGCATCAATGAGATAAATTGGAATGTGTGGTGATGCTCAAATTTTACATCTATGAGTAGATTTTACATATTTTGGGAAGAGAAATCTTGGAAGTTGATTCTTGAAAGGTTTATGGAAGTATGGAAATGGTCCTATTGCATTAAAAGATGAAAATTAGAAATGTATTAGCTTTGTATTCTTTGTGGATGTGAATATCATGTAATGGTGGTTATGTTGTGTATTGAGCCAAGTTTTGTGATTGACCAAGCTATAAGAGATGGTGTAATTCATACATTTTGACTCATGTGGAAATAAGTGAAGAAAATTATTGATAAGTTAAAGTGTTGTGACATGTGAATTTGAACTAGTAAATGTGTTGTGCCCAAGTTTGTGATACAGGGTATCCAACTTGGTATTAGGGTGAGTGGACGTTGAGCATGATCCCTTACATGCACCCTTTATGATTTCTTATTTTATGTAAGCCCATCATTTGTGAAATGAGGTAATCATGTTATGTGTGTGTGTGTGTAGTGAATAAAATCTGATATCTCCTTCATGTAAGTCTTGTTCTTATAATGAATGTGTACCCCTAGTGTATGGCTCCCCTACGGGATTGAGAGCCTGCTAGTCTAATTAGGGGTTGAGAGATGGAGAACCTCCATTGAAATCTTAGGATTTTCAATGGAAATTAGTTCCCATAAGTCTCCCCCACACTCTTGGATCACGCTAGTTGATTCATCGTGCAAGCCTAATTCCTTGATGTTTACCTATGGATTGAGGATGGACCTAAGTGTACCCTAGAGATATATTATTGATATTCAGTTACTACATGAAGTCTATGTGGTTTGAGACCACTGTGGTTAGAGACCACCATTTTTCAGCATGCTATTTTATTTTGTGGTTTGAGACCACTGTGGTTAGAGAACCACCATTCCCCTCCTCCCCCTTAAGTGACTTATTTAAAAGTCACGTGGTGATTGTGATGTGAAAATTGTGCAATTGGTTGACACATATTTTATTTATTTATTTATCATTATTGAGACTTTTTATTTGATTGATTAAGCCAGCAGTGTTGAAACTCTTAAAGTTATTTGATTGGTTGAATTTTAAAATTGTCCTTTTTGCCTCAAGGACTTGTTAAATTTCATTTTGAAATTAAGATTTGGATGTTGCAATGTAGCTTCGATTGACTTTTATCTTTGAATTTATAATTTTCTCTTTTTTTATGGGACATTTATTGAAATTTTGGTTTGATCTTATGTTACTTGGTTTGAGGCTTTTATTGTTAATTGCAAACTGCTAGAATATGTAGTAATGTAACTATGTGTAACTATCATACTCATGAGGGGGTCCCTGACAGGTTGTATGGGGGGAGTAGATGGCCTAGGGAATTATTGTTAAAGGGGTTAATGAGACCGGTATGGGACAGTTATAAACCATTTCCCCTCGATCTACCTAATTTTTTTTATGTGGCACTATGATACTATGCATTCTCAGAGGAGAATTTTGGACACTGGTCATCCTCATCCTTAGCCCATTTTGTGTGAGTTCATAATGTGTTTAATGTGAATTTTATGAGTATATGAGTGATGTGAGTATTGCAATTTATTATTGAGCATGAAAATATGTATATGAAATGTATGAGTACATTGAGATATGTTGTTGAAATATGTGAATCTGATAAATGAATATTGAGATTCGTTAAAAAGATGCCAGAATTTGTGATGTATATGATGTGATGCAATATATAAATTTAATTGATTTGATGTAGAATAGGTGTAGAAATAGAAATTAGATATGCATGTGATTAGTATGATTCTTGTTTTTACTTTAGTGACTCTTTTTAAACTAAGGTGACCTTTTTTAATTTAAAAGCTAGATGGCTAATGCTGAAATTCTTGTAATCAAATTTTAAATGGATCATTGTACTGTGTGTATCTTGCTTAGATGTGTCTAGATTCATTTTGTTGTTAGATAACTTCTATAAATATAATGGTTGATTTATAGTATTGTTCGTCTTTTAGTGTAAGGAGTGGTAACCATCATTTAAATAATTTAATGTTTTATTGTGGGGGGGGATTCACTCCCAAACCTTAGTAACTTCCAGGAGGAAGTTTAAACTAAGGGGAGGGGAGTGTAGGGCTCCTCCCTTCATATGAAAGTTCTAACTCCTTGTGTTATAGTTTGGTCAGTTATGATGTCATACAAAATAGTGTCAAAGGTTAAAGTATCATTTCAAGTTATAAATTTCAACTAGAAGGTTATTCTTATCCATTTGTGTTTCTATATTGAAGATTAAGTCTCCCCATCCTTCAAGACTTCTAGGAGGAAGTCTATACAAGGGGGGTAGAATGTAAGACCATTGAGTAAATTCTCCTTATAAATCAAACTAAGGATCTTTTAATAGCTACTAACAAAGTACCCTGTATGAACTATGGATAAAATGGTTTAGTTATTTTACACCCATTATTTACACCATGGGCAAATAACACAAACAAAACCATATGTTCCAATAATTTTGATATAGTTGACATATTCATCTAAGCTATGTAAATATTCTAAGTTTGTTAATCTTGAATGGAGGAGCGTAAGAGATAAACCATTATATTTTTTCCTTTACATATAATTTTACTTTTTTTAAAAATAAAGAAATAAATAAAAAAAAGACCGACCCAAAAGAATTGATTTTTTTTATAATGCCAATGTTTTATAATATTCATCCTTATCTATATTCTTGTTTTAAAATAATACTTTTTCCCAACCCAAGGAAAAATAGTTTCCATTTTTTTTTTAAACTTTTAAAAAGAATATTAGGGAATCTTTATTTTAAGAATGGGATTTTTAGAGGGAAACGTGAAGCTCTAAATGGAAACTCCCAACACATTAAATATATTTAATTTGAATTCATTCTAATCAACTTTTGGTTTTAAATCATGACATGCACTTTTTGATCTAAAACATGCGTTAATTCTCCACTAAAGCCATTCTTACCATCTATTTATCTCCCTCGTTTTAAGGGTGCACTAACTGATTTTTTTTTTTTCTTACATATATCATGCAATATATTCCATAATGGGAAGGAAAACAAAAAAAAGCTGTTTTTACACTCAAGCGCCAATTTCTGGAACCCTTGTTTTTTTTTTGTATAGAGCGGGCCCTGTGGGCCTTATAAAGAAAAAAGAACATGAATTGTGGGGGGAAAAAGGGAGAGTGGAGAGGGACGAGGAGTTTGGAGAGAAGAGTGGACTTTGAGTCTATATAATTTTTTTGGGAGGGTTCCTTTGATTCGGGGGGGAGTTTGTTCCAGTGTTTCAAAATAGCAGCAAAGTTGAGGAAGATGAAAGAATTGCTGAGATTTGATGGAAGAAATTTCACTAATGGGTTTTGTTGAAGGTTAAGGAAACGCCAAGACTGTTCCAAGATGGTGAGAGAGCCACCACATAACAATCGGGTGTCCTGTGTGGGGAATCAGGGTGCCCCTATGATGTGACTCGTGCTGTTGCATGGTGAGGATCAAGCACCTAATCTGTTCGCACAGCAAAACGATTACGCTAGAAGCACATGCAGGAGGAGTTTTAATTGAAAATGGCCTTGACAGAGAAAGTTGTCTTCCGCAAATTATGTTCATCGCTAAGGATCAGGCAAGTGAAGTGTAGTATTTTGAGGAAGATAAAACCAGGTATGCAAATTTACCTCTAATTTTTTTTTCACTCGTATTAGGAAGTGACTTGATTGGGAAATACAAAAAAAATTGTTTGCATGTATATCTACTGAGACATTTTTTTAGATGATCTAAGCTAGATTTAAACATGGTTTCTAGTTGTCAAATCCACAAGTTTTTGCCATATCATTCCAGTCGTAAAATTACCACCAATTCATTGATTAAATTTAATTATGGTAATAAGATTAGTCTCCTAGAGTTATTGGCTTTTCATTGCTTCATCATTACCCATGTTGAATATATATACATGTGTCTGTGTCTTTTGGCGTCTGTCAACAAGACTGCGTGCCTGTTCTATTCTTTCATTTCTCCATAAATTGTTTTCTGCATCCTTATCTTGTGCTGAAGATGAATCTTTATTTTCTAATTGTGTTGTGAGGCACATGTTAGTAGATGTGGTAGATTTGGTGACTGGAATTGAATTGTTCCAATTAAAGGAGTTTATGCTTATTTTCAACTAAAATATAGTGTATTGAATCTATAATTTTAATCAATTCATGAAGTTTCTTCCCTTATAAAATCTTGTGTATATTTCCTGATATCTTACTTTTAGAATTAAGTTTCCCATTAAAAATTATAATCTGATTTCTCATAATACAATCCCCTTTAATTCTTTTGGTTTTCATCATCTGAATACATTGATTTGATTAGTATTAATTGCTATAATTCTAAATTTATAAACATAATTGCATTACCCTGTATTCATTAGTGTTCCAAATTCAAGATACTATCCATTAGTAACAAATGTTAGATGGAATTGAGTTGATTTGTATTATTTCAATAATTTTGATTTTGGGTTTGTATAGTTATTTCCTTATTTAATGAATAGGTTTTATCCACTCAAATAACATTTCACCGTATTTGGTCTATATGTCTATAGCTATAAATTCAATTATATATTTAAGTTGTCATCATCAATCTAAAAGTCGTCTTCATCCTTGATAATGGTTTTATTGTATTTTGTTGAGTGGTTATCACCTTACATTAATATAATAGTTTTGATAATCTAATTTGGATATTATTATTATTGGCATGATGTATCAACAAAGGTATAAGATAGATAGAATTGACTCTATTACCTTTTGGTAACTTGCACCATAAGCGACTTACACAACATACAACACAAAGTTTATATTGGGTCAACATGAACCATTATAGGCTTAAGTTTTATTCATTTATTTATTTAATTTTTGAGTTATCATTAGTTACGACACTTAAGCTACCAACCTATAATGAAATTATTGAGTATGACTAAGTAGGTGATGGAATAGTTGTGAACCTAATTAAAGGTCCTATGTCAAATTAACTGTATGGAATAGGAGATGATGTGGATGGGGTCATATGGATCCATTTTGGGTACAAGTGTGCAATTTTTATAAAAGTGAGTCATGTCATGTGTAATTCTTATCATATCATTCTAATCTAGAGAGAGGAACCTTTGGAATTTATATTTTATCTTATTGATTGATTGGTTGTAGCATTCAACCTTAGCCAAGTCAGTTTTGAACTTTTACCATGAGGATATACCCTCTTATTGGTAAAGCTTGTATGGTATCAGGCCCAGATTGTCGAACTACAATTCCTCTGCGCTGCGCGTACGTAGGCAAGGCCATCAAAGATGAGCCCCCGAGGAATTAGGTCTGGACCCTTAGGTTCCCCCACACTTGTTTGAAAACAAACCTATTCATGTTTTAGTCTTAAGTTTGAGGTTGAAATTTTGGGTATTTGTGTTATGTCCTTAGCTTAGTTTGTGTTGATAAGTTGTGGGCATTACAGTTTAGTACAAAGGAGAGTGAGAAATGGGACATCAATCTTTCTTATGTTTTTGTATTGAGACACTCAGCCCTATGATGATTTTAAAAAGCATAACCAATAATGAAATGTCTCACTTCATACCCTATCAAATCCACTCAGTTCCATTTCCACCCTTGCACATCGTTTCTTCTCAAATCAAATACATTTCAAAATCCATTTATATGCTTGCCTTGCATCACACCAATGTGTTGAATTCCTTTTTTCTTTCAATCCAACTCACTCATTCAAATTTTAATATCTTGCATTTAATTTTCAGCATATAACTCAAAATGGATAAATTCATACCATTTACATTCCATTCATTCTCATATCTAGTCTCACATATCCTTTCCTCACATATCCTTGCCTCCCATACCAAATACTTTTCATAAGGCATTCATATACCTTACTTGCACCTCATCATTCTCTCAATTCCTTCTCTTTCTTGCACTTACATAGCTCATTCTTCTTTACTACCCTTACATATCTTTATCTATCTGTAGCTCAAATATACCTTCATCCATCACAACAAAATTCACACCATACCAAAGAAAAAAATGAAGAAAATATCAGGGTTATGCAATTAAACACTGAGGGCTTTGAAAATAACTATCATAACATAGAGTTGTATTCAAGACTTCTTTTCAAAACGTTTTTTCTAAATCCTGTTTATTACAGATAACTGAGAGCACATATCATAGTTTCTTGGAGGCTATAATATATAGTCAGATTTAACAAATATTTACATGTATCCATGCATTCAAATGCATCTTTAGATATCCTTTATACACTTGTTCAGAAAACAATAATGTATTATTCTTTTGTTTCAATCATAAATGTTTTTTATATATCTTTCAAATGCAAATTATTTCTAACATTTCTAACTTTATGCACACAGGCATATATAGATCCTTGTTTACATACCAAATTACATGGGCACATGTACACATCGATGCACGCATAGATGTTTACATTGATCCATATATTTATGCATTCCTTCGATATATGCATTGCTAATAAATAGTTAATTTTCCCTGTTTTCTTTCATATAATACTGCAAATACAAATTGAGTCTCATTGTTAACATAGAGTTGTATTCAAGAGTTCTTTTCAAAATGTCTTTTCTAAATCCTGTTTATTTGTTTATTACAGATCCCTGAAAGCACGTATGACAGTTCCCCGAAGGCTAAAATGTATAATCAGATTTCACAAATATTTACATGTATCCATGCATTCAAATGCATCATTAGATATTCTTTATACACTACTTCAAAAAACACTAGTGTATTATTCTCTTGTTTCAATCATAAATGTTCTTTTTTATATGTTTAAAATGCAAATTGTTTCTGACATTTCTAACTTTATGCACGTAGGCATATATAGATTCTTGTTTACATTCCAAATTACATGG
This sequence comes from Sequoia sempervirens, assembly GCA_007258455.2. Lineage (NCBI taxonomy): Eukaryota > Viridiplantae > Streptophyta > Pinopsida > Cupressales > Cupressaceae > Sequoia > Sequoia sempervirens. The sequence continues at coordinate 103,197,002 of VDFB02000015.1, read as the reverse complement.
ACCCATGTACACATCCATCCATGCATAAATGTTTGCATGGATCCATATTTTTATGCTTTCCTTCGATATATGCATTCATAATTACTAGTTTATTTCTCCTGTTTTCTTTCATTTTGGAAGATATAAGAACCTTTATTAGAGTATTACATATACAAAATTAAAATCTTGTTTATAATAAAATCAATACCTTTGTACTGTTTCAACTAAGAATTTATTGTAATATTTATTTCACTTATTACATTTTAATAAATCAAATTATTACATTTTATTTTGAATGCAAATTGTTATAAACATGTGAATTATTTTATTCTACCTACATTCTATCTTAGGTAATAAGGTTTTTTATTATATCTTTGCAAATTACTTTTTGTTTAATATATACACACAAATATTTATTCGTATTACATAAACAAGATTAAAATCTTATTTATAATAAAATCAATAGATTTCTAGTGATTCATCTAAGAATTTATTCTAATATAATTACATTGTTCTATACACAAAAATATGTTTTCGTATTACATAAACAAAATTAAAGTCTTATTTATAATAAAAACAATAGCTTTATATAGAAGTAACCTTCATACTACATTACAAAAAAGATTGATTAATCTTAGAAAAGTTTACACTCAAATGAGCTACCCCTATCAATGTTCCACCTAACACTAGTGTTCCTACTAGCACTTGCATATTGTGATATAATAAACTAAAATAACTCAGTTGTATTAATTAACGTAATATGTGTTTTAGAACATTACACTAAACATTATTTTATTTACAAATAGACATAGAGACAAAAAAAGCGATATGGTAAACTTTGTTTCGCCATGCATATAAGTATGAGTCATGTGAAGAATGCATTTTTTTTTAGTGCCTGCGCACATGTTTTTGAAAATTGTTACTAATGATATTTGATGCTTTACAAATATTCCTACACCAAAACTTTGTTCGAATTCAAATGACTAATGAATTTATGGAGCTAAAGGTTTGTTAAAAAAAAAATTAAAAACTATGCATTGGTCATAAGTAGTTTATTTCTCCTGCTCTCTTTCATTTAATACTGCAAATGCAAGTTGAGTCTCATCGTGCTTTGAGACTCATTCAGATGCCAAGGATGCTTTTCACTCTTCTATGCATTATGTGCACGTGGATACATGTATACATGAATATATGTATACATAGATAGCTCAAGCATTGTTACAAATGTTTCAGATTATTTGCATTTCTTAATTTAAACAAAATAATAATACATTTTTGCTTCTTGATTAAGATCATAAAGAATGTTTCTTCTCGCAAATGTATACATACACTCATAAAAAACCAAGTATTCATTGGTATATCTATAAAAAATTCCATGTATACATGGTACCCATAAATGCAATTTTCAATGCATCCATCAACACATGTTAACTATTCACATGTCTCTATGGACCACGTTGCCCATGGACCCTAAACATTCCACGCATTAATGCACCATTGCAAATTACTTCAAACTTTCCTAGCTAAATTTAATACGTTTATATTCCTATCTCCTATCTAATTACTTTTTCTAACTCATAGCTAAATGCTTTTTACCTCTCGACAGGAACTCGACGCTTGCGTCACTTGTTATGATTTTATAATTTAATCAACTTAGGGGAATAAAGTTAATTAGTGATATAATGAAATAATTGACATTATTTAATTGATCAAGAAGAATAAAGTTAGATAAGGACTATATTAAATAAGTAAAATTTATTTAATTTTTTGAATTTAATGAAAACATGAATTAATTAAATAATGTTGTATTATTCAATTAATAGTAGAAATTAGGTTTTTAGGATTTTATTAAATAAATGAATGTTATTTATTTGGTTGAAAATGATGAAAAATTAAATTAATTAAATAATGTATTATTATTTAATCAATAGAGGAAATTAGGGTTTTTACACAAAATGCTCCAAAGATGACTTCCACACATAGAACAAAGCAAGTATTCACCATGGTAGTATAACAAGAATATCCACAAACAACAAATCGAAATGACGCTCAATTTCCCCCGTTCTTTCTTCTCTAAATCCTTATGGACATTCTCGATAGATCTTGTGAATGAGTCAATAAAATAAATCACAAAAAATAAGACAACAAAAAGATAAAACACTGTTGTTATATTACTCGCCATATCTATTTGGGGTGGGTCTTTTATCCAATGTTGATCATGTCTATCATAGGAATGGATCCGTTAAGACATATCTCAAGATGTTGTTGGGTCTTGTCAAAAAGATATGGTGTTGATACTTTGGTATTGTTTCCGTCTATTTATAGTAAGAGATTTTGCAATTGTTTGCTTGAAGGCTTTAGCTTTTTATGTTTGATTTGTTTGTTTGTTTGTTAATTTTTTCAAATGGTGAATATGACGGTCTGTTTATTATGGATTGCGATGGCAGAAATGGGTCTTTTTTATTTTTCTAAGTTTTATGATATTGTTTTTGTTGTTTTTTGGGGACTAACCTAGGGCCTTGAGGGCTTATCAAAGATAAGCCTTGCCTATCTTTTTTGTTTTGTGAATGTTTTTGGATTTTTAGATTTTTTGACTGTTTTTGGATTTTGTGTTTTTCTAGATGTTTTTGATCTTTTGATGTTTCTAACTATTTTGAAATAAAGCAAGGTTATCCCACAATAATGGTTTACAATTTTTGGCCAAACTGGACACTGAACTATTTTTTTCTAAATAAATCTTCACTTTTGAGCACCTATAGCAGCTAAACCATGAGGAATTTGAAGATGATGCTAACTAGTGATTTGTGACATTTTTTCTGTAGATTCTAAATATATTTTTTTCAAAAATTTTGGAATCAGATTGCACTTCTTTTTTCATCTCCTTCCAAAACTAGTTCTTTTTAGTAAACACCATTTTTAAGGAGTGGCACTCACTGTATAACACATAATTTTTTTTCCATGAAGGATAAAATTCTATTTTTTTCAAATTTAGATTTGTAACTATGATATCTAGTGCTTAAAATTGGTTTCATAGTGTTTTATTGAATATTTTTTCCTTAATCAAGTTTTGAAGTCGAACCAATTACAATTCAGACATAGGCAGACTGTATAACACATAACCTTTTTGTATGTATCAAAATTCTTTTTCTTTTGCTTGATCAAGGACTTCAATATCTGGTGAATCATATTTTTCAAAAAAAAAAATGATAATCTTCTATTTTTCCATATCTGCATAATAGAGAGCTTGATGTTTGATGAAAAACCTACATTCACAAGAAATAAAAATAAATAAAATAATAAAATTAAATTTATTTAAAATTATACTTTTTGGTAAGCTTATAATAAGGACTACATGCTTATTAAAAATAAATTTTAAATGAATTCATTTGATCCCCCAAAAGGTAAATCAAAAGTGGTTTTTTATCAGCATTTTGATAGGTGTAAAGGAGACTTTGTTATAGGTATAGTTTAAAACCTGCAGGGTTCTATCCAAGGGGGTTTCATCTAAGGTAATTTGATCAAACCATCTTCAATTGGAATGATTTAAATGGAATGTTTTAAGGATTAAATCATAATATTCTCCAAAAATATGTGATTTCAACAAAAAATCAAAATCCCCCAAAAATTGTAAACCAACTTTGTGGGATCACCCAACATGTTGGAAACCTAAGGGGACTGACTGAGGACCTCGAGAGATAATAAGTCTTTCCTAAATTATATACATAGAGACCACGTAGTTCAACTGTTTGACTCAAATAATAAACTATTTTTGGGTAAACAACATTGATAATTTGGATTGATCTTCCACTTCTATGTCTAGAGGATATGTTGTGGGAAATCTACTTGAACTAGCTATGAGGTTCAAGAAGATTTTGATATCATTAATTGTTTGAGTGAAGGGTGATCCCACAATAGTGGTTTACAATTTTTGGCCAAACTGGACACTGATATTTTTTTTTTAAACACAATCTCCACATTCGGGCACCTATAGCGATTAAACCATAAAGAATTTGAAGATGATGCAAACTAGAGTCTTGTCATATTTTGTCATCTA
>VDFB02000015.1:103102869-103192869 GCA_007258455.2 Sequoia sempervirens | reverse complement strand
ACACATAATGCGAATAATTTTTTTTTTTTAAATAATAAAAGTAACATGTAACAACATTAAACCATAAACACATAGCATAACACATAACATTAAAACACATGGTTCCCTGGGGCACGCGAGGTTACATTGCAACCATAAAACAATATAAAGATAATGAAACTAACATAACCATTTGATCTATGAAAACCATAAACAATGATACAACTGATAGTCATGATGCGAGTATGACAACATCGCACAATTACATCCATGGTAAATCTTTTAACAAGATCCAAATCAAACCTAACTATTACATCATTGAAATAATATTACATTACAATTTTCTTTGATACATGAATTACATTGAATTTCCCAACATGGGGATTGGTACAAGAATAATGAACATGAAGTACAACAGAACACTGGAACATCTGCACTGCGGAAAGCTGAGAAGACAAGACGCTGATGGGGAACCCAACGGGTGCGGAGCACGTTCCACCCAACCATGTGAATTACAAGTAACTCACCCCCCGTGCTCAGAGGTGACGAGGAAGTGAACCCGACCATGAATGTCAACCGACTCAACCATAATATGATATAAAACAAGTACAACTCAAAGCTTACAAAGAACAACCATCAAATTTCACAATCACATGACAAGATTAAGCTAAGAACTCATCACGATAACATGAAGTACTATCACTTAACAATCAAGATCAATTCACAAGAGTTCAAAGAAACATCACAAAGAGATAACATCCAGAGGCAACAATAACAAAGCACAAGGGTGTCAAGTGGAGACTGTCATCGCATAGCTCTCATGGGATTATCCTGGCCCTTCCCCCAACTGAGGCGCCGGCACCCATCTATGGATATCCTGGCCCTTCCTCCTAACTGAGGCGCCGACACCATAGGGTAGCTGATGCGGAGCCAATAGTCTCTCGTGAAGACGAGACTATGACTATGCCGACCACGGCCTTCTCAGTCTATCACTAGTCTAAGGTAGCCCTAATGCATAGCCGAGGAATCCAAAGTTTTATTATCTTGTATTTTTAAACTACCCAACCCCCCTAAATCTATTGATTAGGTTATCACTTGTTTACTACTCTTCGAGGGTTATCCTGGCCCTTCCTCATCCGAGGTGCCGGCGCCCACGAAGAGCCACTCTCCCACCTATGACCCCTAACAAATCTCAAAATAGGCAAGGGTTGGATCAAATCATACAAACCTAAAACTCGAATCCACACATGCGAGGTATTATTCCTCTCGCGACAATCCGTAACAAACTATCATAAGAAAACGTCCAACCCTTCCAAACATAAATTATAAAGTTTCAAAATCAAAGGTGTAATCAATACGAAGACAACTCCAACAATAACCATGCCTCTGGACTAAGGTTAACATACGACAGGGTTCCCACGGGTCGACACAAAGCTATAAAACATGCATATGACATAACAAGAAAATTCACATCACAATACAAGGTTTCACCAGTAAGTTTGTTTTCCATTCTCAGTTTAACTAACTTGATAAGGTTGTCTACTACAATCACAATTGCAGACTAAATCTTGTCTATCACATTTGTTTAATCAAACGATAAATTAAATAATGCCCCTTTAAAATAAATAAATAAAAATACTTAATTATAACAACGTTGCACATTTAAAAAAAATCTGAGACAAAATTTGCATCCACACCATATAATAAATTAACATTTCAATCCAATTAATTATACTCCAATTTTAAAATAAAATACATAATAACTTATATTTTTGATATATATATATATATATATATATATATATATTCCATAAATATATATATACACATATACCAGGTAATAAATTATTAACTAAATCTAAATAACTTAATTTCATTTTTAAAAAAATAAAATACATCTTAATCTATCTTTTAAAAAATATATATATAATATAAATATATATATATATATATATATTAAATACTAAATAATAAAAAAAAAACACAATAAAAAAAAAACAATAAACAAAACTCAAATAAAGCCCATAGGCTGTAGCCTATGACTGCACGCAGCAGTCTTATTGACTGCTGTGGGTAGTACTGTGTGTAGGGGGCGAGGCCGAGGGTACGGCCTCGGCCGTCCCTTCGCCCTCCCTGCACTCTATATTATATTTTTTTTTAAAAAAACATAATTTCGGGTGAAAAGAAATTTTAATATAACCCAGGTAAATATAACATGATAAAATTTCAATTTCCTGGGCGAAATCATCACCAAACAAAATACGGAAACAATGCGATTTCAACCAATTTTAATATTTATATGACTGGCGTATGGCTGACGGCCGACGCACAGTCGTATTAAATTTGAGAAACAAAATGAACCAAACATATATATATATATATCAGAATATAAAAATATAAAAATACATACATAATACATATAATTTAATATACTGGAAAGGTGTGCAGAGAAACAGATTTTTCCTAAACATTAAGAAGGACAGGAAAATACAGAGAATAACATAGATCCAATATATATACAATTATATTAATAAAATTTCAAACTTATTATTCTCTACACAAATTTTCCTTTTTTTTTTTAAATCTTCCTGATGATAAACTAAGTATTTCAGAAGACCAAGGTTTTGGATTTGACAGATTGGAAACAGTATAATAACAATGATTTTCTTGGTTTTCTAGTTTAATAGTTTGCCCTAGTTTTCAGTTTAACAGAAGTTTTCTATAATCACAAAAATTATTTTTTTAATAAGATCTATTTTTCTTTTCAGAAACAAACAGAAGGGTATGAGAAGAGAACAACGAGAGGAACCTGGAGTCCAATGCAAATTTGAAGATGCCTGCTTGACTCTGATGTTTTCGAATCCGATTCCAACCCTAGTCCAGAACGAACTCCACCTTCACTTGAGCACTTCAACTTTCTGTTCTTCTGGGTGTGTGTGAGTTTCTCAAAAATTCATGATTAAATAAAATATATTCCTCATCCCTTCAAAGCTCTCCAAAAATCCCAGATAAAAAGGAAAACAATTCTTTAAAACAAGCTTTTTCCAAACTCTCAATTCCTATTGGCTCACACTGTCTTTTTAATTCTTTTATTTGTTTTTATTACTTTAATTCCTGTTTTTTCAACTTTTCTTGCAACTCACATTACAAATTTATTTTCAATAAATTATTCACATAATTATCCACCACCAATTTACTTGATTAAAATAATTAAGCTATATTTAATATTTAATTATTAATTAAATTGCAAAATATGATTTTCAAAAATAATTAAATCATTTTAAATATTAAATTACAATTTAATCCAGCATTAAAATAAATAATCGATTTCAATCATTAAGATAAATCATAATTATCAATGCCCACATAAAAAATACAAAACACAAACACAACAGACAAAGACGACAATTACACAACATCGACTATACCAACAAATGAGACAACCTGACATCATGGAACGGGAGGACTTCATCGTCACCTCTGTATCAACATTTATCCGTTGGGTTATTTGGTGCTCGCCCTGTCCTGCCGAAGCAGGTGGAATTGAGACTTGTACCTGCAGTCCTGCATACAAACGAAGTTGTGTACATGTGCATATATACATATATATATATCAAAGTATTAAATCAAGTTACTGCATTGTGAGAAGGAATTGCAACATAACAGGGCACTCGCGAACGAGTGATGTTATATTGTCCTTCGTCACACCTATTCTAACAATTAAAGTATAATCAATGAATTACATTTCTAACTAACAATCATCTCATAGCATATTAAATTAAAACACTGCATCATATCATAATTCAGAAAATCAACTGATATAATCAACCATGTCATATAAGGTAATCATGTCCAAAATGAAATAACAGCATCAACTAGCATCTAACCAACCATATCAAAAATAACAGTATCATCATAGTATCTGAGCATCAAAACAAAAACATAACACCACTGAGTCCAACTAGCAACTAGGAGGGTTATTACATCCTCCCCCCCTTAGATTCGGCTTACTCCTGTAAGCCAGAAAACAAGTACGGATAGGATTCTCGCATACGGGAAGCATCCTCCCAAGTCGCTGAAGCCTCATCATAAGGATCCCACTGGACCCTCACCTGCTCAATATCCCTGCCTCTGAGTACGAGCCTCCTGTGCTGCACCACGGCCACGGGCTCTAGAGCTAGTTGCTCGTCCTCGACCTGTAGAGCATTCCAATCAAGAACATGAGTAACATCCGGAAAGTAAGGCCTAAGAACTGATACATGAAATACATCGTGAATCCGCGACAGACTAGGTGGCAATGCCAGGCGATAGGCAACAGGACCAATACGCTCCAACACCTCAAATGGACCCACAAAACAGGGTGCAAGCTTAGAACCCTTTCCATAACGAATAGGGCTCTTCCAAGGATGAACTCTGAGAAACACTCGATCACCTATAGCAAACTGACGATCTGTCCTGTGTGCATCAGCAAATTTCTTCTGCCTATCCTGAGCTGCTACCAGATGCTCTCGGATGCGAGCTACCTGTTGCTCCATGTCATGAAGCATCTCAGGTCCAAGAAGAACCCTGTCCTCTAATTGATCCCAACTCAAAGGGGTACGACAAGGATGACCATACAACGCCTGGAATGGAGCCATGCCAATCGAACTGTGATAGCCATTATTGTAGGCAAACTCAACCAAATGTAGGTAGTCTTCCCAACGAGACTGCTGGTCCATGACATACATCCGAAGCATATCCTCGAGCACCTGATTAACTCTCTCAGTCTGACCATCTGTCTCAGGATGGTAGGCAGAACTAAAATTCAACTTAGTCCCTAAGGACCGCTGAAGGGATGTCCATAATGCAGAAGTGAATACCGGATCTCTGTCAGAAATAATCCTGCGCGGTATCCCATGTAGTCTAACAATATCCTCCATGAACACCCTAGCCACCACTGAAGCAGTATATGAAGATCGAATAGGAGAGAAATGGGCTACCTTGGTCAACCTGTCAACAGTGACCATGATAGCGTCGTGTCGCCTGGAAGACATAGGCAACCCGACTATAAAGTCCATAGAAATGATGTCCCACTTCCACTCTGGAACAAGATGCGGCTGTAACAAGCCTGCCAGATGATGATGCTCGGCCTTCACTCTCTGACATTCGAGACACCTAGCCACAAAATCAGCAATGTCACGCTTCAATCCTGCCCAAAAATATAGTGCCCGAAGATCAGCGTACATCTTCTTAACTCCTGGGTGTGCCGAATAAGGAGCTCTATGAGCTTCCGTCAAAATAAGGGTACGAAGACCCTCTGCAGGAGGTACGTACATACGGCCTGCATACCGCAAAACACCATCCGAGTCCAAAGAGTACCCTGCAAATCTACCTTCCAAAGGTCTACCCGACTCAATCTCTGTCTTCACTACCTGATACCAATCATCAGAAGAAAGAGTTGCAACAATCTGACTCTTCAAATCAACCTCAAGAGTCAAAGCTGATAACTCATGCCTGCGTCTGCTCAAAGCATCTGCTACAACATTCTCCTTACCCTGAATATATTTCACCTCAAAGTCGTACTCACACAAAAATTCCATCCACCTTCTCTATCTCGCATTCAAGTTCGGCTGCGTGAAGATGTATTGTAAACTACGGTGGTCTGTATGCAACTCGAACCGATGCCCAAGGAGAAAGTGCCTCCACCTCACCAAGGCATGCACAACTGCGGCTAACTCCAAATCGTGAGTGGGGTAATTAAGTTCATGGTCCTTCAGTTTTCGTGACTCATAAGCAATCACTCGACCTTCCTGCATCAACACAGCCCCTAAACCTTCCAAAGAAGCATCTGTACAAACAACAAAATCACCTACCGGATCAGGAACTGCTAAGATTGGAGCACTAGTCAACTTATCCTTCAGAGTCTGGAAAGCTAACTGACATTGATCGGACCAAAGAAATTTCTTTCCCTTCCTCTGCAAAGAGGTGATAGGATGAGCCAACCTAGAAAACCCCTGAAAAAACCGCCTATAATATCCTACAAGTCCCATGAAGCTGCGAATCTCTGAGACATTGGTGGGTGCGGGCCAATCCACAATAGCCTGAATTTTTGCAGGATCAACTGAAATTCCCTCACCGGAAATCACATGGCCCAAATACTGAACTTCAGTCTTATAAAAGTCACACTTTTTGAGATTAGCAAACAACTGATTATCCCTTAAGCACTGCAATACCTGCTTTAGATGTTCTTCATGTTCCTCCATCGACCTAGAATAGATCAGGATGTCATCGAGAAACACTAGAACGAATTTATCCAAGTATGTACGGAAGACTCCATTCATTAGACTCATAAAGACTGAAGGTGCATTCGTTAACCCGAACGGCATCACAGTGAACTCGTAATGTCCGTATCGAGTTCGAAATGCTATTTTGTGAATATCTGCATCTGCAATCCTCAACTGGTGGTATCCCGATTTGAGATCTATCTTAGAGAACACCTTTGCCCCTTTTATCTGATCGAAGAGATCGTCAATCCTGGGCAATGGATAGCGGTTCTTCACTGTTACCTTATTCAACTGCCTGTAGTCAATACACAAGCGAAGAGAACCATCCTTCTTTTTCACAAATATCACAGGTGCTCCCCAAGGAGAAACACTTGGGCGGATAAAACCCTTGGCCAACAATTCCTCCAACTGAAGACGGAGTTCCTGTAGTTCCTGTGTTGTCATCCGATATGGAGCTCGAGATATGGGCTCGGCTCCAGGTACCAGATCAATCCAGAAATCCACATCTCGCTTAGGCGGCATACCAGGAATCTCCTCTGGAAACACATCAGAAAAACCCTTAAGAAGGGGGTAATCATCCAATGACAACCCCTGACTATCCTCAGATTCCAAGTCACTCACAGATACTGCAAAGAGCTGACAACCCTGTCGGAAGTGCCTTTTGAGCTGCATGGCAGAGATCATACGTAATGAGATGGGCCTCTGAATACCCAAGATCTCCACCTCCTTACCAGAGTCATCAGTGCACCTTACTGCCTTTCGTCGGCAGTCAATCATAGCACGATGTGCACTCAACCAGTCCATGCCTAAGACAATATCATAAGAACCGAGTGGCAAGATTCTGAGGTCCACCTTGGTTGACATTTCACCTATACTCAAATTACAATCCTGCACAAGCTTCTCTACCACAACCCTTGACCCTGATGCTAATTCAACATGCCATTTTACGCCTTGACTAATTGCCACCAAACCACATCGCTCAACAACTAAAGGTGATATAAAGGAATCAGAAGCACCAGAATCAAAAAGTATAGAAATGCTAGAATTATTCAACACACTGATGCCTCAACCACTGTGTTCTGATGAACTGCCTGACGATTATCCACTGAAGCAAAACACGATGAGATCTCCCTGCATCACCTACTGTCGGCTCTGATGCTGCTGGCCTCTGATTAAATCCGGAGGTGTTCTTCTGAGGACACATCCTAGCAATATGCCCCGGCTGTCCACAAGAGAAACACCCAGTGCCTCTGCCAAAACCTCTGCCCCCTGATGGAGCATTTGACTGCTGAAAACTCCCACGAGTTGGTGCTGACTGGAAGCTAGGTGCAGGCTGTACAAAACGTTCCTGTCGAACCTGGTTCCTGCTCTGATCCCTGCGAAACTGAGAATTGCCACCCTGTTGAGATTGATTGTATTTCTGTTTTGACTGCTGCTGCTGAGGCTGCTGCTGCTGATAACCCCCTTTCGAGGGTGGGTACCTGTTCTTGGAAGATCCTGCTCCCTGTGACTGCCCCCCATGAGCAACATAACCAGGTGTGGGCGTGCTACCAATCTGTACTCCGATGTGACCACCCAAAGCCATGGCCAAATTCTCCTCCACTAAGCGAGCCTTCTCCACTGCCATCTCCATCGTCTTCGGCTCGAAGACTCGTACACCACCACTGATGCGGGCATTTAAGCCCCGAACAAAATGCTGCACTAACATGCCCTCATCGTGGCTAATCCTTGCATACTGCTTCAACTCATAGAAGCGCCTCTCATACTGCTCCACTGACATAGACAACTGCTTGAGATCGTGAAACTCGTCAGCCCTGCGTTGCCTCCAATGGTCTGAGAGGAAACGAGCTCTGAACCTGTCAAGGAACAACTCCCAAGTAACCATACTGAGATCAAGATGCAGTTTCTGTTCCTCAAGGCGCCACCAAGTAGACGCGAAGCCTCGCAAGTGCATCACTGCGCACCGAGCCTTCGTATTGCTACCGTAGGGGTGCATGGCGAAGCAACGGTCTAAGTCAATTAACCAGGTCTCAACCTCAAGACCTCCTCCAGAGCCATCAAAAGTAGGAGGGTGTGCCCTCATCAGATCTCTCATATGGCCTGCTATGACTGCATCTAGAACCACATCTGTATCCCTGCCCCTCGAAGACCTCTCTCTCTCCCTCTCCACCTGGTGTACCTCATCTGGCCTGGGTCTCCATCGGTCAAGAATCTCGCCAAGTATGTACTGTAACTGACCGTCTAGACCTGGCGGTGCTGGATTCTGGCCACCTGATGGAACGCTATGAAGACTCTGTTGTTCCTCATGCTCAGAGCCATGGGAACTAGGAACTGAGGGGCGTCGCCGGTTTGCTCCACGTCCGGCACCACGGCCTCTTCCACGACCACGTCCTCTACCTCGAGGCATAGTTCTGCGCCACAAGATAAAGTACGACATGAGCACAAGAGTTGCACAAACGGTAACCTAATGGACTACACTACCCAAAGACCCTAGCGTTTGCAACCTTGGCTCTGATACCAAGTTGTAACGCCCATCATGCAAACCCCAGAGAACACACATATAATGCGAATAATTTTTTTTTTTTTAAATAAAAGAAGTAACATGTAACGACATTAAACCGTAAACACATAGCATAACACATAACATTAATACACTTGGTTCTCTGGGGCACGCGAGGTTACATTGCAACCACAAAACATAATGAAGATAATGAAACTAACATAACCATTTAATTTATGAAAACCATATACAATGATACAACTGATAGCCATGATGCGAGTATGACAACATCGCACAATTACATCCATGATAATTCTTTTAACATGATCCAATTCAAACCTAACTATTACATCTTTGAAATAATATTACATTACAATTTTCTTTGATACATGAATTACATTGAATTTCCCAACATGGGGATTGATACAAGATAAAGGAACATGAAGTACAACTGATCACTGGAACCTCTGCACTGCGGAAAGCTGAGAAGACAAGACGCTAATGAGGAACCCAACGGGTGCGGAGCACGTTCCACCCAACCATGTGAATTACGAAGTAACTCACCCCCCGTGCTCAGAGGTGACGAGGAAGTGAACCCGACCATGAAAGACAACCGACTCAACCACAATATGATATAAAACAAGTACAACTCAAAGCTTATAAAGAACAACCATCAACTTACAAATCACATGACAAGATTAATCCAAGAACTCATTACGATAATATGAAGTACTAACACTTAACAATCATAATCAAATCACAAGAGTTCAAAGGAACATCACAAAGAGATAACATCCAGAGGCAACAATAACAAAGCACAAGGGTGTCAAGTGGAGAGTGTCATCGCATAGCTCTCATGGGATTTCCTAGCCCTTCCTCCAACTGAGGCGCTGGCACCCATCTATGGATCTCCTGGCCCTTCCTCCTAACTGAGGCGCCGGCACCATAGGGTAGCTGATGCGGAGCCAATAGTCTCTCGTGAAGATGAAACTATGACTATGCCGACCACGGCCTTCTCAGTCTATCACTAGTCTAAGGTAGCCCTAATGCATAGCCGAGGAATCCAAAGTTTTATTATCTTGTGTGTTTAAACTACCCAACCCCCTAAATCTATTGTTTAGGTTATCACTTGTTTACTACTCTTCGAGGGTTATCCTGGCCCTTCCTCATCCGAGGCGCCGGCGCCCACGAAGAGCCACTCTCCCACCTATGACCCCTAACATATCTCAAATCAGGCAAGGGTTGGACTAACACATAAAGTCATAAAACCAAAATCCAAAACACGAGGCATAAACCATCTCGCAACTGCACATAAGCAAAAAACTTACAAACCCGTCCAACCCTTCCTAGCATAACACCAATAACGCTCAACAACATAAACAAGAGAAATTAACATTTAAATTCACAAGCCTCTGGAACAGAATTTCACAGTCCAATACGGTTCCCACATCGACGACACTGAACGAGGAAACTACAACAGGAAAGGAAAACTCACATCACATTCACAAGGTTGTACTATTTCGTTTGTTCCGATCCATTTATACAAGTAAATTCAATTGTTTCAACAAGTTCTACAAACACAATTAAAAGCTAACGCTTGTCTATCAGGTTTATTTAAAACAAAGAATGATACACGTTACCCAATTTCAATATATACAATTTACCTAAATAAGAACAAAATTAAATATAAAAGAAATCCCACCTAAAATTTATGTTTATACCATATAATAAATTTCACCAAAATTAAATAATCATCATAATCTTATTTAAATAAATAATATTAAATAATTATAAACTTTATTCTATTTATTTCATTTTTACTTTATACCTTTAAAATTAACATATTATAAATAAATTTCCATTAAAAAATTTAAAAACAAAATAAAATAAAATAAAATACTAAATATATATATTTATTTATATATATAAATTATAAATAAATATATATATATATTTATTTATAAATATATATATAAATTACGCAGAAGAAGAAAAATAAATAAAAAAACAAAATAAATAAAAGGCCGACGGCCATTACCGTCCGCCCGCGCGCAGTCCCCAAGGACTGCGTACAGCAGTCCCAGGGGACTGGGACGGCAGTCCTTTGGACTGCCCCAGCAGTCCTTAGGACTACTGCGGCAGTCCTTTGGGCTGCCGTGCGCAGAGAGGGGGAGGGACGGGTTACGACCCCTTCCCTTCCCCAAAACATTTAATTTTATTATATTTTTTTTTAAAAAAAATAAAAAAATAAATACAATCTTTAAAAACAACGAAGTTTCATATATATTTTTTTTTTTAAAAAAAACCATGAACGAAATATTTACTGCGCACAGTCAATCACGGATTTCAAGAATCCGATTTTCGTTTTCTGATAAAAACAATATAAATATTTAACAGAAAGGATTTTAATGGAGATATAAGTAGATATATATATATATATATATATATATATATATATATATAAATCAGGATATAAATATTTCAATAAACACCCAAACATACATATATTTCAACATGAGGGCAGAAGTACAGAGACAAATATTAAATTGGAGAACAAAAGAATAAAATAGAGCAATAAATATTTACACATACCCAGATATTTTCAAATTTTCAAAAGCATTGTTTTTCAAAGGGGAAATCACTTTTCTCTAAATACTATTTTGATAATTTGTATGTTTCAGAAGATTGGGTTTTTCTTTGTTTTGACAATATCTGGAACCATATAATAACTTTGATTTTCCTTGTTTTCTAGTATGATAACTTGCCCTAGTTTCAGTTTTCAACAGAGGGTTTTCTACATTTACAAAGATCATTTATAATAAAAAATATATATATATATATATATATATATATATATATATATTTTTTTTTTTTCTTTTCAGAAACAACCCAAAAAGGTATGAGAGAGAATGACGAGAGAAACCTGGATTCCAATGCGAATTTGAAGATGCCCTGCTTAACTCTGATGCTCTCGAATCCGATTTCCAATCCTTAGCCCAGAACGAACTCCACCTTCACTTGAGCACTTCCAACCTTATGTTCTTCTGTGTGGGTGTGAGAACCTCTCAAAAATTCATAATTAAATAAAATATATTCCTCCTCCTTTCAAAGCTCTCCAAAAATCCAAGATTAAAAAAAAAATCAATTCTTTAAAATAAGCTTTTTTCCCAACTCTCCATTCCTATTGGCTCACACTGTCTTTTTAATTTTTAATTTTTAATTTTATTGCTTTAATTCCTGTTTTTTCAACTTTTCTTGCAACTCACATTACAAATTTATTTAAAATAGTTTATTCTCATAATTATCCACCTCCAATTTATTTAATTAAAGTAATTAAGCATATTTAATATTTAATTATTATTCAATTGCAATATATGATTTTCAAAAATAATTAAAATAATTAAATATTTAATTACGATATAATTCAACATTAAAATAATTAATCTATTTCAATCATTAAGATAAATCATAATTATCAATGCCTACATAAAATAAGACAAAACACAAACACAACAGACAAAGACGACAATTACACAACATCGACTATACCAACAAATGAGACAACCTGACATCATGGAACGGGAGGACTTCATCGTCACCTCTGTATCAACATTTATCCGTTGGGTTATTTGGTGCTCGCCCTGTCCTGCCGAAGTAGGTGGAATCGAGACTTATACCTGCAATCCTGCATACAAACGAAGTTGTGTACATGTGCATATATACATATATATCAAAGCATTAAATCAAGATACTGCATTGTGAGAAGGAATTGCAACATAACAGGGCACTCGCGAACGAGTGATGCTATATTGTCCTTCGTCACACTTATTCT
Organism: Sequoia sempervirens; assembly: GCA_007258455.2. Taxonomy (NCBI): domain Eukaryota; kingdom Viridiplantae; phylum Streptophyta; class Pinopsida; order Cupressales; family Cupressaceae; genus Sequoia; species Sequoia sempervirens. The sequence continues at coordinate 103,180,295 of VDFB02000015.1, read as the reverse complement.
AATAATTAAAGCATAATCAATGAATTACATTTCTAACTAACAATCATCTCATAGCATATTAAATTAAAACACTGCATCATATCATAATTCAAAAAATCAACTGATATAATCAACCATGTCATATAAGGTAATCATGTCCAAAATGAAATAACAGCATCAACTAGCATCTAACCAACCATATCAAAAATAACAGTATCATCATAGTATCTGAGCATCAAAACAAAAACATAACACCACTGAGTCCAACTAGCAACCAGGAGGGTTATTACAAGATATCTACAGTTGTACATGCATTGAATTGATGTAGAAATTTCTTATTGGGGCACCATTTTGAGTTACACAATGACCATTGGAGTCTACAGTACATCTTCACACAACCTAACCTTAATGCTAGGCAAAGGCGATGGATGGAGTTCCTTTGTGAGTATGATTTTGAGGTGAAGTACATTTAGGGGAAGGAGAATGTTGTGGTCAATGCTCTTAGCAGACGGAGGCATGAACTATCTGAGATGACTCTTACTATAGATTTGAGAAGCTAGATTCTTACCGCACTTCCTATAGATAGCTAGTACCAGGAGGTAAGGTCTGAGATTGAGTCAAGAAGGACTTTGGATGGTAGGTACTCAAGATATTCTTTGGAGATAGATGGGTTATTGAGATACATGAGATGTATATTTGTTCCATCTTTGGAAGGGTTTTGTACCTTGATTTTGATAGAGGCACATCAGGCAACTTATTCAGTTCACACTGGAGTGAAGAAGATGTATGTCAATCTACGACCGCTTTATTTCTGGGTAGGTATGAAGTGATATATCGCCAATTATGTATCATGGTGTTTGGAGTGTCAGTGAGTTAAGGCTAAACACCAACATCCAGTTGGTCTTCTACACCCTCATTTGGTTCTTGAGTGGAAATGGGACATCATTTCATTGGATTTCATTATTGGTTTACCCAACTCTTCACAATGACACAATGCAATTATGGTGATGGTAGATAGGTTGATGAAGGTGGTGCACTTCTCACCTATTCATTCCTCCTATAACACTTCATCACTTGCTAGAGTGTTCATGGAGGACATTGTGAGGTTGCATGGTATTCTGCATCAGATTATCTCTAATAGGGATCATGTGTTTGCTTCGGCTCTTTGGAAATCATTACAGCATGCTATGGGGACATAATTGAACTTTAGTTCAGCATATCACCCTGAGACAGATGGAAAGACTGAGAGGGTCAATTAGATCCTTGAACATATGCTTCGTGTGTATGTTATGGACTAGCAAACACAATGAGAGGATTATCTCTATCTTGTAGAGTTTGCTTATAATAACGGGTTTCAGAGTTCTATTGGCATGGCACCCTTTCAGGCCTTGTATGGACAGCCATGTCAGACTCCATTGAGTTGGGATAGGTTGGAGGACAAGATTTTATTAGGTCTTGATATGCTTCAGGATATGGAGTAGTAGGTGGTTTGAATCAGAGAGCATTTAGTAGTTGCACAGGATAGGCAAAAGAAGTACGTAGATGCATAACGTGTGGATTGCCAGTTTGTTGTGGGTGACCAAGTTTTCTTGCGAGTGGAATTGAGGAAGAGTCCAATGCATTATGGAAAGGGTTCTAAGCTCGCACCTCATTTTTTTGGGCCTTTTGAGATTCTGGAGAAGATTGGGCTAGTTACTTACTACCTTGCTTTACCACCTAGTCTCTCGCGCATCCATGATGTATTCCATGTTTTTGTACATAGACCTTATCATCTAGACATTTCTCATATCCTTTATTGGACTAATTTAAAGGTAGAGGATGGGTAGCTAGCTTTAGAGCCCATGGTCATTACCCAGCATAGGAGACTCACCCTCAGGGGTCGAGATATTGAGTAGGTGAGGGTACAGTGGGATCCTAGAGATGACACTTCTGCTACATGGGAGGATGCTAGTAGGATGAGGGAAATCTACCCTTATTTTTTCACAAGCTTCCAGGAGTAAGCTTGATCCTAGGGGGGAGGATGTGACACCCCTCTAATTTCCTATATTTTCATTGACAGCTTAGATACTTTGTTAGACCTTATTTTATGTTATGGTTGTTCTACCGCTAACAATGGAGCGATGATAGACTATATGGATGTGATGATACATTATATGCATGGTGATTATGTTTAATATGCTTTATGTTTGCATAGATGCTTAGTTGTGATGAAATTGCTATATATTTTTATTGTAGTTTAATTGATATATTATCTCATCAGTTGATGTGACATTGTATTGGTGAAAAGAATGGTATTGCATCACTCGCTTGCGAGTGCCCTATGATTTTTGTGATTCTCTCTTCACAGTGTGTATGAATTATTATCTAGATACATGTATGACATTTTCTTTAGTTGTAGGTTTGTAGGTATAGGACAATGGCTTCACCTTGTTTCACAAGTCTGAGCATGTCCACTACTCAACATTAATGTTTATTGGGAGATAGTAACTAGTTAACCTTGTCAAACCTTTACTCTAGCACAGTGTGTCATTAGTCTATATGTTGGTCATGTTCCTTATCCATGTTGGTTTGGTATTTTATTTATTGTGCAAGTTTAAATTGTAAGGATTAAATTATATGTTGTGATAAAATATTTAATTAATATGGAGATTTAATTATAAATTAATTAATTTACTTTAAGTTATATTATAAAGTAATTTTAATTATTAAATTAATTAGGAATTAAAATAAATAAGTTATTTAATTGTAAATTGGATTAAATAAATTGTTTTTAATTTTAAATGCATGTTTGGGAAAAGATCTTAGAAATATCTTGGTTTTTTAAAGAGATATTTGTTGCGTGAACTAGAAGTTAGAGGATTTGTTTTCTCATTGTCTTAAAATTGATTTATGGAGAGATTGATGGAAATGGGTGAGAAAAGAGGAAGTTTTTTTCATGGGAAAGAAAGACAAAGGTTTTTGGGAGATGGAAGAATTGTTTTCTGGTTTGAAGAAATTGTATATCTTAGAATCTTTTCGATAACTCTAGGAATCTAGTTTTTTATATTCTTGGTTGTGGATTGTTTATGTTCTCTGGGAATTGGCAATTCTTCTGGAGGAAGCTTTGGCAATCTTCACAAATTGAAGATTACAGAGAAGCTCAACATCAATCCTCAAGCCAACAATTCTTCTAGAATAGGTTCCTTAATTGTTTTTGTGAATTTTGATTTGAAAGAGTTATTTAACTATTGTAATTGAAATTGGAAAAGATTAGAAGAGGTTTTCATTAATGTAGAAGCTTTTGTTTTTAAAAGATTGTCATGAAAGTTGAACCTTTGTTGAATTTGAAACAAACTTAGGAAACGTCTTCTTTCTAGAAAGTTGAATTTAATTCATCTGTAGAAAATATTTGTGGAGATAGGAAACCTTTGTAAAATACTTATACATTGTTCCTCTAGAAAATTCCTTGAATAAAATTGTGTATTTATTATGTAAAATTTTTTGTATGGAAATTAAATGCCCTTCTAGAGCATTATATTGGGTATTCTGTATATATACATATTTATATATGTATACATATATATTTTGAATATATATGAATACATATATATATATATATCTAAATTGTTTTGGGGCTACTATGTTTACCCCTATAAGCATTTCCTATAGGAAATTTTTATTTATTTTATGTCCAGGCTGGATCAAAGTCTATACGGAAAAATTCATGAAATTTTATTTAAGTTAGGGTGAAGATATTGGGAGGGGAAGCATTGTCTATCCCCAACACCGACTTCCCTTGGGGGAAATTCAGTGCTATGAGGTAGTTGGTGCTGCCCTTGCAGAAGCCACACCTCCCCTATATGGGGAAGGCTCTTCAAACCTGCGGGCGGCTGTATTTGTACAGTCCAATGTATAATGTGTGTTTCTTTCTTTTGTGATTTTCAATTACTCTATAGTATGTTTATTAATATATTTTATATTTATAATATATATATTATATGTAATATATATTATATATATATATATATATTATATGTAATATATATATATATATATTATTTTAATATTTTTCCATTAATGATCAATGAAAATATTTTTTTAAGGAAATGAATTTTTGTATTAAATAAATGAGGTTCTTTTAAAGTATAATAGATTTTATAATTAAATATTATATTTATATGTGTATATATAATTATATTTAATTATATATATACATATTAAATATATTTATTTAATGTTTGAATATTACAATAAATATTTGCAAGCACGATTAGTTAATTAGAAATGATTAATTAATTTAATTGTGAAATTGAATTAGATATTATGTGTGGTTGTGAAACTAGAATTAAACTTTTGATATAATTTTGTTGTGGATTATTAATGGGAATTGTGTTTTGAATAATGTATTTTAGTGTGACATATTGTTCTATTGGATTTAGGAAATTTGAATAGTAGTGCTTTTAATCACATGAGATTGTTTATTTTAATTTCTAGTATTTTTGTAACTAGGTACTGTGGGGAATATTTGTTGTAGAGAAAATATAAGTCTTCTAGATTGTAATTCTGAAAGGGTTGTCATTTCTATTGTTTGCCTTGATATTTCCTTGGGTAGAGCATGTACTTGGATTCAGTATTGGACATCTGTAGGGATGTGTTATCTCTTGTGTTATGTTATTATCAGTTTGTGCACTGTCTACCCTTGGGTGTAGAATGAGTTATTTTGTTGTCGTTAGGGGAGTGGCTTTCAATGGGGGCTGGGACACAAAGTGGTCCTAGGATAACTCATGTGGAATTTAGTGTAATAAGTGGAAATTAAATAACCTACATTAGGGGAATGGGTAGTTAACATATTTAACTTGATAATTAGCCTCGCTCATTGGCTCGAGGGGTTGTCTTAGACTTGAGATGACCTAGGAACACTTGGAATGGAAAGATCATTATCTCATCTTCTCAAAAGATAATCAATTCTGCACTGGTGTACATGTGGGGCCAAAGTTTGTAAGAGGTTACCAGGATAACCCAAGATGGGGGTCGGGACCTAGGAAGATCTCCTTAGGATAACCAATGCAACCTTTGTGATGAAACTCATCCTATGACAATAGTTGATTGTATTGTACAATGGTTGTACTTGATTTTGTGATTCTAGAATCAAATCTAACCCTATGTTTTGTATTTACTAGTACTATGTGGTTTTGTACCTTACCTATGTCTAGAGGTAGTAGGTTAGTCTTGGTTACCTGTCACTATCTCCTAGCATAGGGGTTGGTCCTATACGTACCACATGGCTGGGTGGCATGTACCTTACACTGTTGGGTTTTCTCTTCATGTTCATGATGGTGGGATCTTCTAGTTTGAGGAGCTTGTGTGTTTCTATGGATTTGTACCTCTCTTATATTCATTGTAACGTGGACACTATATATTGTTTTCCTTATTTGTAATCAAGGAGGATTCCTTATGTTGTAATTGCAACATTGTGTGTGATCTATTCATCGTTGGATTAAATGGTATATATTGTTTATATGATGTTGTATTTGTGGAAATATGTTCATTATTTTTCTTTGTGTTAGATTTATTATGAAATGGTGAATGTTTTTTTGTATGTTGTTATCATGAGTTAATTCCATATACTATGTTTTAGAATAATTTTGTAAGTTTTGAAATTCACATGTAGATGTGTTGCGTGGCCTAGAGGATGTATGTGTTAGATTAGTTTACTTCACTCGTCATTGTTTCTCATTTTAAGAAAAAAAATTAGTTGTGCTTCTGCAATGTTGCATCGTCCTCTAGGTTGTGGAACGGGGTTTTACAATAATGTTGCACGATCTTATCATGAGAAGCATTCATCATCTCCTTCCATGAGAAGCCTCTCTTGAAATGTTTGAGGCCTTAACACCCCTAACAAGAGGAAGGTGGGAAGGCTCTAGGCTATAGTTTAATCACTAAATATTGAATGTATATTATTGTTAAATTTTGTTTCCTTGGGAAACTTCCCAAATTTTGATGACTTCTTTGATTCCCTTAAGAAATGTCATATTAGGACTCCTTAAGACATTAGTTTAGGGTTTAGGGTAATAGGATGGAAAGTAAGGGGATCAATGTTTTTGATTCATCACATATGCAAGAACATTAGTTTATGAATAATTTTGAATTTATGAATAGACTGACTATTTCTTTAGATAACTTCTATGATCGATGAATTTAGCACACAACTATAAATTAGTGTATTTTTGAAAATTTAGGATAGTCTCTATGGTCTACCCTTGAATTTATAGAAATGCATATATTTAGAGAAAATCAAAATGTGTCTTGACAAGTTTTTGGAGATAGATCTTAAAATTTGGTTATTGAATCCTTGATTAGTATTAGTAATTTATATTTCTTCCCTAATCATCTTTGAAGTTTGAATAAAAGGAGTGGAAAGATAACCTATGACCATAGTTGGATTGATTTTCTATAGATCAAGGTAATGATCCATAGTAAATTTGAGTATTGTTAAGCATGAGCATAGGGAAAATGATTCATTGATCCTAAACTAATTACATTATTCTTGGGAACAAGGTCAACAAAATGCTTGAGAGGTGAGTCAATGTAGGTGTAGGGTTTACAAGAGTGATACAAGGCACAACTTAAAATTTTGAAGAGTATTTATAATACAATCACCTATAGAAGGAGAAAGGTGTTTCTTTATGGGGGAGAAATTGATTGAACTAACCTCACCATAATCATATGAAGAGGTGCAACACAATTCATTTAAAATATATTTTATTTAGATATATTAAATATTTATTAAACACTCTCATAGACATATAAATTATAAATTTTATTTAAAATATTTTTATTTTCTCTACCTTTTTTAATTTAATTTTTAATTTTATATCTATTTAAGATAACACTTGGATGAAATCAATCTAGCCTAAGATAATTCAATACTCTATCTCCCTTCTCCCAAAGGGTTTCTTTCTCATTAGTTTTCTTTTATCTTCAACTCATGAATTTATTTAGAATAAAAGAACCCAATTTCATGGTAGATATGGATTAATTTTAAGTCATTGGAAACCATTCTTAAAAAATTTATTGACTCTAGATCACCAATGTCACCATTTGGATTTGGTTTTGAAATGTTCTTGCATATGCCAATAAAAAAAAATGGTTTAATTGTTGGCTAAGAAGGTAGGAGGTTTTTGTTTAAATTCAAATTTTATTGATTGATTTGATCAAATTTTTGGTGAATCTTGTGAGTTTTTAAACCTAAATCATAAACCTGAGGTTCAAGGATTACTCCAATAGAAAACTATATGTATGCTAATATGTTAGAGACTAGTTTTTGTTTTTTATAGGATAAGCAACATTTACAAGGTGTTGTACCATTTACATGATGAGCCTCAAGGGCCAAAAAATATCAAGTCCAAAGGAAAAAACAAAAAAGCACCAACCAAGACAAAACACAGACACAACAGACTAGTGTTAAAATGAATGCTAATTTGTTAGAGACTAGTGTTTGTTAATATGCAAATGAAAATATAATCTCCATAAATTAAAATATTCAAGCATACAGATTTAAAAACATATTGACAATGCAAATGGATTTTTTCCATTTTGAAATGTTCAAGCAATCAGATTTAAAACATAAAGCAATGAAAATGAATTTTTTCCATTTTTAAATATTCAAGCAATCAAATTTAGGGTTTTCAAATGCAATTTTTTTTGTTTTATTTCAATTTAAGGTTTCAAAAGGTGATTTTTTTGTTTTGAATGGTAATTTTTTTTGTTTGGTTACAATTTAAGGTTGTTTTTTTTTGTTTCATTTCAAAATATGAGGGTTTCATTTCATGTTTTCTATTTTATTTCTACAAATCACAATTTATTTTATTGGAGGTAAATAAAAATGCAAAAAAACTCAATACAAATTAAAAAAATACAGACAAAAACATAAATTTATATCTAAAAATAAAATAAAAATTGAAAACTGTGAAAATAGAGAGTCAAATGCTTACATGAAGGTCAATGTTTCGTTTGCTTGAATTGGGATCCCGTGCATAGAGTGAAAATGACATTTGGTTTCATTTTTTTGAAATAAATACCACTACAAAATGGGATTGTTTTGTAAAAAGTAGGTTCTCATTTTGTAAAAAGTGTGATCTCGTTTCTTAAAGGTTGGCTCAGGACACCAATACTAAATGAGATCTTGATTTTTAAAAAGTGGGATCTCATTTAGATTTTTGGCTTGGGAGCCCGAACCTAAATAGGATCCTATTTTGTTGAATTGATTTCAAGATTTTTGCTAAGGAAAAAACTTCCACATTTCATGGACTCAACTTCATGCATCCACCCACTATATTTCACCTTTTTATGTGTTGTGTTGTTCCTTGATTAATCAATCAATTATTTTACCACTTAATTTTGTCCCTCTTGATTGGTCTTTCCATTATCCCTATTCATATTTTAGCATGCTTGATGGGACCCACATCCCTGATTTGATTTCATATTGATGTAAGGCCCCACCTTGCATATGATTAGTAAATCTCTAATATGTTTTATGTATTCCTAAATAGATGGTAAGATGTATTGTGGATGAAAAATAGTGTGATTATTTGATAATATTCTTTCTTTTCATTCTGACATTTTATTTATGCTACCTTGAAAGAGTTAGGAATCATAAATTGTGAATATGAGTTGAAATTGTAAATGAAATGGTTGCAAAATTAAATCTTTTTTCAAATATCAAATTAATGTGATATACAATTGTTGATTATGGTTTCATTAGTAATGTGTAGGAAAGGAAGAGTCTATATGAGAAGGGAAGACCATTGAGTAGATCAAAAGACATCTTCTTGTGGTGATGAATTTGACCCCCTTTCAATCCATAGAAGGAAATAAAGTTAACAAGTTGATAGAGTAAGGTGGTAAGGGATGATATAAAAGGGATGTTTTATATTTTGGGTTGAGAGGGTATTTATTTGTGTTCCAAGTGAGTTTTAAGTTGGGGGATAAGGTTTAGAAACCATTATCCAAGTTGAAATTCGGATAGGTCCTTAAATGGGTCTTTAAAGAGGGTTGTTGGTCAATTTCCTTGGTTGGGATGCAAAAATAAATCCTCTAAGGTCTATACCATAGTGGTAGGGGTCAATTAGGCATACAATAGTGCCCCTAGGACATGATTTGACCCCTAAAAGGTCCTCATTATGGAGAGTGGCGAGTTTTGAAGAGAGTATGGGATGGAAAGATGGAGGGGTTGTCCAAGTGCATGTTTCTTCTTCAACAAGGAAAAGACTCTCATTGATGGAGGTAGGTATACTCAACACCTCCCCATCCAAAGGTTGCAAGTTGAAACTCCTATATATTTTGGAGAGGAAGAATGAGTGGGGTGTTACCCACTTCTCCTCTTGGAGAACTTTATTGGGGATGGTAGAAAGAATGAGAGGAGGAGAGGATCCCACCTCTTTGGGAAGATAGTGATCAAGATGGCTTGGTTTGGAGAGAAAATATGGATGAAAGACTTCAATCCCTCACCTAAAAGAGAAGAGATAAGTTCTTTCTATTTTCATTTACCCTTGCTTATTGGTTGTAAGAAGGTGACATGATGTATGGATTGTGGTTAAAAATAGAAAGTAGAGAACCTAGATGCATGAAAGTTGTGTTTGGTTAGTTTTATCCCTTTGTAAAAATGAGAAAAGAATCCATTCATCATCATGGGGATAAAAGAATTCCTTGCTCGGGGGTATGGCTAGAGCCCACGAGGCTCCATGATGCCATTATGGTAGGGTGGAGAGAAATCCTTAATCAATTGTGTGTCTTTCATTGTATTTCTTTAAATTCATTTGTAATATGAAAATATAGTGTCTTGTTATACATGAAAGAAAATGGAAAAGAGAAAACCATGTACCTTGGTATGTCTTGTTTCACTTATAGATGTGATTGGTATAGGAAAAAGTTTAAATAATTGATACTGTAACTTGTTGCTAATTAAAAAGGGGAATATTGTATTTATCTACTTATGTTTCTCTATATTTATAATGAAGGGAGAGTATTGCATTCTGATCTAGTGGAAAATTTAGAATGGTTATTTTTCTATTTTGCTTAAGCTAATGGGGTGTGCAAATAAGGTTGAAAAGAGGGGGGTTCAATATAGAGTAAATAGATTATTGTGTTGTCTTTTGTTAAAGAAAAATATATATATGTAGGTGCATGCTACCATGGAGACTTTTGGGGCAAGAAAATTAAAAGAAAAATATATAAAAAATAATAACATTCCAATAAATGAGACAGAGGCTATGAGCCTCTACTCCCCATTGTAGCCATATCAAATGCAAATAAAGAAATTAAAAAAATTAAAAAATGAAAGAATTAATTAGATATTGCATTTATAATGTAACTTTTATCATGATCCATGAATGGCAATAGGTAAATGAATATGAATATAGTTATCAGATTTAATAGAGGTGTGTATAAACCTGTAATATTAGAAAAGCAAGATAAGGAAAGAAATTTTGGATAAATCCCTCTACAATCTTCTCTAATAAAAAAAAGAAACATTTTTATTTATAGTTTGAACCAAACAATAATAAAATAAAACTCTTTATTTCCATGTTCAATAAAACACCACATTTTGAGTTGTTTTGCATGAATGATGTGCAAATGAATTAAACATTTAATGTACCTGAACTACATATACAGTATTTAAATAAATTAGGACAACTTTAGTGTGATTTCTTTAAGCGAAATGAGAGTATTATTGTTTGGTGAAAACCTTCTTCTTAGAAACTTTTTTATGCGATAGACTCCATTGTAAATCCACACACTTAGACCTGGATTCCTCCTTCTGATCTAGGCACCTAGACTATTATGCCTTTGCTTAGTGCTACCTCCCATATCATAAAAACTAATGAAATAATGGTAGTCTAAGAAGAAGAAAAAATTGAATGGTGTTGAGTGGTGTGAGGACTATCTCATGCCACTATCAATCCCTCAACACCATGACTTCCTTGTGTGCTACTATCTCCCCAATCTTCCATGATTTTTGTCGATGTGTGTGCAATTTGTAAATGAAGCATAGTGATAATTACTTCTTTTTTTAGCAAAAGTGGTGAACCAATATAATAATATAAATATAGATAAATAGTAAGTAACAAAACCTAGTTTGAAAGAGCATACCGACAGGAAAGAAATAGAAAGAAAACCTATGGTTTTAGCTAGAAAAAATACATAAAATTTTACAAAAACATCCCAAAAATGGGACCCAAAATAACCCCCTTCAATATGAACAGGGGAGCAAAAAGCAGACAATTTGGAGTAATATTTCTTTCTTTTCTGCACAAGACTCCAATGATTGTCCATAGAAACCTTCTCTAAAATTGAAGATTTACTTGATGAAAAGTCCTGATCATAATCCTCTGAATGTTTCTTTTGATTCCCAAGCTTACTTGATTGTTGACCTTCTATAAGAGTGTCAAAATTCACACCAAATTTTGGCTCCAATGGAAGTGACTTTTTTTGTTGTTGCTAAGAGATGACATCCTTCTCATCCAATTTTGTTGGAAAAGGCTTTGATGTTGAAAGAACCTGTGATGAAGCAAAAGAATCTGTTGGTTTCTGGCCAAGAAAATAAGGCTTTAAGAGGACATCTTTCCACCATGATGGTTGTTTTTTAACTGATTTATCTTTAATGTGACATGCTACAACCACATGACCTATTTCAAAGGATCTCCTACACTGAAAGGGAAGACCTTCATAGTCCAATAATTGATTCCAGGAATGACCAACAACTTTTAGAATTATTTTGGCATGTAAGTCCTTGGAGATATCCAAATGTACTAAGATTCGAGCAAAAGTAGTGTGGGAAAATTCTATATTTTTTTGGTCTACAGCCAAAAAAGAGCCTAAATAATTTCTAATAGATTTGAAGCAGGACTGGAGCCAAAAATGAAGTGGAAGATTAGGAAGCCGAACCCAAAATAGTATAATATTGAAGGATTCAAATTAAGGGTTGAAGGTTGGGTGCCAAGGTTTGAGAAAAAGATAGTGTTGCTTCTAAGACCAATGGTGGCCAAATAAGATGGAATCCCTATCTTTGGTGGAATCAAAAGAAGAGATAAAAAAACCTTGAGTAGTGAGAAAACTTTTTGGAGCTTTTTGCAGAAAGGGGAGCCAATTTTCTTTTATCTTTATTTAGATCTAAAGAAGATGGCCAAAATTGATGAAAACAACAAATCAAGGCTTGAGAAGAAAAATGTTTCTCTCCTTGCAGCACTTCATCCCCAAACTCCAGGATAGGGGATGCTTCTACACATTTGAGGGCTTGACATCCTAGACTCATGTGACCTCTCAAAGTAGAAAAAAATGATGTAGGAGGAAACTGAGTATTTGCACATGCCTTTGATTCAACAATAGCTACATAACTTTCAATGGAGACTCCTAATTCTGATAAACTCATCTCAAGCAGTTTGAAAGAGCCATCAGAACTTACACTAGAAACCCCAAAAATTAGGAAACTCTTTTCATTAGATTTATCTGGCCCTATATTTCTTGTGGAAGAACATTGTGAAGAATTTGGTTTTCCCATGTTCAATGCATCAGATTTAGGAACCACCAATCAAGGGAGAGATTTCCACAACAGTCGCAGGCTTATGCTAGAGCTCACTGAAGTAGTCAAGGTAGAAGAAATACCAATTGGACCTATTGAAGGGTGTCGCCATGAGGGAAGTGAAGGACTCAAACCACTAGCTAGATCATCTAATAAAACTTTGTCAAACCCAGCTATTCGTACAAGAGATAACCATTTGGAACCATCTTCCATTAAAGTAGCATGAAGCCCTAGTGTAGGAGCATTTGAGTCCTCCTTTTTGTGCATTGTGGTTTGAGTCTTCACCTTCAGAGTAGATGGCCTAGGTCTATTGTAGGGAGGTGAAACACATAACCCTTTGAAAAAAATAGGATCCATTGCAAGAATTATTAATGAAGCTATGAGAGCCATCTCCTACCACAGCTAACAAACATGTTCACCACCCCATGCATGTGGAAGCAAAAAGTAGCCACCCACACCACCATCTATGGCAACACAAGAAACAAATGGGCCACAAGAAAAGGTGTGAATCCGCTAGAATGTAGAATCCAACACACCACAATCCCTAAAGAAACAACACCAAACAAATGCTACAACACTCAAAAAATAGCTAAGAAGAAGTAGACCAAGCAACAGTTTGAATAGGAAAGCTCCCACCCCCAAACGAACAAGATAGACCCTTCCCCACAAGTAAAAAGTTATGATATAAATGATCCATGGAGGAACAATGGAATGAAGTGAAAAGGAGCAACATGGATGCAGAGCCATTAGATCCTAACAACCAAAAAAAACACAGACCCACCCCCAAAACACAACAAAAAACCCTCCTTTGTGAAGCTCATAAAGATTGGAATGCCATCCACTAACCACCGAGTGCATGCATTGGAATGGCCTCACCATGCATCCCTGACCTAGATGGTCGTGGGTGACTATGCAGCCATCAGAGCATGACTTTGATTATAATGTGATAATTACTTCTTATTTGGTTCAGTATGGCCATAATTTTAGTCCCCAAAAATGAGCTTTGTCCTATTATGAAATTTAATAACTTTGCAGTCATTACACACATGAGATAAAGTAAAGATTGAAATAAGATTACAATGAGTCTATAAAAGGTGATTAGGGTGTCTGTATGCCCCCAAACTACCCAAGTCATATCAACCTAACTCCTCACCCATCGATGTTAGGTATTATTTTGTTCTATCAATACACTAAGATATCGATAAAGGTCTTATTATTATGAGTTAGTACTATGAATGATTGAGTAGTACTTTCTACCTGTAGGGTGTTGGTCTGTAAGTGTAAAAGGTAAATTAAATATCCCATGTTGATTCCATAATTAGAATTAGTTATGGTTGGTCACTTTGTTGAGGAATTGATAGTCATGCAAGAAGAGGTGATGTTTTGTGTGGGTTGTACCACATAGATCAACATCCAAGAGGGGTACCACGACTATATGAGTTGTAGCCTATAGAAACAAGCTTCCTAGAGGAAGGACACAACACCTATTTCAATAAAATTAGGTCCATCGACATGTGACACATTAAATAAACAAGTGATCTTAGCTTAGAAAACCATCCTCTTCGAAGTTGTAATATCCCTTACTAGTTCTGATGTGAATTTGTTGATTTGAGTCTCAAGGAATATTGTCAAACACTTTGTATGCACCTATTGTTTCTATATTTTCATTTTGTTTTGCTTACTTGGAATGCTTACAAATTAACACTACAATGTCTAAGCAATGATCTAAGATGATAATGCAAGTTTTTTTATCTTTTTGAATGCATATACATGAACTCTATATGAAAAACATGCACCTACAACAAATTGACATTTTTTCAAACACTTGGCATGAAAACTAATATGATAATCAAGAGTACTATGAACATTACATCAAACAATTGGCATGTAACTCATTCTCTTTTATTTCTTGACAACTCAATTTCAATGAATAGCCAAGACTTTTGGCTTACAATAAATTTTCAATTAGAATTCCAAATCTGATATAAATGATCACCTACATCAGCAAGACTAAATGATTGAAATAAAAATGAAAATAAACTCCCAAAATCATGAAGAACCTGGTTATAGTAGTGCCTATGATGATGAAGATGCAACAATCAACAACCAAGCCAAAATGTTCTCCTCTTAGGCCAAATTGATGCTTTCACCCAGCCACCTCTATTCTAATGTAAAATACAAATATAAAATCATTTGCAGCCTCCAAGTCTTCCTTCAAGCATCAAATATCATCAAATTTCCCTCACAAATGGAGTGCTCCAGCTAGAAGGTGCAATCGATGCATACAATGGCCTCCATGAAGTTGATGTGATGACTATAATAATACATCAGAATATAAATACCATGCCAAAATCATCCCAAGTGAATGATGAGAAAGATGTATCTCAATCTGAAAATAACTTCTTATCGAATCTCCTCAAATTTGGCCCTTGGCAACCAAATTTTCAATGGTTAGAAGACTGAAATATCTCCTCCAACAGTTGCAACCCTTCAATAGATAGTTTCACTACCTCAATTATGCAAATCAATGGGATTATTCATTCCCAAAGACCTCCAATGTATTTTGTAGAAACCCAAGGCTTCTCCACAACAAAGCATATCAAAGTCAAGTATCATTTATCTTGGATGATTGGAAGCTTAGCCTCCCCCTTCTCTTATAACTTTTTCCTCCTCTTGAGGTTAGCCATCTAGAAGCTTCAATTAAATCCTTAATAATATTATTTTATATTTGCACTTTATTAAAATACAACTTATAATTCATGATGGATAAACATTATGTTTTCCAACATCCTAATAACACATTATTTTTTCCAACATTCAACATAACATAGGAAACCCCCTTATAACTACTAAATCCAAGAGAAGAAGCCATCCATAGACTAGGTAACTGCCTCAAAGACCCTCTAACCACTCCTATTAGCCTACGAGGGCCACTAATAGGCTAATCATGTTGATGTGTGAATGTATAATTAGAAGGGGACATTATAGAAGTTAACCCCAACTCAATTGAAAATTGTTGCCACATAAATTTTAAGCATTATGACTTATCTCAAATACTTTTCATGTGATGGTGAACAACAAAATTGTATCTTTAATAGTCTAATTGTAAGATTTATGTTTGGTTGTCTTTGCACCAGGAATCAAATACATGTTGAGTATTTTCATCCTTGAGAAAGGCTCAACAATAACAAAGTAAATGAATACCCAATGAATTAACTTATTACCCACCACCTAAATCCTCAACTACAAAATACCAGCATGATAACTGATCTGTAACCCCCCTTTTGTCATTATAAGTTGCAATAACATTTGACGGGAGATGTAAGTATAATGAAATATTATATAATTCTTGCCATTTAATTAAATGAAATGGTAGTAAATGCATATCTCATATAATCTTTTTTTGGCAGAATTAATGTAGCCAAATAAATATAATATCATAATATCACTTAATATGTGTGTGGTGTTGTACATGTATTAAAAAAAATTAAATAAAAATAAACTAAAGCTTGCTACTCTCCATCTAAAGATCTAAATATCTCAGACCTACAACAAATAATATACATTCTACAAAACCCTTTCTTTTCAATAAAAATAATAGTTAAACTACCTTTTAAAATAAATAAATAAATAAACTATACCTATTACCTTCTACAAAATCCATGAAAATGCCTTCCATAATAGAACTACAAATAAATTCTCAAAGCTATCCATAGTTTTGGTAGCATCATTTTGCACAAAGAAGAATGATCAATACCAAAAGAAAAGCATCATAAAAATATTTAGGGTGAACAATGAGTGTAAATAAATCAAGGCTCCATCCATAAGGAAATGAGTTTAAATAAACTTAGATTTTAATATAGAAACTTTTCTACATATATTTTCTTAAAAGATTTAAAAGAACAATAACTCATTAAATAGAAAACAAATCTAAGTGTTAAATAAAAGCTTCCATACATAAGGAAATGAGTTAGAAAAAAACTCAGAAAATAAAAAAATCAAAGTGTTAAATAAAAGATTCCATCCATACGGAAATGAGTTCGAAAAAAAATTATAAAATAGAAAAATCAAAGTGTTAAATAAAAGCTTCCATCCATATGGAAATGAGTTTTAAATAAAACTTAGATTTTAATATAGAAACTTTTCTAATATGGTTTCTTAAAAGATTTGAAAGAAAATGAAACCATTGTTTAATAAACTTATACTAATATTTAGATAATAAAGAAAGTATGTTAATATGGTTAAGATACCTAAATAGAATAAAGTAAAGATATATATATACATGTTAAATAATTTTGTTATAAATAAATAAATAATCAGAGACTAATAAATTTAAATATTAATATTTATCTACATATAGAATTTTTTAATTTAATTTAAAAAAGAAAAGAAAAGAAATGATATCTTAAATGATTAGGTGAATTTTGTGAGTTAAAAATAAATCTAATTTGGAAGGTTTTCTTACATTACCATTCAAGTGGGTGAAATATTAATGCTAGAAAATTTATTTTAAATTTGATGTTACTATTATAGTATATCTTTATGGGTGTTAAATGTGTAGTTAATATTAAGGGGAAACTTGTGTTACAATTGATAAGTCACTTCATTATTAGAATTTTTGTAATTTTAGATGTAGATCTATAGTAAATTTGACCTCATCATCTTTTAACCCTAAGATTATTACCCAAAGAAACAAGAATAATAATATTATAGGTAATTATAATGAATTAATTCCTACCAAACCAAAAGAAAAATAATTATATTATGGATCCTTAATCCAAGGAAATATATGTGTTGTAAATTACTAGCCAGATGGTAATGCTCCTTGATTTAAATTATACTAACTAATTATGCAATACTAATCGCAAAAAAAAATTAATACACCCATACATGTTTACCTTATCACTTGTGTGAAATTTTAGGGGACATATTTCTACCTTGTAATAAAATAAACCTACCTAATGTTAATGTTACCCTTGTACTTCAAGTAAGTGAAGTGATGCAATTCTCAAGCTGGCCACATTATAAAAATGAGTTATAGGAGACACACTAATAAAGTTTACTTGGCTAAATTTTTCTCTTCAATCAATCAACAAAATTACATTGGCATTTGGAGCCTTCACAGTTGTGCTAGGTGAATAATATCATAGTTAAAACATAGAAATGTAGGTTTTGGTTGTTTTTTCTTTTCAAAGAGAAATATTATTGGAGCATATTATTGCTTATAGTGATAATATTGTTAACAACAAGGTTAGTAGTGATGCATGATCACTTAGAACTTTAAATAACATAGTGCTTTTTAAAAAAAAAATGTTGGGTTTTTCTTGCAAAAATTTTTGGCATGATGATTGAGTTATCTTAAGTGACAAGTTATAGAGAAGCATTTGACAAAAAATGACACATTCAAAACATAGATCAATACTTTTTACGATACAATGACACTTCTAAAAAATACAATGATGCTTCTAAATGATGAATTGATGTATTTGATTGTTCTATTTTATAGGTTTACAAGTTTACAACAATGCATTTGATTCTTGCAACAATAAATTTGATAGAAAGAGACACATTTGATTTTACAATGACACTTTTTAGAAATACAACAATATATTTGATTTTCACATTGACGTAATTGAAGGTAAAGCAATTTATCTAAAAGGTATAACGATTCCTTTTATTTTTCTAGTATTTTTTTTTTAATGTTTCAATGATGGATTTGATTCAAATTCTTTAACTTTTCACTACCCCTAACATTTGCTTATTTTTGGAACCAACGCATCTTTATAGCTATTGGAAATCATTGGGAGAAGACAAAATAAAACAAACTACTAATATATCTAATGCAATTCGAAACATTTTAAATGATTTTATTTATAAATTAGTTCACTTTTCAATTTGGGTTTTAATTAAAGAATTATTTATCATGTTTGGTAGTCTTCTAGTGTGTATGCTCTCTCCTTGCACTTTGTGTAATATTGGAGATCAAAAAAACTATTAGCATATACATGTTATGCATACCTAAGGAGTACTAGAAAATTATGCTCTTCTCTTGCACATCATGTGATCTTGATAATTAGAAAGCCTAACATATTTTGTTTAATTTGGTAGTAGGCCTTCTTGGTGATTTCATCACCTGAAGGATGACCTCAACCATGTTTACCAACAAGGTATATAAAGGGAGAGAATGAAAGTTGTATCCAAGGTGTGTCCAATGTCATAAAATTCAAGACTTGCAATTCTCAATCCAATGAGATATGTATAGGTGATGAGAAGAGGGGAGACCCCCTCATCACAAGCATCATTTAATGAGCTCAGTATTCATAGAACCCCTATGAACCTTATTTTTAGAATCCTTTAAGACCTTCAGTTGTTGGTTGTGTGATGTAAGGTATAGTATTATGCCTGAAGTTATTCACCATGTACTCTTCTCTTGTTGAGGTGACAACTATTCCTTGTTAGGACCTCATACTTCCAAGGAAAGGGGTGTTAATGTGGTGCATAGCATTGGCATACCCTAGTCACTCATTAGTTTGAAGGTATTAAACTTTGGTGGGTGGGACTACACTAAGTACACCTTTTACTACTAATCGGGTTGTAATTCTTGGATTTTTTTCTTGTAAATACTAGTGAATATCCATTGTAGCTTATTTTTATTAAACTCATGAATTATCAAACTACTGTTGAATACCCAAGATACTAAGAGGGGGGTGAATAAGTATCTTTCTAAACTTATTGAACAAACACCATCCAAACACTCTAATGAATATAACAATAAAAATGATCAAGAGCATTAGTATAACATAAGAACACACAACACATGAACACCAGGATGTTTACATAGAAAACCCAAAATGGGAAAAACCACAGTGAGGATTAGCTCACAATATAGTATAACTAGTTATAAGATATTACAAAAGGGTGGCTCACTGCCAAAACTCACTGTCCAAAATGGGAGGCTCATTTCCTATAAACACATAATATAAAAATGTCTTACAACCATAATATGAACTGATAAAGTTACACCTAACAAGTGTTGATTTTGTTCCTTTGATGCTTAGTAAACTGACTTTACACACTTCATCATCTTTTCATACTTGTCTATTACTCTTCACTTTCCACACTTTCTCACATGATCAATCTCAAAACTATCCAATATATATATATACATATATATATATACATACATACATACATACATATATATATATATATATATATATATATATATATATATATATATATATATATATATATATATATATATATATATTTGATTCATCCACAAGCATCAATTAGGTCAGCCTGATTAGATGCAACCCTTATTCACCAAAAATATTAGTTTTCAACTTTAATCTTGTACAAAACTTTTCAAAAAACAATTCAAGCATGTACCACACTACAACATGTCAACATGGACGTAATATAGGTCACAAATACATCTACAACACAAAATAAATTCATTATAACATCAACTATACATTAGGTTGGCTAGAGATAGGAATAATAACAAAATACAACATAATGATGCCAACTCGCCATACAAGCACATGAGCACATTAAATTCTAAAAATACAAACTTCTAACATCCAAGAACCATTTCCCAAAACTACAAGTTAAGATATTCATCAACAGAGGATTGGGGACAAAAAAATAGGAGGATAATAACTATCATATCGGTTTAGGATACCAGATCAAGCTTAAACTTAAACTTAAACTTGCAATTGTAACTCATATAACATGGTGACATCAATGACAACACAAAATCTGCATAATGAGATGTTCTTCATTCTTCCAACAATCTCCCCCTTT
This sequence comes from Sequoia sempervirens, assembly GCA_007258455.2. NCBI lineage: Eukaryota > Viridiplantae > Streptophyta > Pinopsida > Cupressales > Cupressaceae > Sequoia > Sequoia sempervirens. The sequence continues at coordinate 103,159,948 of VDFB02000015.1, read as the reverse complement.
TTCATTGATGGCAACATGTGCCAAAAGAATGCACAAACCTCCTATGTGCAACACACTCTTCCCTTTTCTCTCCATGAAATTCTCTCCCCCTTTGACATCAAGGACAAAGGGCAGTCCAAAAATAAGAATATACATATATACAAGGGTGGTCCAAAACAAAGCATTACCCAGAGGAAGCTAAGCCTTGAAGCTCCTTGAGAATACCTTGTCATGCTATCTTGCCATTCTCCCAACTCTTCTTAGCAGATACCAACATTTTTTTTAGAGATTCTAATTCCATTAGGCTTTCTTCTGCATCATCTGAAGTGCAAGGAATCAAATTGATTTTCTCTAGTTTTTCTACATTTTCCAAAGCATTGGCTACCAGAGTGTACTCCATTCTCCGAAGGTCACCTAAATGACCGAATCTGCTGATGATGTCTTTATTCTTCTTTTGTAGAATAAATAATTTCTCTCTATGAGTAGTGATGGCATTCCAAGTTGACCTATTTCTATCTTTAGATGCACTGTATGTACTAGAAATACCTGTCAACTGGGACTCAATGGGGTCCATGAGATCTTTGATACTCTATGTGGCATTCAGCCACTTTATATAGTAAGAAAATATAGTATTTGCTTCAGACTCATAAGCTTGCACAAATTCTAGGCTCTTTTCCACATTAGTGTGTGCCAAAGCACACTTATCATGAAGTGCCAAAAAAATTTCTTTGCCATTTTCTCTTCAACCTCTTGCCTTTTCTTCTCACATAGTCCAAATGTAGACTCCTTGAAGGAGTCCAATAGAAGCTTCAAATTCTCTACCGAAGTGAGAGATTTATCTATTGATGTACCAGGGGTGGCCTCCTCCAAAGTTTTGAGGAAATCACCAATGAGTTATTTCCCCTTTAGATGTGTTTCTAGAATTTATTTTCTTCTAGATGGATGCAATATATCCCCTAACATCATTTTTTGAATGGGAGATATCTTATCCAAATCCACACTACCTTGAATCATGGGGAGTTGTAAAAGTTACAGAGGAATTACCAGTTGGAACCTTATTTTCTTGGATAACAAGCCTTTTAATACATCATCTTTAGAGGAGGATTCTCCAAAGGACCTTTGTGAATCTACAACCTACCTTTGATCTTCTTCATTCTTCTTGAGATTCCCCATTTCTTTCTTCTTCCTCTACTTTTTCCTCTTCTCCCACTTTTTCTTCTTCTCTTTCATTTTTTTCTCTTTATTCTTCAATATTTTCACCTTCATCTTTGTCTCTTTCTCCTTTAGGTATTCCCGGAAGGACAACACCAACCTTCTCTGGTTCAGCTTCTTCCTCATTCTATTTCTCTATCTCTGGAGGATCATTTGTAACACCTATATCCAAAGGGATTTATGTATCATTTGTACCCTAAGGAATTTCTTCCTTTACCTCTATAGAATCTTCTTCTCCTAATTTTAGTGCAGAACCAGATGGGAGTACACCAAACATATCATATTTCTCAGCCATACCCCTGATGGCTTCTGTAGTTTCTTTCTTTATTTTCTTTATTTTCTTTTTATCCTTTGTCATCAAAATGTTTACCCTTTTATTCATCAGAAACATCTTTGAGCATACCTTCTTCAAGGTTTCCAAATCATTTGAGTTCAAAGAGGATCCAATTTTCTCAAATACCTCATTTCTTATCTTTTATTCAACTCAACAACCTCTGATCTTCTTTTTATCAAGGCCTCCCACAATTTCACAGGCACATTGTTCTGAACATAGTCCCAACTGACTTCCAAAGTGATAACATATTGAATAATAGCCAAAATCAATGTTTTCTTGTCCTCTTTACCTACTTAAGTATAAATCTCTACAATAGGATGCAACATATCTTCAAAATGTACTAGGCTATTAACTAATACCTCTAATCTGAGAGGCGAACTAGGTCTTATTGATCATGCTTTATGTTCTTCCTAGTCTGGAGATGCCTCTTTTGACATATTTTCCTTCTTCAAGTCTGGTTTGGTGTGCACATGAACACCAAAAGCATGTTCTTCATCTTCTTCAAAGGATGACACATAATGAAATCTTATAGTGCCAACACTTGCTTCCTATGAAGCATTTTCACCAGAGGGCATGTTCCCTTTCTTCTTTCTTATCAATTTAGCTTCAGGGTCTTCTGTTTCTTCACCTTGTTCTTCGGTGATACTAAGGTTCTTTTCCTTTGTTGTCATTTCCTTTTTACCTCTCTTGAATGGTTCCATCGTAGGAGTTTCTTTTCTTTTCCCATTTCTTGTAGTACGTCTAGAAGGAGCTCAACATTTTCCTTTACCCTAAGAACTAGGCTCTACCTTTACTAATTCAAGGGTTGAAGTTGGTTTTGAAGGAGTAGTCCTTTCAGATCTCCTCAGTCCTAATGATTCTCCAGTCAGTTGCTCTCCCATGGATCTTCCTTGTGCAATCTATTCATCAGAGAATCCATCCTTTCTAAACATTTGGTCTACATTATTTCTTATCACAGGTCTCCTATGCTCCATGTGAACTTCCATATAGTTTCCTTCATATGTGCCCACTCTTGGTTCACTGGAATATTTTGGGCTTTTCAATAATACTTGTACATAACCTTTTGCTTCATCCTCTCTAACCTCATAGCCTAATGGTTGAATCCAGATAGTTCAGGGTTCAACAACTTCAATCATGCACTCATAATAGGAGACATGAAATATGATGTCATTCTTGTACTTTTCAACAATTTTCTTAGGAATCCTTTCTCGTTCATTCATGTTTATTTTGAATACATCAAATAATGATGTTAGAGCATTTTCTTGATTCTTCAAATCACCCAAGTTGTGCATATAATCAAAAAATTGATGTGCAACAAGTCTTGATGTATACCATATTACCACATCATCTCTTCTAGGAAGTCATCTAAGAAAGTAGAACAACAAACAAACAAACAAAGAACCAAACTTAAATGCATATTTCTTCTCCCTTCTCATCTTCAAATTTTCAAACAATTGTTGCCAGAGAAGTTCACACAGATCATATTTTGCACCATTTGATTCCATGTCATATCCGGTGTATATAGTTGTAGCAGACACCGAATTTTCCCTATTTTTGAAGTAGATCTTGTGACCGATCATTATAGTTGCATACTTCATAGTAGGATTGGTAATAGGCTTTGTTACAAGAGATCTTTTATCAAATGTTGCTCCAGTGAGTTCCATCACCACTTCATTTTTCATAGACTTCAACAATAGTACTAATCTCATATCACAAAGTCTGGTAACTACCTTAATCACTTCTTTGGCTATTAGGTGAGGTCTGTCAATCCACAAAAACTTATCATGCATTTTGCTAAGAGCTGGTTTAACATACTTGTCATCAATAGTGGAACTAAAGTTAGGAAAATGATTCCACCGATCCAACTTCTTCGCAACAATATTTGCATACTTAGGTTTTATCAAGAAATCATCCTCGGTGAGCTGATTGTGCCACATATCTATCAATTTTCTATGATTATATTCCCCAGTTTTAGCATGAATGTACATTATAGCGTCTTCAGTGGGCATGACACCATGAGGAATCAATGAGAAGGCACCCATAGGGTCATCTTCAAATACCTTAATGGAATATTTCTTGTAGGAATCTCTAGGTCTTTCTAACACATTTACAACTATAGGAGTTTCCATTCTTCTCACAAACTGAGCTCAAATAATTTTAGAAAGATGATTCACACAAACCCACAACAACATAGAAGAGTAAAATACCTTTTTCTTTCACAAAAACTAGAACTAGGGTTTGGACAACTCATTCTCCAAATTGCCTCAAGAATGCTCAAAATCACTCTCCACTTTCTTCAAATGCACAAGTGATCAAAATATCTTACAAATCCAATTTATAGATCAATGAGTTGCCTTAATTCACATTAAATGCTTAAAAAATAAAAAAGCTAATAAAAACCTTCTTCACTGCACTGAAAAACCCTGATTTTCTTTGCAAATGATCATGCCTGCAACTTTTCTTCTAGTTCCTTTTGCATAATAATTTTTTGTTCATTATTTACAACATATCTTTGTGTCAACATCTTACACACCAGTTATCTAGGGGGTTGAATAATTTTATGTTAATGCTCCCCCTAAGACCATGTTGGGTCTAATATTTGTCCAAGGAATTGTCTACACCAGATGGAGGAAAAAACACATTTGATGTTACTAGATCTTCTTTCTTTTTCCATATCTTTTTCGTTTAGTGCTTAACCTCATTCTTGGCAATTGGCTTCACTAGTTCATTCTTCTTTACCGGATCAGATTGTTTTCGTCCTTTACTTCTACATACTCTTGAAATGTGTTCGGGTTTGTTGCATTTGTAGCAAACGACATTTTTCTAATTTGTTTGATCTCCATTAACCCTTGATCTACACATATTTTCTGTTTTTCCAAACTTATTACATGCATAGTAGTAGCCAACAAAAGATTGATTCATTCTACCTCCCTTAAACTAATTCATCATCTGAGTCCTGCATTCACTAGCTTTATGTCCAAATTTCTTGTATGCAAAATATTTTCCATAAAAGGGACTTGCATACTAGTTTATTCTACTTCTACACTCCATTTCCTTGTGACCAAATAAATAATGCATGAAAAGAAAACACCATTGAAAGATGAGTACCTTTGAGCATTTGGTTGTCTAATAGGTGGTCTTCTAGCAAAGCTTCTTAGATTTCTTGTTGTCTTTTCCTTTATCTTCAGTCTTTTGATTGTCCATTGTGTCTGAGGTCTGCATAGCCTTTGAGCTTTCACCTACTTCCATTCCCAAACCACCTTTGTCTTTACTTGGTTTTTGTCTTGCAATCAACTCATCAAGCTTTGTGGAGCTTGTTTCAAACTTATCTTTATAGATTTTTTCTTTTTCTAGATCTACTCTTAGGTTTACCACTTCTTGTTCAAGCCTTGACCATTCATTAGTCTTGCATTGCACCACTATATTCAAACAATCTTCAATTCTCTTATTTTCCTCCAATTGCACCTTCATTCTGGTGATCTCTTCATTTACATTTTTTAATTGCTCACTTACTTCTCTATTTATTTCTTTGAATTTCTTCAATTTCTCTTCCAATTTCCTGATACATTCATTTTCCTCATCAAGATTTTATTTCAAATATTTGTTTTCATTTTTAGCCTTGTCAAGATCTTCAAGGGTTGTCCAGATTTCTTCTCTATCATCCATTTGTTCAATCTTTGAGATCTTCCTCAAGCTATTAGGCTTCTTCATAGGAACTAGGATCTGATACCAATTGTTGAATACCCAAGATACTCAAAAGAGGGGTGAATCAGTATCTTCTTAAAATTATTGAAAAAACACTGTCCAAACACTCTAATGCATATAATAGTAAAAATAAGCAAGATAATTAGAAAAACATAAGAACACACAACACATGAACACCAAGATTTTTATGTGGAAAACCCAAAATGGGAAAAACCATAGTGAGGATTAGCTCACAATATAGTATAACTGGTTATAAGATATTACAAAAGGGTGGCTCAATGCCAGGACTCACTGTCCAAACTGGGAGGCTCACTGCCTACAAAAACACAATATAAAAATGGCTTACAGCTAGACTATGAACTAATAAAGTTACACCTAACAAGTTTTTATTAAGTTCCTTTGATGCTCATTAAACTGACTTTACACACTTCATCATCTTCGCATACTTTTCTATTACTCTTCACTTTCCATAGTTTCTCACATGATCAATCTCAAAATTGTCCAATATATGTATATTTGATTCATCTGCAAGCATCAATTAGGTCGGCCTAATTAGATGCAACCCTTATTCACCAAAAAGATTGATTGTTGTCTTCAAGCTTGTACAAAAAATTTCCAAAAACAATTCAAGTGTGTAGCATGATACAACATGTCATCATGGAACTAAGATAGGTCACAAATACATCCACAACACAAAATCAATTCATTATAACATCAACTATACATTAGGTCAGCCAGAGATAGGCCTAATAACAAAATACAACAATAGAATGATTCCAACTCGCCATAACAACACATGAGCACATGAAATTATAAATATACAAACTTCTAACATCCAAGAACTGTTTCCCAAAACTGTAAGTTAAGATATTCATTAGTGGAGGATTGCGGACCAAAATATTGGAGGATAATAACTTTCATACTGGTTCAAGATACCGGATCAAGCTTGAACTTAAACTTGCAGTTGCAACTCATATAACATGGTGACATCAATGACAACACAAAATCTACATAATGAGATGTTCTTCTTCATTCTTACAACAACTACACCTTCAAGTTATTTTTTAATCCTATTCTCTACTATGTGATATCTCTTGCTAGTCAAAATATGTTAAAATCAGTCTTCAAACTAGTCAAATTTGGCAAAAAGCCTTGAAATTTTTTTACGTTCAGTCTCAGAATCATTCATCTAAATTTATAGTGATTCCTTTTATTTCATAGTAATGCATTTGATAATTTTATAGTTCTTTTGATTACAACTCGATGCATCTAATAAAAACATACCAACACATCTACTCTATAGATCGATGCTTTTTAATAACTCTATGCATCTAAGAAAAATTTAATTTTTGTCATTTTAAAACAATAGTTTTTACATTGTGACACTTTTGAAATATTTTGATGCCTTTGATAAACATAACAATACTTTTTACCTAGAGAAGTGCTTTTCGAATAGCTTGTCACATCTGATAAAGGGTGGTGTAACAATTTTGACATATTTTGACACATTTGAAATATACCCTAATGCAATTGAAAAATATAGTGATGCTCTTAAAATACAAACACTTGATGTTTTTGATTGTCAAAATAATTTTTTAGAATCCTTAAAAATTTAGCCTCTATGATTTAATAGAAAATCAACCTAGGATTTGGGACCTATGTTGTAATAGACTTGTAACTAGCATTCATCATCCATGAAGAAAACAATCTTCTACACCCATCTCATACCATTTTTTTCATCTTGGAATTTTAGAGTTACATATCTTTAGCTTTGGTCAACTAGTGACATCACAATCATCAACAAACATTAATCTTCCAATAGCCAACATCACTCATAGTCTAGTTTAGATCTCCCATCCTATCTCCTACTTTATCATTTCTTGGAAAATAGTCACTTTCAAGTAAATAGTTAAAATTATGTCAATTATCTATGAGAAAAATAGCATGGTGGTCTCATCTAATCCTAAGTTGTTAAACTCACCATCATATCTTTCCTTGGGCTCATTAGTCTAGTACAAGTAAAGGCCATCCTTTAACACTTATCAAATGAAGATCTAGGATTACTTTGGACTTTAGAGGTTTTTATATCTCCCATCAAATCAAACATCATCAATGTCAATATTTTTTCAAATCTATTTTAATGTGTCTCTCATGCATCCATATTGAAATAAAACATACCCATATCACATTATCAACCTTCACTAAAATTTAATCCTACATAAAGATCATCATACACTTTTATGCCTATTACAAGTTCCCAACATAAAAGGATAATGGAATCTAACCTCAGTAGTTCAAATGTCACAATGCTAATGGGTACTAGTGAATCATCATTATGAATTTTGAGGAGCCTATTTGGCCCTCGTGAGTATCAAGCCCCACAAAAAATACATCACAATCAACAATACTCACAAAAGAAAAAACAAATGGATCTAAGGCATTTGAGGAATTCACTAAGGAACAACTCTTACAAATACAACAAGATTCTTCCTTATCTGGAGCACTTGTTGCTCTCATTTTTATTGATCTCAATACATATTTTCTTAGACTTACAAAACATGGTGTCAAGCTACCTTCTAATTTTAATGTAGCTAGTCTTATGGAACAATCCCTAATATAAACCATTCCATCAAATGTTCCACCAAATAAGAACCAACCTATAATTCAAAATTTTAATTAAAAAATACCTCAACCTCCAATGACAAACATACCAAGTAAACCAACAATACCCCCATATGACACAAATTCAATACAATTTTCTAAATAATTCATAAATTAGTTATATCAAAATCCAATCATGGTTGAAAAAAAAATCTCACATCCAAAATCCCCTGAAACAAACATACCACATGCATCCAATCAAATAAACATGTGTGAGAACCCTAGTCCTAGTACTTGCAAAAAAATAAGAACAAGCACATTAGATTAGAGATTGAAAGCAAGAACAAAGATTCCCCATGAAATCCATTCACCAAACTCAAATTAGGAAAAAAGCAATGAAGACAATGAAAATAACAAAATATAGATTCAATCCTAATTAGACTAGCAAACATATGATCCCATGGGGGAATTGGTACTAATTTTATGTGAAAATTGGCCCTTTCCCAAATCCTATGATGCAAGCTTGATGTGTTGATTACAATTGATCCACTTTGATGATGTTGAAGAGTGCTCCAAACTAAAAACCTGCATAACCTAGCTAAGATTCAATAGTGATGGATGGAATTTGAAAGATATTTGAGCATGGTAACTTTGCATAATTTTTGTATCTAAAATGAAGTATGAACCTCCTTATTTATAGATGATATTGAAGGATGAATGTCCAAATTAGAGTAATGTGGGACTACCATTCATCCAATGGCAAGATGCCACTTGTCAATCCATGAGTGGATGAAGGATGTGCAAGTTTTGAGGATTGTGCCAATAAATGCATATTTTTGAATTTCAAATTTGTTGAAATGACATGCAAGAGGGAAGAGAAAATGCAATAAATGCCACTTGGCTCAAGACAAAGGACATATAAGATGAATTTAATGCCTTGTTGGATGTACATTTCCACTTGGAAATTTTTGAATTCAAACTTGGAGAATATTCCCAAAAGATGCCTTGTTGAGGAAAATAGGGATTTAATAAATAAGTTAAATCTATTTTCATGTGCAACTTGCAAAATCTAGAGGATGGGACATGATAAGAGATTAAATTAATCAAGGGGTCAATTAATTTAATAGGAAATTAAGTGATGTGACTTATTTGACTCAAATTTATGGATTTATTTAAATCAAATAATGAGAAGAATGTGACAAGAGATTAATCAAATAAAGACTTTGATTTATTTAATTAAAAGGGATGATGGTTAGATTAAATTAAACAAGGTTTTAATTTATTTAATTTAATAGATAGACTTTAGGGATTTAATTAAATAAAATTGATTATTTAATTAAATAGGGATAATTAAATCAGGATGATTAATTTAATTATTGAGAAGAGCTAACTTAAATAGATAAAATGATTTATTTAATTAAGAGAGGAATATTGATGAATTTAATCAGCTAAGGAGACTTGATTAAATGGTTAGACCAAAGGATGATTTAGGATGAAATGATGTTAGTAGTCAGGATCAGATGCACAATTTCAATCGATACATTTTACGTATCTACATTTTTCCCTCTTTGAAGTGATGCACTTGTTGCGTTGGTTCAAAGAATAAACGATCTCAATCAAAGCCAAAACATTTCGTTTATTTAAAATCTTGCCCCACTACTACCCAGCAAGAGAAAATATGCCATTATATTGCCCCCTCGAGAGATTGGACAAAAATTTCCAATTTTTTGGTGATCTCATGAAAAAAAGAGGGCAAGGTTCCCGACAAGTCCAAAAAGGCTCTAGGAGGCCAAAAACATGTCTAAACACAATAAAACGATGTAAAAAAGGCCTCAACTAGACAAAAATAGGCTCAAGGGTCCAAAACCCTAGCAGGAAAGCTAATCAGGGTGAAAAAACCCTAATTTTCAAGCTTAAAAGGGGCCCGAGGGGTCACTTTCAAGTCATTTTCACACATCCATCTAGCCACCCTGAGATTTGAGCTCTGACCTCTTGACAATATGGCACAGTGACAGCTCCCGATGTATATCTCTGACCAAATCTGGATGTACCAACGACCACTCGGCATTGGAGCACTGGTAAGTGATCCTCACTTGACTTTTACTTCTCTTTTTTGCACATATTTAATGCTTTAAAAGTTAGTCCATCTACAACAGCACTATATGGCGCCACTTAGAAATCAAGTTGTGCCACTCGGTGTGATATTGTGCTATGACTGTGCAGTTTTGAAGTTTGAAAAATGAACTCAAACTCTAATACTGAGCTCGTGGCCAATGAAGGGATTTGAAAAGTGCGACATGGCAGTCTTTTATCTACTCAAAGTGCGCCACTCAGGAGAAAAGTGCACTGCAGTGGTGCTATTTTGATATTTTCTGCCCTAGCATCGGAGTTTGATTAATAATCAAACTGTGATGCCTTCATGGATTTTGATGTTGGAGTTGCTTTTTGGATGCTCGAAAAAACATTTTTCAAAATTTTTAGCATGGTCACCTTCCTTGATGCAGGATGCAGGGAGGGAGCTCTACTCCCAAGAGCATAGATTGCAAGATCTTTTTGGTTACTTGCGAGATCTCAATGACAGAGACTAGGACCGACTTCAGGATATGGGGTTGTGTTTCATCACCTATGCAACGCCCATTCACACACACCTAGGGATGATGTTAGCACTTGTCGAGAGATGGCATAGTGAGACATCTTCATTTCATCTTCTGACCGATGAGGCCACTGTCACCTTGGAGGAAATTTGGCATATCCTTCGATTGCTAATTCATGGTCGGCACATGATTTTTGATATGGAGGAGGGGCGTAATGCCTGCCATAGTGTCCTCGCCATAGAGGATATCGTTATTTGCAAGGGGAAAATTGAGCTAGAGTGACACAGGACCCTAGCACCTCCCTTATAATTAGTTGTGGCAATTATCTCAGGTCTTGTTTCCCTAGACTACCGAGGCTTATATTTCAATCCTGGCTGGGGACTTTGCTGGGAGAGGATGGTTATGCACGATAGGCCTACTCACTTCTCCTGGGGGTCGGTTCTTCTTGCCTCCTTGTATAGAGATTTTCACAAGTATGTTTACATGGACAACAGAGTGCTCGAAGAAGGTGTGACGTTCCTCCACATATGGGCATGGGAGCACATTGATGTTCTTTGACTATGAGTTGTTTCAGTTCCGATGTTGCTAGATGATCCCCTTGTTTGATGCTATAGAGGCGGTGTGTCCTTTACACACATAGATGAGCATGAGATCCCCTACTGGAGGAGGGTCTTGGATGAGATGCAGGTGTTTACATGGTGCCCTTACCTTGGTAAGCCTAGATGGGTTGGCGATATAGATCAACTCTTCTTTGCTCAGTAGGACCGCTTTATGTAGGGGTGGGAGCACACTATGATCGAGAGATATCTGCCCAGGCGTGTGCAATGTCAATTTTGTGAGCCCCAAGATTGGCTAGATGATGACTATGTGGTCATCTTTTCCCACACCATGTCACAGGTTTCATGGGTCGGTATATTCCTACTTCAGAGGTCGTCGATAGTTTCATATAGTTGGTATCCTGACCGTGGGCTTATGATTAGGAGCCTGCGAATCTAGGCATGACACAAGCATACATGGATTGGTTTTGGCATCCCCTTCGATTGACTATTCTAGGTGTAATCCCTGATAGGCAAAGAGTGAGAGGAAGAGGACGAGGACGAGGATCGAGAGGCAATTCACGACAAGACCAGCCAGTTGGGCCCCCAGTGTAGCTAGATCAGCCAGATGTGCATATGCAGGATTAGGAGCAAGTGCCAACAAGTCCACTACCACAGGTTGAAGGTGAGGATCAACCCCAGGTATAGCTTCCACGAGCACAACCAGTAGGGCAGGTGGACCCTTAGGATACATTGATTGCACAATTGTAAGCCCAGGTGCAAACTGTGACAACCGAGATGGATTAGGCATGGATTGAGAGGGACTAGGCTAGGGCCAAGAGGGATCAGGCCATATAGCAAATACAGGCTGCAGAGTTACAAGCGGCCACAAAGCTAGGCCAGAGAAAGCAGCTGGAGAGCATGGCAGTCTTCGCTTCCCAGGGCACAGTGTCGATTTGGTCTTATAGAGAGGTCATTCGAGAGGCCGAGTACTATCATTTGCACTATCATGAGGCCATACCCAAAGCATCACAGATCCCAAAGTACTCATAGCGGACCAACTCTAGACCAGCAAAGGATCACAAAGATAGAGGTGAGGGTAGCAGATAGGAGGGTTAGGCCTCCTTTTGATCAAGATGATACCATTTTTTTTGCCTTCTAGGCTCCTTTTTGATAGATCAATGGGCCTTTTTGTACTGATTGACATACATGTACAATGATTCGATTATTTTGTACTATGACAATTACCCAATGATGATATATATGATGATGATTCTGATTATGATATGTGATGTGTATCATTTATTTATGCATGTATGGATGAGTTTACTTCTATGTGTTGTGCAATGATGTTTATGATGTTATATGATGTGTTTATGGATGCATTTATTTCCGATGATATATGCATTATGTAATGATAATGACTAACAGATCTATATTATGTCATTAATTTATGATATGCATTTATGTGAATGGATGATATATGATGATACATTTATGATGATGCAGATGATAATATGTGATATGAAATATGATATGTAAAATGGTATGGAAATGATCTATGGTGTTTATGCGAGATGATGTGAGTCATGCTTATATATGAAATGTTTATGGATGGATGTAAACTTTGCATGTGATGGATTTTTTATGTTTGTATTTATGTTTATAATGATGTGGAATGGTTAATGAAATGAAATGCAAAATGATTGCCATGGATGATTTATGAGATGATATGGATGATTAATGCCATGTAGATGTGATGGTTGTGTTTTATATGATACGTATTGATAATGCAAATGAGATGGTTTAAGATGCTTAGAATAACAAATTTTAACATAAACAAGTTAAACGATAATTTAATGTATGTGATGCATTTAATGTGGTGTACTATATGTGATGATATGATAATGATATGCAAAGTGGTGTGATGATGCTTAATGAACGTAATGTGTGAGATGATCCTATGATGTTATGTGAGTATGTGTGCAATGGATTATCTATAATGTTTATGTACCTATCATGTATGATTATGCAATAAGTGGTAATTCTTATGCTAATGTTTATGCAAATGTTTATGTAAATGAATATTATGCCATAATTTATGTGATGAATGCAATGTGATGCAAAAAATGAATGTAATGCAATGAGAAAGGGATATGCTAATTTATGAAAATTTCTTATAATATTATGCTTATATGATGATGAAAATGTAATGCATATGTTACTATATGATATGTTTATGCAATATGTTGATGATTTGTGGATGCAAGGCCTATGATGAGGATGATGGTAATGATGATCAACTGTCATAGTACCTTGTTAGTGCAAAAAGAAAGAAGGAATGAAAGAGAATAAGTCATTTCAACAAGACACAAGATGATGAAAATGTAAATGATGATGATTACTTGCCAAGGAATTAGGATTTTCAAAGGGCCAATTTTCTTATGTTTGATAACACACGTGGTACAATGCATCAAGGTATAGAGAACCAGGATGGTGTTGTACCCAATGTGATGGATTTTGACTTGACTACCAGATAGGAGTATTCTTTTTCACACCTGACATACAGAAACCTTGCTATGATACATTTTATACATTTCAAACACCTCAGGCAAAAACACAGAAAAGTATATCCTTTCAATGCAATAGTCAACAAGTTGTCCAAAACACCCTCCACACATAACTAACAAAGCAAGTATTCACCAAGTTATATTACAAGAATGTCCAACAAGCACAGTAGAAAAAATATAATGATCATTTCCCCATTCCTTTTTCTCTAAATCCTCTGTTCATATATCATCGAGAAGTCCTTGGAATGAGTGCAATAAGATAAGTCAAAAGATAAAGACAAAGTAAACAAACAAGCCGATGTTCTTCAATACCGCTAACCAAAAGGAAATGTGTTTTTAAGGATAAGAACCAAAACCATTTCCAAAAGATAATGCCCATTGTAGGAAGAATGCATCCTAGGACATGTTAGTGGATGGTGGCACATCAGTTCGTTTATCCTAAGGGTTATTGCAAATGATTGATATGGGACAAAATGGATGATAGGTTATTGACACAAAGAGTTGACCAACTTGTTTGCATACTAACTTAAACCTAAGTCTTGACATTTTTGAGTTTTCACTTTTCACCTAATAGACTTGTTTTTTATTATCTTACCAAAGATTAAGGATGACGATCATTTATTATGGATGATGTTATTGCGGGTGCAAGAGAGATGAGATGGATGGATTTTTTAAAATATTTGGATGTTTTTGGAGTTTTGCAATGTTTTGAGGTTGTTTTTGGTATTTTTGGAGATTTCCAAATGTTTTGATTTTTTGATTTTTCAATGTTTTTGGGTTTTCTAAGATTTTGACCAAGAGGATAACCTAAAGACCTATCTTAGGGGCCTTGGGGGTTGATCAAAAGATTAGCCTTGCCTACGTTATACATGCAGAGACCACATAGTTTGATTGACAAGTTGGCCGATTTACAGATGAAGATATACATGATAAAATGTTAGTTTATTATGACAGACTCCTGAAGGACTGACCTAAGTGTCTCGGGGGATGATCAAAGATCAACCTTTCCTACGTTCAAGGCTAGAGACCCGTAGTTCAACAAGATGACCCTGTTTTTGACCTTTTTCACTGAATTTTTGACCTATTTTGGGATTTTGATATTTTTTCATGTTTTTGGATTTTCTGATGTTTTGATGTTTTTCTATTTTCTGATTTTAGGACTTTAAGAATATACATGAATCTGATCTGATGAGAACATTCCCCCAACATGATGCAATAGACTACTCCAATAAAGGCAGGACAAGCTGACCTTGAGGATGGGTCGATTAGTACTAGGAGGGATAATGATACAAAAACAAGACCAAGCTATGATGCAGATGTGGGTGGATGACTGATGGATGGAGATATGGAATGCAATGGATGATGGAAACATGATGGAAGGATGATGCAGAACAAACCATAGAGATTATAGTGGATGGAAAGTGATTATTTACACAAGGAACATGTTTGCTAGGTTTTCACCAAGGTACTTGTTCAAAGTGCCACCGAGGTGATTTTCACCAGAGGATGATTTTTCTCTTTACTATTTTTTATCCTTTTTCTAATTTTTTTGGATTTTTTTCTTTTTTTATTTTTTTGTTGTCACCAAGATGCCTGTTTGCCAAGTTTTCGCCGAAGGTAACCATTTTTCAGGACATTTTCTAATTTTTTGGATTTTTTGGTTCTATACCCTGAAAGACTTAGGCATAAAACTTTTTGAGATGGGAGCTATTCATGGGCTCCTACAGAGGTTCCCCTTTAGGTGTTGATAATTGATATTCCCCTAATTTATAACTTGATGTGATGATGAATGGTCCCAACCAATTAGGTTCAAACTTTCCTTTTCTACTTGGGTTTAGGACATTCTTTTGATTTTCCTTCAATACTAGTTCTCTGACTTAGAACGTCTTGCTTCTGATTTTCTTATTGTAGCTCCTTTTGAGTCTATTCTGATAGACTTGCAAATGATTCAAAGCATCCATACGTAGCTCACCCAGTAGCTCTAGCTCATTTAATCTTGATACCTAGTACTCTTCATCCATTATGAGGTTTTGTAGTGATATCCTGAGGGATGGGAGCTTGATCTCAATCGGGAGTACCACTTCTGATCCATTGAACATGGAAAAGGGAGTGGCACTGGTGGGTGTGCGGATGCTAGTTCGATAGGCCTAGAGGGCAGGATTAGGTTGTAGGTGCCATTCATAACCTGTTTCATTGATTGTTTTCTTGAGGAATTTCAAAATGGTTTTGTTTGTAGCTTCTGCTTGGCCATTGCCTTGGGGATAGTATAGGGTGGAGAAGCGATGTTGGATTTTGAAATTCACACACAACTTGTGGACATCCTAATTCTTGAATGGTGTCCAATTTTTTGAGATAATGGCTTGTGGGACACTGTAACGGAAAATGAGATAGTTGAGGATGAACTTTGAAATCTACTTCCCAATTATGTACATCATGGGTATGGTTTCTACCCACTTAGTAAAGTACTATGTTGCGGTTATGATGAATTTGTGGCCGTTAGATGAGGTGGGTGTGATTTTTGCAACAAGATCGAGTCCCCACTATGAAAATGGCCATAGTGTTATGATAGGATGAAGCTCTTGAGCTAGAGCTTGGATGAGATCTGCATGTTGCTGACATTGTAGACACCTTATGACATAATCATGTGCTTCTCTTTCCATTGTGGATCAATAATACCCTATCCTCAACAGTTTCTTGGCTATGGTTATTCCACTTGAGTGTGAGCCACAGATACTATTATGTACTTCAGTTAGAGCAGTTAATGCCTCCTCAGCATTTAGGTGGTGTAGTAGGGTTCCTTCTATCCTCCTGCAATATAGGGTATCTCCTAGGATGAAAAATCTGGATGCCTTTTTAACAAAGGTTCTTTTTCAGATTTGAGGGTAAGTCGATGGGTATGAATCCTATTCGAAGGTATGTGTAAATGCCATGGTACCAAGGATCACTAGGACCAACGATTTCACACAAAAACTCTAATTTTGGTACATTGAATGCAGGCACAAGAAGATGCTCTATCAGGAATTCATATTTTGGAACGTTGTGGGGGATATCCATTAAGGACCTAATTGTTTCCATGGCATCTACTGCTCTATTGTTGGTTCTAGGAATCTTCTCAAATGTAATTTCGATGAAGGATTCTTTTAGAGTCTCCACCAATTTCTTATATGGAGTGAGCTTGTCGTCATTGGTTTGGTATTCATCGTTTACTTGATTTATGATCAATTGGGAGTCTTTGTATACTCTGAGAGCTATAATGTTCCACTACACTACTATTCTGAGACCTATGGTTAAATAATCGTATTCTGCAATGTTATTAGTACAGGGAAATGCCAATTTGTAGGACCTTGGTATGTAATCCCCTTGTGGGGTGATGAAGATGCCAGCTCCTCATCCATGTTACGTGTATGATCCATAAAAATATAGTTTCCAGTGGTCAATTATGTTGAGATTGAAAATAGATTCATCTAGAAACTCTGAGATTAGAGGATTCTTTGAATAAACTAGTGCTTCTACAAGCTGATCTGCAATGACTTGACCTTTGATTGCCTTTTGATCCACATATTGAATGTCGTATTCTGATAGTATCATCACCCATTTGGCCATTCTTCCTATGAGCATTGATTTTGACAATAAGTATTTGAGGGGGTCGATTTTGGCGATGAGTTTTATTTTATGTGCCAACATGTAATGTTTGAATTTCTATGATGCAAACACTACTGCTAGGCATGCTTTCTCTATGAATGAATAATTTAGCTCATGCCCAAACATTATTCTGTTGATGTAATAGATATCCCTTTCTATTCCACTTTCATCATGTTGAGCTAAGAGAGCTCCAAGGGTTGTTACTGTTGTTGACACATAAATGATCAATGGTTCTCTTGGGATCAATGGCATTAGGACTGGTGGTGTAAATAGATATTCTTTTATTTTATTAAATGCCTATTCACACTTGTTATCCCATTTGTATGCTACTCCCTTGTAGAGTAGGTGAGAGTATGGGTTTTGTTTGTCTACCAAGTGTGCTACTTTGAATGGATTGGATCCTGCCTTGGAGACTTCTCAATTGCTTTAATGTCTTTGGTGCCTCCATCTCAAGGATTTCTTTTATGTTTGTTGTATCTACCTCAATACGCCTCATTGATACTATATATCCTAGTAGTTTACCTGATTGTACGTTGAAGACACACTTCTTTGGGTTTAATCTGACTTTGTACTCCTCAAGCCTATCAAAAATGGCACTTAGGATTGCTATGTGATCTTTTCTCTTTTTGGATTTGGCTAGAATATCATCAACATAATCTTCGACCATCTTATGGATCATATCATGGAATATCAATGTCATGTCCCTTTGGTATGTTACTCCTGCATTCTTTAAGCCGAATGGCATCATGTTCCAACAATAAGTCCCCCATGGACAAGTGAAATTTATCTTATGTTGGTCCTCTTTAGCTATCATAATCCTATTGTACCCTAAGAATTTGTCCATTAGTGACAAGATTTCATGTCCAGCTATCATGTCTACTGTCATGTCAATGTTTGGAAGTGGGAAGTCATCTTTTAGGCATGCCTTATTCAAGTCTCTAAAGTTTGTGCAAATTCTGATGGCTCCATTAGGTTTTGAAATAGGTACCAAGTTTGATACCCATTCTAGATAATCTATCGGTCGGATGAATCCTACATCTAATATCCTTTTTAGCTCCATTTTGACCAATAAGGTGATCTGAGGGTTCATTTTTTGAAGCTTTTGTTTAACGGGCTTTACTTCTAGATATAGTGCTAAGTGGTGGACCGTGATTTTTGGATCAAGCCCTGGCATGTCAGCATAGCTCCATGCAAAGTTTATCTATCTTCCTCTTAGGAATGCTGCTAGGAGATCTTGTTCCTCTAATAATAAGGATTCCACATAGAATGTGATGTGCGAGGTTTCTTCTGTTCCTAGATTGACTGGGTTGCAGCTTTTTGCCAAGACTGCTGATTTTTCTTGATGAATAGCTCTAGAAGGAAGATTGAATCCCCCATCCTGGGATGCCTCAGAGAGGTTTTCACCGTTGGATGTGTCTCTTCTTTTTACTTTTTTCTAGTCAGAGAGTGCCATAGTGTGGTTTTCACTCAAGGACTTAGATATGATTCTTAATTTTTCACTTTTGTGACTAAGGGATTCAATCTTTTCCCCATAATAGGCATGTGTATCTAGCTCAATTATGAACCCTTCTTTGTGATCCCCACATGGAATATTATCCCTTAGTCCCATGAATTATGAGTGTGCCTCATCGTTTTCGAATGTATCAAGAACCGGTGGTCCTCGTTGGTTGTAGTTGATGAGTTGGGGGTATACTAGGTAGATTTCATGATTTTGGTGGTCTAATTCAAAAGACAGGGTGCTAAACATGTAAAGAGTGGTGTCCTCAAAAAGCCTAGGTAGATTGGATGTGGGATCCTTATCATCACTACTACTACAAACGTTAGTTATATCAAATGTATAGTTATCTAAGACACGACCTGTGGATACTGGTAAGTGTATTTTTGCTACAGTTGGATGAGGAGGATTATTAACCATTCTAACCTAAGGACTTTAGCCATGTATGGTTATACTCAGAGGGGTACATCCAAGGCCAAGATTTTTCATTCGCATCTCTGGCATGATAGTTATTATAATCCCATTGTCATTTTCCCCAAGTCTTTGATTTCTGTCATAGCCGATTGCGAGCATTATTTGTAGACCCGTGCTTTTGTCATCCATTGGTAATTCAGGTGTTGGTCTATCATCTTAATATAGCATATGAGATGGATCTTCCTCAATGACTTCTTGGCCAAGATCTCCCCAAATTGTAAAGTTGGGATAGTCTTCAAAAGATGTTTAGGATGTGGAGGATTCATTTTCATGTGGACGTCCCCATGATCTAGGAGATTGTGGTAACTCTCTAATCACAAAAGCATTGTTAGGGAGCTTCTAGTTTCCACAACCGTTATCTTGGATGATGAGCTTAATGTCAGAAATGGTGGGAATGGTGAGAGTGATGGGTGTGTTTGTCGCAGAAGTGGATGCAAGAGTGGAAGGATCAATGTATGGTGTGGATGGGCCCTCATCATTTTTTGGTACTTGAGGGATTTTATAGTACTTTGCTTCAAGTTTTTTGCAATAAGAGAAGGATTCAGGATCTCTATGGATGGTGACTTCTTACCCCTCATGTGTGAACTTCACACATTGATGGAAAGTTGATGCTACTTCCTTCATTGCATGAATCCATGGAAATCCCAGAAGGATGTTATATGGCAAGTCGAGGTCCAAGACCTGATAAGTGGTTTCCATGATAGTCGGCCCTACTTGAATAGGGAGTTTGATCGTGCCTTGGAACACTCTTTCTTGATCATCATATGCTCTTATTTTGATACCCTTTCTTTTGTTGATAGAATCCTCTGAGATTTTCAATTGTTTGATGAGGTTGAGAGAACATATATTCAAACCCACACCTCCATCCACCAAGACCCTTTTGAATTTGTTCTTATGTACTATGGCTTCTAAGTGAAGTGTGTGGTTGTGAGATGGTTGAGTGGGGAAATCTTGGTTAGAGAATGTGAGGAGATTTGGCATAATGATATTTCCAACCATAGCTTGGAATTGTTCCTCATCAAGATCTATGGGGACAGTGGATGAGGCCAACACTTCCTCAAGGATTTTCTTATGGGAAAATGAGATTTTTAGCAACTCCATTGTGGAGATTTGTGTTGGAATTCTTTTGAGTTGATCTAGGACATTGTAGCCATTAGGGATAGATCTAGATGTAGGGACTCTATTTTGTTGGGATGATCCTACAATGGTGACTTTTCCACCTCTTGTGGTGACTCCACAATTAGCATGGGAACCTTTGATGGGGATGACTATGCAGTATTCATTTAGGGAGGCAACAACAGTTTTGTACACATGCTTCACATTTGCGTGGGTGCCTTTCCCTTTATTGGTGTTGTTATTATTCCCTTTATTGCCATGATTAGGCATTGGATTCATGTATATCTTAAGATCTTGTTTTCTTGTTGGTTGTTCCACATTTATAATTCTTTGATCGATGAGATCTTGAACTATGTTTTTTAATCTCATACAACTATTCATGGTATTTCCTTTGATTTTATGCAACTCACAGAGTTGATTTTCATTATACCAAGGAGGTTTTACATCCATTTCTTGGTAATTCTCAAAGGTATGAGCCTTGATGAGATTTTCGTTTATTAGCTTCTTCATGATGACTTCAAGTGGTTCCCCCAAAGTAGTGTATTTTTGTTTAGGGTAATTTTTGTTCCATTGGGGTGGTTCCCTTTGATCATTGAGATTGTTAATTGTTAGATTGTGGTTTGGTTTTTGTGTTGTCTAATGATTATTTTGGTGTTGGATTTGGGTTTATGGTGTAGGTGTATTTTGGCGAGGAACACTAATGACAACCTTGGCATCGCCGAAAGCATCATCGGTAACATTTTTGTTCCTTTCCCACGTGCGAGGTTTATTGTTGTAATTTGCGGGTGAGTGATTTTTTTGTTGTTCAGGGTATGAAGTTGATCTTGTGGGTTGTGTCATGAGGGCTCTTTCGATGCTGAGTGCCTTGGAGATCAACTGGTCATATGTGGTAATCCCTTGCACCTTGATATGGAATGCCAAGAGGCCATCAAGGTTGGATATGATGGTGCATACTTCTTGTTCCTTGGGCATGTTCCACTTGCTCTGATTGGCCTTGGATCACCATTGTTGTAAGAATGAAGTGGATGATTCATTCTTTCCTTGTTTTAGAGCTGAGAGTTCTTCTAGACTAACATCCATGGAAATGTTGCATGCATAATTTTTAATGAATGCGTCTATAATTTCTTGGAATTTTTTGATGCTTATAGGTAGGTGAGAGAACCATTCCATAGCATGGCCAGCCAAACTCCTAGTAAATAGCCACATCAGATAAGTATCGTCATATGCGACTTCCATGCAATGAACCTAGAATTCCCTAATGTGATCTTCAAGGTTTCTTGTCCCTCTATATTTTTCAAACTTTGGGATCTCAAATCCCTTAGGTAATGGTTTCATCACAAGGCTCCTATCAAATGGATAGGGACACAAGTTTCTTGGTGTTTTTTTAGTTCTACCTGATTGAAGATTGAGCACTTGTTGCGAGAGCAACCTGATTTGTGTCATTACATCATTTTGTGGATCAGGGGGTGGGATGAAGGTGTTTTGGGGTGTTTCAATTGTGGGTTGGATGGTTGGATTGTTTGGTGTGTAATTTGATGGTATTTGCACATTTTTTCATGCTAGGTATGCTTGCACTTGTTGTTGTATGAATGCTTGTTGATCTTATTGTTGTTACACGAGGATTGCTTTCTATTGTGATTATTTTTGTTGTACTAGGATTGCTTGTTGTTGTGCTTGTTGCACTTCCAATTGGGTTGCTTCTTGCTTCTCTTGATATTGTTGTCTTGCTTGTTGATATGCTTGCAGTTGTGCTACTTGTTTTTGCGCAAGAAGCTGTGTTTGTGCTTGTGCTTGTTGTGCTTGATATTGGGTGTTTTCCTGAGCTTGAGCTTGTGCTTATGTTACTTGTGCTTGTGCCACTTATGCTTGGGCTTGTGCTTGTGCCACTTTTTGTTGCAATAGAATTTTGGGATTGAGCATCCTTTTGTGCTTGTAATGCGGCTTGGGCTGCTTGAGTAGCTTGTGCAACTTG
Source organism: Sequoia sempervirens (assembly GCA_007258455.2). Classification (NCBI taxonomy): domain Eukaryota; kingdom Viridiplantae; phylum Streptophyta; class Pinopsida; order Cupressales; family Cupressaceae; genus Sequoia; species Sequoia sempervirens. The sequence goes on along the minus strand of VDFB02000015.1, from coordinate 103,137,718 downwards.
AGCAGCTTGTTGTTGTTGTTGTTACAATAAAGCTTGGGTTTGTGTGTCCTATTGCACTTTTAATGTGACATGGGCTGCTTGAGTGGCTTGCACAGCTTGAGCAGCTATTTGTGCGGCTCTTTGCTTTTGCACTTGCTGGAATCCCCTTTAAAAAGAAACTTGATAAGTTGTTTACAATGCCATGTAGTTTTGACTTGATATGTTGGAATTTGGTGGTGGTGGGGGTGGTGGTGGATTCAGAATGGCATTTGTGGTGGTAGTGAGTGGTGATGTCATGTTGGTGGTTTGAGTGGTGAATTGTGTTGTTGATGTGGTTGGTCCTTGAGAAACCATACTTTGAGATGTTAGGGGGGTGGTTGATGATGTTGTGATTGCTTTTGTATTGTCATTTATTGTTGCAATATCGATGACAAGTTTTTCACGATGTTTTGATTGATATTCAAGATGTTGGTTTGGTTGATACTTGGTAAAGGGGGAAGCCCTAAGCCAAGGAGTGGTGTGGATGATGATGGAAATGGTAGAAGTGGTGGAAATGTGATGGGTGTGAGTTCTTGAGAAAATGTTGTGGTGTTGAGAATTCCCCCCGGTCTGAACATGTCACCTTCCTCTTGAAAATTTGTGAGGAGAGAAGTTTGAGGTGTTTTGTGGAAGAATGATGATGATGGATCATGATGGAAAGTGAGAGGGACATTCTTATGTAATGGGTTTTCAAGTATGTTTTGTTCCAAGATGGTATTTTCATCCAAGTCTTGATAATTAACAAGGGGGTGTGTTTGAATAGCATTAAGAAATGCATTTCCCTTATTAACATTAAGTTGGGTTAGAGCAAAAGATGTGATTTTTGGAATGTTTTGAGTGATGTTTTTGGATAGGGATGCAGATGAGATGGGAATGGTGGATGAGATTGGGGGAAAATATGTCTCTACTATAGTACTCACATCAAAATCAGAGGGTAATCTAGCCTCTTGTTTTTCTAGTTCAAGCATGTATAGTGAAGGGTTAAGCCTCATCATGATGTTGATGATCTTATGGTTTTCTAGATTTTGAAGCATTTCGGTTATTTCTTCGTGTGACATCCTGAAGGTAGGATCTTCTCCTTGAGTTTCTTCTTGCAGATTTTGTGATGATGAGATAGTCAAAGGATTGCTTGATTTGACAGGATTCATTTCAACATTCATTTGGCTTAGGTCACTCGAAGTGGGTGTTTCTTTGTTGGCTTCGATGTTCTTGTATTGAGATCTAGTTTGAAACATAAAACAAGGATCAATTTCAAGAATATGGGAGATGAATCTCTTAATTCTTTGGATTAATTTTTTACTTTATTCCCCAAAGGAGAAAATTTTAGGATATCTTGAGGATCAAAAGGTGATACAATGATGATGCAAGGGATGGATGATACAAATTTTTTGATCTTTTGATAAATCTTGAGGGGAATGCTAGACTCTTAGGAATTTTGGATATGTTTTTCGATTTTGATTTTTGATTTTGGGATTATCCTTTATTGATTGATTTTGGTTTGCTTTGATTTTGAACAAATAGATCCTAAGATGTTGAATGATTATCTCAAGGATTAGACTTGCTCAAAGGATGATAATTTGAATATGTGTAGGGAGAAGGATGCATCTACCCACACCTATTCAAACAAGATTATAATTTAACCAAGTATATGAAGGATGCATCTACATATACCTAGCTAAACAAGATGGTTTGATAACTTTGACTAAGAATATGAAAAATGATGCATCTACACATACCTAGCCAAAGATGATTTGATAAAGATTTCAAGGATTTTGTCTCGAATATTTGATGATTTTTATTTTTTCCAAAAAGCCTAGCATGGAGGATAATTTCAAGATTTGTCAGAAGATGATGGTGAGATGATTTTTTATGTGATGTTTGAAGGATGGATGAAAAAGGATTTTGATCTCTTTTTATCTTAAGATGTACCTAAAAAAGACACTTTTTTTTCCTAGACCTAGGTATTGTAGAAAATGCAATACTTCTAAGGACCTCTCTAACCAAGAAGCAATTCAAATTGAGCATACATTTCAGGATTGTTCAAAGGGATGAGCCTATAGAACCTTGTGAATTTTTTGCTTATCTTGATGTATTGCTTTTGATTGCACTTTCTTTTGTATTCCTTGAGATCCTTTGAGTGTGATTTCTAAATTTTGAACTTTGACTCAAGGACTTTGGTTTTGGGATCTTGACCTTCTTGGAAATCATGAGGTTTCAACACATGTGAGAGTCAATTTTGTTCTCTTTTCTTAATGACTTTATTTTACCACAAACACTTTCCTTGATTAGGTTCCAAATTAGATTTCCAATGTCTTAATTTCTTCGAACCCCAAAAAGTATGTTGTGTGGGACTTTGATGAATCAAGGCAAAGGTTTCCTATTGTTTAACTTTAGTAGACAAATTGAGATGTAATCCAATGTGTTTAGAAACCTCTAAGGATAGAATCCTAAGGGAAAGCAATAACACATGAATTGAGTCAATTGTATTTGTATCCTAAAGGGTTTGAAATCTTGATGATGATGTTTTCAATCAAGCAAAGCATTTTGTAACCAAGAATAAGTATAACCCTATGGATATGGAATACAATATTTGTTGGATTCCCACTTAGAAAAGTCTAGCTACCCTTATCTTTAGTGAATGGTTAGATGCTTGACCCCACTGGCTCCCCTCCACAACACTCACTTATATGTGGCAGCCAAGCATCAACACCCATGAAACTCCCATGGCATGCTTTCCATTTCTACTAAAAGACCATAAAAATGTGGGATGGCTTAAAAATGACTGTTCTTGCACCAACAAATAGATCAAAGGATTTTGGCAATTCTAAAACATGGGTTTTAATTAGGACTTTCCATTCATGGAGATTGACCCATATGGCAAGAGTCCCCTTTTGGATCCATCTTGTTGGAGCCAACTATGTGATATTGGAATTTACTCCAATACCCACATTTATATCCTGATTGGAAATACTCTTGGCTTTAGAGTGTTACTGTTGATTCATTCCCTTGGGTGAGTACTTTTTCCCCAAGGTAGGCCCTCTAAGATAGAAAAAAGTAAATAAACTTGTTCATAGTTCGATTGACCCTTGTTTAGAAATAAAGGGAGAACACATGCAATAAGCTCATTCACACTCATACAAGATTTTGTTCAATTTTAAGCCAAAAAATGAAGTGTGGAGGTGATTGCTTTATCTTACCCTAAAATTATGAAAAAAACCTTTTGATTCTCAAGATCACTATAAAGTACGAGAGAAGGGCATACGTCCTTTTTCAATGAAGTTAGTTTTAGTAAGCCCTCACAAAACAAAATAGCACATGTTCATTTTAGAGCCACAAAGCAATAATGAATTCTTTTTAAAGCACCAAATGAAAAATGAGAGTTGTTTTGTTCAATTGTTAACCAATAAAAAAAACTCTAGTAAGTTGTATTCCTAATGTTCACTTTGTTGGAACTGTAAAAATCTGGTGATTTTACATGTTGTCCACTTTCATAGTTTTCCAGATTTGTGCTACCGTTTGCATATTTCACCCATATTTTTCTATCTTGTCCCATTGAATCCATTGGCTCATGCATTTTTTATATTCTGGTTCATATCGGTGTGAGAACACCATTGTCTCCCCGACCCATTGAGTGTTTCTTCTTGCATAAGTCTATATTGCCTATCGGCAAGACTTATTATTTGTCATAGCGACTGGATTTTACTTACAAGTGGTTGTCAGTGAGACCTTGGTATTGTTTCGGCGATCAGGGATGATACACATATTGGCAGAGGTTTTTGTTCTCGGTGAAGGGTCATAGCGATGTCTCATTGTCTTGCCGATCTACAACAATGATATATACTTCGGTGTGACTTATGTGCTGCGGTATATGGTCCTAACGAGCCCGTCAGGTCTCATCGACAGGTATTTTAAGTGGCTTTCGATGAAAGTTTTATCTTCTCTCGGTGACATAACATGCTTGAGGCTTTCTGTATAACAATTTACTCTACATAATGTCTCACCGAGGATTGCAAGTTATGGCGACAGGTGGACTCTGTCGATGAGAAAACCAAATTGTCTTGGTGATGGTGAATTAAGCAAAACATATTTGCCCGGTGTGACCTATTTGTGTCAGTGTGAGATCGGAACTCTCTTGGCGATATGGTGTAATCCTAAAGCTTTTGGTATAGCTCGATAAATTCTATGGGACTTCTCCCCGAATTTGAAATGTCTCGGTGACATACGTAAGATAGGAGGGCTCTTCGGCAAGAGAATTCATAAGTCATGGCGACATGCGATGAATAAAGGGGGTTCTCGATAAGACATAGAATGGTCTAAGTGACTTCTCACCGACCCAGATGAGCTACAGCAAAACGCAAAGATGCTTTTTGTCTTCAGTGTAACAAGAAAAATCTTATAGCGACACAAAGTTTCATCACGAGGCTTTCAGTGAATCTTAAAATGATCTGCATGACATCTCCTTGACAGTCAACAGTCTTGGTGAAAGAAAAATACAAGCACGCAGGATGATTAACGATTGACATTATTTTTCCTTTGACATACCTTCGATGTTGTCTTGCCAACTATACACTGGTGAATAACATATTTTTAAACATCAGGGCCAACATATATCTGCTTGATTGACTGTTGCTTGCCAACTTGATTGGAGCCCGATTTCTATGGTGGCCGACATGATTTTGAAGCATTTTTTTCTTCTTATGCTGGTGTATAAGTATGCACCCCGATTATAATTGAGATATTAGATCAGATTTTAGATTAGATACAATAGGTAGTCAAATGGCTACATTAGAATAGATTTCTCTTATCAGAGACTATGTGCATGTTTTAAAATGGCGAATTCAATGAAAATTAGCTAGTGTGGCAAGTTATTTTGGTGTCAATTATATGTTGAGTTTATTGAGAAGCATTGCTAAGTTGTCTCCATGTTGATTCTTTCTGGTTGTTTAAATTGAAGTAACAAGCTTATTTTCAGTTTATCAGTGCACATTTGTTGTATCTGTGTGATTAATTGACTGGTTCTCTCAAGTAGAGATTAAATCCTTTTCTTTGTTCACAGTAATCAGGGAGACTCATCTGGATTATTAAAGTAGAGCTTAGTGGTCATAATCTTGCATGTTTGTACAAGTTATAAACAAATCATATGCCTGCAATTTGATTTTCTACCAAAATAAGTTGCCCACTTCCGTTTCATTCGACTCCGCATACCCAATAAGGCACTGGTCTCTGCAATTTCATCATTTGAATTCATTTCAGTTTCTTTATATCTGTTATTTAAGCATTTTAGGATTTAGATCAAAAGATTGCTATCAAGTTTGATTTCATTTTTTCACTGTCATCTGCCATTGTGGACAAATCATCGTACAAGAAGGATAATCATAAGATAAGTCTGCTTTATTCAGAAAGGTACACCCGCCTAGGTCTAGCAGCACCTGAAGCGTAGAAGGTTGAGCTCTCTTGACCTTGTCTGTTATCCTAAAGCGTATCAAGAGATTGGCAGCCTCTTGAGGCATTCCACCTACATTTTTGAGAGCTAACACACTTTAAGCCTTTGCAAAAATTCAAAGGGTTCTTTTTAAAGCCCAAACGAAATTAGTGTGTTATGCAAAAAAGAATGACAGTTTCCTAAGAGTGTTGAGTAAAAACTAAAGTGTTTAAAAACATTTTGATTTCGTGACATATGACCATCATGCTTCTCCTTCTTTTGTCTTCAATTGATCCAACCTACAAGCATGAAAACCAGTCAGATTCTACAAAATATAGAGGTCAAAAAGAAAAAAATAGATGATAAATTGATCATATGACAAAAAGAATGGGCTAAAAATAAAATTTCAACTTTTTACTCCCTACCAACAGCACAACCCATGACTGCATCATAGTTTGATTTCCCTACACTATTGTACAATGCTACTTACCAGTCAGCGTCGCTCTATGTCCAGACCAATGAGCTTAAATGCATTACACTTTTTCTTAGCATCATTGTTTAAAATTTAAATTCAAAAAATTTGAGTGGGATGGATAAAGTGTCAGAGTTTCATTTGTCAACAGTGCTATATGGCGACATTGGAGAACCAGTGGTGCTAAAACAGTGACGCTAATCTCCCAATGTTGCAATTTTCCTATGCACAAACATAAATGCGTAATTTTCTAGAAAAACATGATTGAAATGAGATTTTTCTCTCCTTCTAGTGCCAAATGTGAGAACCCCAGTCCTAGTACCTACAAAACAATAAGAACAAACACATTAGAATATATATTGCAAGCAAGAACAAGGATTCCCCATGAAATCCATTCACCAAACTCAAATTAGGAAAAAAGCAATGAAGAACACAATGAAAATAACAAAATATAGATTCAATCCTAATTAGACTAGAAAACATATGATCCCATGGGGGAATTGGCACCATTTGGTGTGAAAATTGGCCCTTTCCCAATTCCTATGATGCAAGCTTGATGTGTTGATGACAATTTATCCACTTTGATGATGTTGAAGAGTGCTCCAAACTAAAAACCTGCATAACCTAGCTAAGATACAATAGTGATGGATGGAATTTGAAAGATAGTTGAGCATGGTAACTTTGCATAATTTGTGTATCTCAAATAAAGTATGAACTTCCTTATTTATAGATGAGATTGAAGGATGACTATCCAAATTTGAGCAATGTGGGACTAACATTCATCCAATGGCAAGATGCCACTTGTCAATCCATGAGTAGATGAAGGATGTGCAAGTTTTGAGGATTGTGCCAATAAATGCATATTTTTGAATTTCATATTTGTTGGAATGTGTAGACATGCAAAATTAACATTGTGCATTCGATCAGGTTAATTCATCAACTAAAATAAGTTTCACTTTAGGTCCATTCATCAAATAACCAGGTTCATCTTCGTCCATTCATCAAGTAATCTCATCTCCTAAGGTCATTCATTCAAAACTAAATAAACATTATCATGAACCTTTTAATCAAATAAATCAAGTATTCATTTAATCAAATCCCAAATCATATTTCTCCTTTTCTAATTTAAATAAATCAAATATTTGAGTCAAATTGGTCAAAACATCCTAATCATCATCCTAGCTAATTAATCCTAATTAAATCTAATCTAATGCATGTCAAATCCTCTAGATATCCCCACTTGCACAAATAAATCAATTTATTAATTTATTAAATCCAACATTTTCACTCAACATGGAATATTCCCTAGAATTTGAAATCAAAGAAAAGTGGACATGTACATCCAACAAGTCATTTATGGTCCTTACATGTCCCCTTCCAAAGGTCAAACTCAACATTCATTGCACAAATTTGAATTCAAATTTCCCCCCCTCTTGGGCACATTTCCCAAATCTTGCACATGCGTCAACCACTCACCACTTGACAAGTGTATTCCTCTCATTTGTCCAATCTTAGTCCCACATCCTCCATGTTTGGCACTCTTAGCATTTGAAAATCTTTAAATAGAGGCTTCATCCTCAAGCAAATCCTCCACAACAATCTCCACAATTTCATCCAAAAAGCTTATGCAAAGTCACTCTTCATTGAAGAACTGATTTTTCCCATCCATCATCTTGATCATCAACATATCATATCATGGAACTTAATCAAGGGTTGGGAAAGGGCTACTTTCCACATCAAAGTAGCACCAATCCACTATGAGATAAGTGTGCATTATGTATTTTTCATGCTTTCAGTTTAGTTTGTCTTGTTATCATGTTAGGAAGCATTTTGCATTATTTCATAGGAGTATTTTGATGAATTTGTAGGTCATTAACCCATGCTTGAGGTTTAGTGTTTGCATATTTTATCACATGCTCACATATGGCGCTAGAAGGAGGGCTAGTTTTTTTTTGTTGGAAGCAGATTAGTTTTTAGACCTTCTCACATGAGATTATAACACACATGCTGCTAACATTTACATGACATTGGACGTTTAGAACACACAGTTTACTATTGTTTACATGATATTTGCATACTCATAGATATAACTTATTTCATTACGAACCAAAAAAATAAAAATAAATAAAAGAAGATTTTAGCTTTGATGAATAACAGATGTATGAGACAAATTGAAGATTACAAATAGTAGAAATGTATCTACATCATTTGTTTTTTTCAGTAGTGGATTATGTTTTATCACTTGCTTTTGTTTTCAATCTTTAATACTGATTGGAACATTAGATTCTTTTGAAAAGGTTGCGGCCTTTTGTCCTCCAAATCCAAGGAATTCATGATGATAGTGAACGACGCCCATGTACTGTTGATACTGCAGACTCTTCTCCAAATCAAAAGCAACAAGCTCATGTACGACAACCTTATTCACAACAATGGTTACCCTCTCAAGACAGTTAATCAATCTTTCTGATTCCTGGGCAGAAAATTCTCAAAAATTGGTGTCAACATTGGATTTTTCTTCTTGTCTATTGATGATGTCTTTTATTGTAGTTCACAGAGGCAATAACTTAGATTAAAATAGTACGCCATTCATCAGGTACCACATGGGTTAAGATAGTTATTTCTTTTTTTTTAAATTAATTTGCTATCAGTATATTTAATCTTGGCATATATTATATGTAAAAGTTGGTGAGACAGGTGTGAAGGTTGTATTCCTGCATTGATGAGGCATCACCATCAGTTTTACTAATTTGTTCCATCCTAGTATATTCAAGCAATGTGTTTTTAATTGACTTTGATGGCAGAAATCTTTGAAGTAGTTTGAATTTTACTGTGGCTGAGAGATAACTTTTGTCTTTAATTCTCATATGGTATAGAGCCCATACCCTCACGTTCAAAATAGATAGTAACATCATCATACAAACATCGATCTATGGGCACCAACCCATCACCATCAAAATCCTCTTAAATTTGCTTTATTTCATCCAACGCGTCAACTTGAAATATCATGTTTGGTTACCCAAGCAATAAATTTAGACACTGGAAGTCTACTTGTCTGATCTCATTCTAGGGCAATGCTATCATACAGTTCTCCATTCCAATCTGCTATATTTGTGGCATGGATATAGGGAATAGAGGTGTAAATTAGGGTCCAAATCTTTCTTGAGTTGTGTCCATGGGTACCATCCAAAATCCCAATTTATTTATTATTGGTGTGATAGATTTGGTGTAAACATTCTTTCTAGCTAGACATTTTTTTCGTAGGTTCAAATAGCATGTGTGGAGTCCATTTCCTACTCCCTCGAGTTGAACAATCACCTACTCGCTATTGACAGGTTCATACTTAAATCAGCATGATTTGAGTCGCTGGATCATCAATGTATCCCACCATAGTTAATGCAAGCTGGTTTTGATTTTTATTTGGTCCTTGCATATATTGACTACAACACCAGATAAGCCCACGCAGGCCCAACTATCACACTTACTAGGGAGGGGATGATTATAGCTGATAGAATTAATGAGTCCTCCTCTTCAGTTGTCTAACCCAACTTTGCAGAAGGTGCATAACAAAGCAACAATATATCTGTATCCTTTTGTGTAAATCCTTACCAATTCACAGAAGAGTCTCTTATTCATCCCCATCACTTGTCCTTCCAATACCAAGTTTTTTATCCATTTCCCACAAACATGCTCCACCATTAGGAAATTTATGAGAAAAGTGGCCAATCTATCCATAGTTGTAGCACTCAGACCATCCATTGACCACAGTTTTTAGACTGTCATTTTTCTCAACCAGATCCTCCTTTCCTATCACGAGGATTGTCACCATAAGTAGACGACAGGTGGTCATCATCACGCCTTCTACGAGAAATTCATCTTACCATGCCACTTTGTGGAGACTAAACAACCGTATTCTCAAATGACTTGAGTAGCGCATTAAGTTTGCTCTCCCTTCATTCAACTTCATTCTGTAAAAGCTTTATTCCCCCATGATCCTTTTCCTCATCAAGTTCTTGGCGTAAAGTAACTCTGCTTCGGCTGCCTCCTTTGAACTCCATGTTACGCCTCAATTCCAAAATGATATTTCCATTTTGGCGCAGGTTGGGAGGATGCTAGCAAATGTTGAGTTTACAGCCAAGTGGATCTGCTACAACTGAATCAACGAGCTTCCCTGTTTCCAAGTCTACAAGGTCAAATCATTTTGGAAATGCCCAACTTAGGGAACAAGTGATTGCTGAAAGAGAGGGAAAAATGGTGTGGTCTTATGGTGCACGATGATTGTAGCCATGTAGCAGATGCAACAATGACATCAGCAGTAGTTAAGGCAATCCAAAATAAGTAAAGTGCACATAATAAAATGTTTCTACACTATTCAATATTGCTCCTCTCAGTAATCAACGGTGGCGCAGGAAAAGACTCTAGAGTTCACTGGTCCTATAGTCATTGCATTCAATGAGATTACATTTTAGATTAACAATTTTTCAAATACCTGTGGAGGCGATCTCAAATAAATCTGAAGTTTCATAAAATATCTTGATTTTTTGACAGTGTAGGCTAGGTAATGAGTTGATCTTGCAGATCTCTTTGACTGCAAATGAAAAAAGAGAAGGTACGTTGTTATCTTCATTAATATCACTATCTTCTATCATTAATATTACTGAACTTCTCATTGGATATTGTTGTTTAAAACTTCTACTCACCATTATTGTTTTCTAGCAGGGAAGACGTGAGAAAAGGAAGGAGGAGTATTTCATTTGTGCAAAAGACTTGCAACATTGAAACGTAAGAAACAACCTTTGAGGAATCTTGAAGTTAGAGAAAAGTGAACATTAAACTTGAACTTGGAAAAAGTAATTTTTAATGCTTATTGGGAAAGCTTGAGGCATTCATTTCCTGATCTCGTTTTCTATTTTGGGACAACTTGTTTCAATTTGGATTTAAAATCAATCACTGTCTTGATCTTTTCAAAGTTGGTCTAAAATTGAACCTTACAAACTTACTAGCTTTTTGATTTGGGTTCTAAAATTGAACAAGACAAATTTCACACTTCATCTTGGTGCATTAAAACAAACCCATCATTGCTTTGAGGCTAAAATGAACAAGTGTTTGAATTGTGCGATCTTTTTTTTGGTGCATTTTGAAGTGTGTACCTCTCCCCTTGCGCTTCGTGCGATCTAGGGTGCAAGAGAAACACTCAAAATGCATTTTATTCCTTTGATTCACCTTTAGAGGGGCCTACCTAAGAGACACATCCGAAAGGAGAACTCGAAGGTGACTCCAACCAGTTTTTCATTCGGGCCAGTATATAAATGGATAAGACTAAACTGTCAAGTCCTCATGGTATGTAGGCCTTAGCCGTACAGTGTCTTTCCGAACGGGGTACTACCGTAAAACATATAAGAGCCCCTAGTAGGATTGATTAAAGCCTTTAGTGGCTTGTTGGATGCTCGCAAGGTGCCATGTCCTTGATGTTGTGTCATTAAGAACCTTGTTTGTAGTTATCATCCAGTCCATCCAACGAGTTTATCAAAGTGGTGCATTGGAACCTAGATTCCAAGAAGTTACTTGCCATGTCTGATCTTGGTTGAAATATAGAGGTTAAGACTTCATTCTTAACATACCTTTATATTTTGTCCTTGGTTGCATGTAAAATCATCTCTTCTACTATGAAGGGCATGAGGCAAGCCCACCAAGAAAAACGTACCAATTGAGCTAAGATGTTACATTGCTTCTTTGAAAACACAGTGCTTTAATCGAAAACATTGAAAAAACCAACATTCAACATCATCATCAAAATTTCAAACCCCTTAGCTAGAGAAAATACCTTTGAAAAAACCCAAGAACTATTGCTTACCCTAGGGATTAAGTCCTTAGGGGTTTCTAAGTAATTGGGTTTACATCTTAATTTTCTCTTACAAAGGTCAACATTAGGCAACCCTTGTCCTGATTTCTTGGAACTTCCACATAGCACTTTGTGGGATGAAAAGAAGTTGTGACATTAGACATTCAGTTTGAAACCTAATCAAGAAGTGTGTTTGTGGTAAAAAGAACTCATTAAGCAAAGATAACAAATTGGACACCACACATGTGCTTGTTTATCTTTTTATCATCTTTCGAGAAAACATTGGTCTTTTGGGTTTGAATTACTCTTAGAGAAAGGAATTTTCTTCACTATCTTGGCCTAATAAACAAGTCCTTCCTAGGTTCACTTAGGATCAAATCAAACATTTCACCCATCCCAAACACTTATCAAAATCCATCCCACAAACAACTTTAGAGCTTTTGAAAACATCATTCTAGACTTAGGCGCATCATCAAAATCAAAAGCACCTTGTTTAGTTAGGTGTATGGGAATGCTTCCTTTCTCATACCTCTAGTTAAATTAGCAATCCTTTGAAAAATTTCATCCTAAGATCACATCCAACATCTTAGGGTTTACAAGTTCATTCTCAAATCAAACCAATCAAAATCAAAACCCTAAGTCTAGCATTGATCCAAAGTCCCTAAATGTTCAACACTCATATCATTTACACCTTTCATCCTTCATCTCATCATTAGTCCTAAGAACCTTAGAGGTCACTTTTTGCAACAAGGTCAAAACACAAGACGAACATGGAAAAAAAACTTGATCCATTCATCATGAGTAATCCAAGCCTTACAATGTTGATTGATTATCAAAACTTACACTTATACAACCCATACATGGGATCGTTGTCTCCTACAAACATCAATGGCACAACAAGTGTGAGTATGCCCAAATCAAAGATTGGAACACATTTCCCGATGGTAGATCTAAATCCAAACCTACAAGTCTATCAACCAAACAATAAATGCATGAGCCTTCAAACAAACAATGTCATCTCATCGAATCCCTACATCCCAAAGGAGAATGTACCAAGTACAAGTTTTTGAAACATGAATCCGGAAAAATTTGGGATGGATACATTTGCAAATCATACGAATATTCCAAACATGAACAATGGTCAATTTCAATCTATCATGCCAAATCTGAGTGTCATCCCAAATCAAAACATTGTTCAAAATCAAACACAAGTACACACTCCAAATCTGCTTAAACAAGAGCCAAATCAACTATATCAAGGGAGTCAAGATCGAAATCAAGAAAAAATTTGGTGAAATCAAATTGCTGCACTTTCCAAAATAGTTGAGTCATTGTGCCAAGAGACATCTCCACCACCATTACCCATATCAACATCATTCCTTGGTTTAGGGCTTCCCCCTTTACCTAGCATCAATCACTCCATCCAAATCAATCCACCTAACACCAATCAAACCATCACGTCAAATCCTTCGAATGTACCATTGACATCATGTCAATGGATGGTATCTAATCAAACAACAATGTTGATCCCAAATCAAAATGTGGTCTCCCAAGGACCTATCACCTCGGTTAATCCAACCATCCCTATCACTTCGATTATTCCAAACACCACTATCACACCCATCACATATCAACCCCTCATTACCATGATCACTCTGAGCATATCTCAAAAATTGTCACTACATCCAACATGATTCTGAATCCACCACCACCCCCACCACCACATCAATCCAATACAACGTAGCATTACAAGCTACTTTTCAAAGGGGATTCCAACAATATATAGCAACACAAGCTCAACAAGTGCAACAAGCCTCTCAAGTTGCCCAAGCCTCTCAAGCTACCCAACAAACACAAACACGAACACAAAAAATGATAACTATTGAGAACAAGGATCAAGATCAATCCATCACTAAGCACTTTGAAGCTATGTCTACTTCATCCAATGATCAAATAGACATATTTCAAGAGTCACTTTTGAATCATGATCAAAATCCACCAACAATACTTGAAATGAGCCAATTCAAGAAATAACATCACTTGACTCTATGATCGAAGACATTCACAATCTCTCTACCACAATTGTTGAAAACAATGATCAAAATCTCTCCATCGAGGAGCACATTGAGGATGTATCTACACAATTCGATGATCAACTCACCATACATCAAGAGCCACTTTTTAGTGATCTCTTTCAAGGAGTGTTTAGATTATTTGATCCTATTGACATAACGCATGATCCATTCACCTATGATCATGTTGAAAATGTCTATACATTGGCTTATGAGTTAGAGGACATATCTCAAGAATTTATTCCAAAGCATGATTAGAATCTTTCACCAAAGTCTAGCAATGATCCCTTCCAAGACATGTTGACCTCCTTCGACCTCATGGTTATAGATATTGAAGGAACCCTGAACTCAACACTTGAAGATATTGAACCACTTACCATGTCTAATGATGACATCCAGGAACCCTTGGTAAGTAATCCATCCTTTGAAATTGACCCATGTCAAGTACTTAATCCAACGCATGTCAAAAGAAACTCTGGAATCATTCGAGATCAAGAATTTGTATCCCCAAGATACTACAATGATCTAATGGACACTCTCCTATCTATACAAGATGCACATACTCCTCCATCAACCCATAAGATGCTTTCTACGAATGGACATGTAGATGATCTTCATTCAAAACAGGATTCCTTTACTCCTGACATTACAACACAAAAAGAGCAAGTTATTGAGTTGTCAACATCAGTATCAGATATATCCAAAATCCAGGTTGAAGACATCATATCTGGGGATATCCAACATTATCCACTGAAGGAAACAAGTCAAATAGAACAGTATAATTTAGAGTTAGCAGAGCGGCGAATCAAAACAATGTCATCTACAGTGGTCATTTTTCAGAGCATGCTTACTGAACAAGACATCTCAAAACAAAAAGAATCAAGGAACGAAGGTGCTACTACCACCATACTGGGGGCAACTTCGTCTCAAGCAAACATCAACATAGGGAGCACAAAGAATCTTTATGGTGAAACCATTGCCATAACCAGCCACGTCATGAATCTCCATCCACCCATCACCCCATCCACGAATTGCGACCAATGTCCAAATAAAGAATTGAATCAAAGTACGAAGAATGTTATCAAAGAAAAAGAAGCTAGAAAGCATAAAGGACAAATCAAATACATATGGATACCAAAGCATAAAAAGAAATATTATCCCTATCAAACTCCATTAGTCAAAGAAGCTATGGGGAAAAATAAAAGAGGGAAAAGTATCCATCAAGGATGTCCACAAAAGAAAAAGCAGGCCTTTCAAGCAACGTACAAAGTGTATCAAGTAGTTGGTCCTAATTCCATGCACACTTTCGTATCCACCAATCATTGCTCATCTTCCCAAGTTTGGAGAGTCAAAGGTTCCAAACTATCAACCAATCCATCTTTTATCCCAAAACACACTCTCTCCATGCCTCCACACATGATATCCAGTTCTTACATTGACCATGTATTGGTAACGACCCTTCATCATAAGGATTCTGAAGGCAATCTATTGCGATGTACGCACAGAGAGAGAGTTAACTCCAATATCGACAAAGCAGATTAAGAATCTCAACAGTTGTATTCAAGTACACGTATCTTAGCAAAGCAACTTCTTCAGGCAGGATACCAATGGCACATTATGACAAATGAGTCTACATCAGCAACACCTTGTGATTCAGCATGAGCTTAAAATATTTCAGAAAATACAAAAAAATAAAAAAATATGAAAATCCAAAAAAATTAGAAAAAGGATTGAAAACAGTAAAGAAAAAAATTATCCTTTAGTGAAAACCACTATGGTGGCGCTTTGGGCAAGACCATGACGAAAACTTGGCAAACAGGTGTCATGTGTAGAATCAAGCATCTACATGCGCCAATTTAGGTGAAAGCATCTCATCCCATCCATAATAAATCCATTCATCCATGAGCCATCATTCCATCCATCTTATCCATAATAAATCCATTCCTCCATAAACCATTTATCCAATCCATCTCTATCTGTCTGCATCCATCGTCTGAGTTATCCCGATCTTGATGAAAGTTTGGGGCACACTTTACACTTACTTACGGTAAAAAATCTTGACATGGGTCATTTTCATTGATCCTATCCTACCCAACATTATCTGAGCCATGAAGCATTATCCAAATGAGCATTCTTTATCCGAACACCTTATCTTATCGCAAGATAATCCTTGGCATCCTTACCATATCCATCCATCCATACACCTATCCAAGGATCCATCCCTAACATTTCGTAAATTGCTAGACACTGGGGGCAGATATTTGCATTTTTCTTTGAGAATAAATCTTGATCTATATCCTCTAACTTATGTGGCAATCCGAACATTGAAAAAATGTAAAATAAAATTGGTCAAAGCACTTGTGAGAAAAACCCAAATCACTAGCCCATGGCATATTTTGACAAGAAGATGTTCGTTATCAGTCTTCATCGAACATCGAACCAAAAAAATCAATATTAGTTGTATCTAAGTGGCACTTTAAATGTCACATCAAATCATTTGAACATCTTTTGTTCCAAACCAAGTGTCAACAATCCTGATCAATTGAATCCAATCAATCCATAATCTTGGGATATCATTCTCGATCATTGTGTTGCTTAACACTACCCTTGCATTGTTGTGCATCCTCAACAATGTTATCATCATCAATCCTGATCAATCAATCCTTGCATTTTTGTGCATCCTCAAAAATGTTATCATCATCAATCTGGATCAATCAAATCCTTGCTTTGTTGTGTATCCTCAACAATGTTATCATCATCATCAATCCATCGATTCGATCAGTCAACCTTAGCTTGGTCTTCAACAAAATCTCGAAAAGAGCACTGATATTACATCCTTATCCAAATCGTCAAAATCATGCGAAAAAAAATCCAAAAAAAAACATCAGAAAATTAAAAAAAAATCCAAAAACATTTGGAAAATCAAAAAATCAAAACATTTGAAAAAAAAACCCAAAAATAGCCTCAAAACATTTCAAAACATCAAAAACATCCAAATATTTGAAAAAATCCATTTGTCTCATCTCGTTTGCACCCACAATAATCAATCATCCATAATAAATCATCGTCGCCTTCATCCTTTGGCAAAAACAAATAGAAACAATCGCAACAATCAGCAAAAGAAAGCTTCAACCGTAAAATCAAAAGCAAACAACAAATCTGGTAAACTCAAAATCAAACTCTTGATCACTCGCAAACATGTCAGTCAACCTTGTATCAATAGCCTATCAATCAACTTATCAAACCATCATCATCCTATACAATGCATGTCCTAGGATATATCATTTCGACAATGGGCATCATTTTGGATATCACCCTAGATTCTTATCCCATCAAAACACATCCTTTTGGTTGGAGGTATGAAGAACATTGGCCTGTTTGTCTACTTGATCTTTTCTTTTGATTTGTCTTATTATGCTCATTCCAAGGACCTCTCGATGATATCCGAATGAAGGATTTAGAGAGATAGGAATGGGGCAATGATCATTATCTTTTGTTTGTTGTGCTTGTTGGACATTCTTGTAAAATAACTTGGCAAATACTTGTTTTGTTAGGTACGTCCTACCAAGGTTTTTGTATGTCAAGTGTGAACAAGAATACTCCTATCTATTTTTCGAGTCAAATTCCATCGCACTAGGTACAACACCATCCTGGTTCTTTATACCTTGATGCATCGCATCTACATGTGTTATCAAAAATAAGGTAAGTAGCCCTTTTAAAATCCCAATCCTTGATAAGCTAATCATCATCATCATCTATCATCATCATCATCTCTCATCGGATCATGGACTTGTGGGATCCTCTTGTCATCATCACCAATACATCCATCATGCATCCATCTTGCATCCAGACAACTGTCAGCATACCACATATCATTCATATCATACATAATAGGAAACATCGATCAATACACATACATTGCATTTGCATCATAATATAGATCTGTTAGTCTAAGCATCTCTTAAATCATCATATTTTCATAAATCATACATTTTCATAATCACATCATATCATCATCATAATATAGATCTGTTAGTCTAAGCATCACATTGCATAATCATGACATATCACATCATCAATCTCATCCATCATCATATCATCATTTAAGTTGTTTAGGATAATATAGATTTGTTATTCTAAGCATCTTAAAATCATCTCATTTGCATCATCATCCATAACCATCCATTTTGAACCTCTTTATCGCGAGATCAACCCTCAAATTGAATCTTTTCGCTCGATCTCTTGAGGGGGCAATATACCAGTGTACCTCTTTCCACTGGGGTATCCGAAAAATCAAAAAAAAAAAAAAATTGATCGTGGCAAGTTTATTCTTTGAACCAATGCAACAAGTACATTGCTTCAAAGAGGGGAAAAATGTAGAAATGCAAAATTAACATTGTGCATTTGATCAGGTTAATTCATCAACTAAACTAAGTTTCACTTTAGGTCCATTCATCAGGTAATCTCATCTCCTAAGGTCATTCATTCAAAACTAAATAAACATTATCATGAACCTTTTAATCAAATAAATCAAGCATTCATTTAATCAAATCCCAAATCATATTTCTCCTTTTCTGATTTAAATAAATCAAATATTTGAGTCAAATTGGTCAAAACATCCTAATTAATCCTAATTAAATCTAATCTAATGCATGTCAAATCCTCTATATATCCCCACTTAAACAAATAAATCAATTTATTGATTATTAAATCCAACATTTTCACTCAACATGGAATATTCCTTAGAATTTGAAATCAAAGAAAAGTGGACATGTACATCCAACTAGTCATTTATGGGCCTTACATGTCTCTTACATGTCCCCTTCCAAAGGTCAAACTCAACATTCATTGCACAAATTTGAATTCAAATTTCCCCCCCTCTTGGGAAAATTTCCCAAATCTTGCACATGCATCAACCACTCACCACTTGACAAGTGTCTTCCTCTCATTTGTCCAATCTTAGTCCCACATCCTCCATGTTTGGCACTCTTAGCATTTTAAAATCTTTAAATAGAGGCTTCATCCTCAAGCAAATCCTCCACAACAATCTCCACAATTTCATCCAAAAAGCTTATGCAAAGTCACTCTTCATTGAAGAACTGATTTTTCCCATCCATCATCTTGATCATCAACATATCATATCATGGAACTTAATCAAGGGTTGGGAAAGGGCTACTTTCCACATCAAAGTAGCACCAATCCACTATGAGATAAGTGTGCATTATGTATTTTTCATGCTTTCAGTTTAGTTTGTCTTGTTATCATGTTAGGAAGCATTTTGCATTATTTCATAGGAGTATTTTGATGAATTTGTAGGTCATTAACCCATGCTTGAGGTTTAGTGTTTGTATATTTTATCACATGCTCATAGAATGACATGCAAGAGGGAAGAGAAAATGCAATAAATGCCACTTGGCTCAAGACAAAGGACATGTAAGATGACGTTAATACCTTGTTGGATGTACATGTCCACTTGGAATTTTTGAATTCAAACTTGGAGAATATTCCAAAAGATACCTTGTTGAGGAAAATAGGGATTTAATAAATAAGTTAAATCTATTTTCATGTGCAACTTGCAAAATCTAGAGGATGGGACATGATAAGAGATTAAATTAATCAAGGGGTCAATTAATTTAATAGGAGATTAAGTGATGTGACTTATTTCACTCAAATTTATGGATTTATTTAAATCAAATAATGAGAAGAATATGATAAGAGATTAATCAATTAAAGACTTTGATTTATTTAATTAAAAGAGATGATGGTCAGATTAAATTAAACAATGTTTTAATTTATTTAATTTAATAGATAGACATTAGGGATTTAATTTAAAAAAATGATTATTTAGTTAAATAGGGATAATTAAATCAAGATGATTAATTTAATTATCCAAAAGAGCTTACTTAACTAGATAAAATTATTTATTTATTTAAGAGAGGAATATTGATGAATTTAATCAGATAAGGAGACTTTATTAAATGGTTAGACCAAAGGATGATTCAGGATGAAATGATGTTAGTAGTCGGGATCATATGCACAATGTCAATCAGTACATTTTACGTGTCTACATCATGATTATACCAAATCCTCCAAATATTAACATTCATCACCCTTCATCACAAAATGTTCAGAATTATTCAAACAACCATTTCACAACTTAAATTCCTACACCGTATCTGACTCATAACATTGCTTATAAACAAGAACCTAACATAATAAGTACATATAATCCTAAAAATTCATTACTTACCATCACAAAAAATCTCCACATCTAATATACCAAAAACTTATAACATACCACTTCCTTCACAACCCCAAAAAACTCCATACAATCCACCAAACACACAGAAACAATACATCCCTCAACAAAAAAACCCTCAAAAATTAAATCCACTAGAACAACAATACATTCCTTGCCAACAAAATCTCCAACAACAAAATATACCAACACAACAACAATACAACCCTTAACAACACATCCCTCAAGAAAAATTCATTCCTCCACAACAAAATATGCAACAACAACAATACATCCCACAACATTAAAATGCCTCACAGAAAAATCACTCCACAACAAAAAAACACTCTACAACAACATATCACTCAACAAAACCTAAACATTCCATACAATCCACGTAACCCTATTCAACAAAAAAAATACCACAAGCACAAATTGATCTTCAAAATAACTAGCCTAATGACTTGGCATTGGAAATCCAAAGATTAAATCAAAAAATAAATGACATGCAACTAGGAAAAATAAAGAAAATATATACACTTGAGGATATGTGTCCCTATCTGTTTGATGGAAACATAGCTATGATACTCTTTCCTTAAAATTTCAAAATTCCCAAGTTTGATAAATATAATGGAAGAGGTGATCCACATGAGCACATATGAGAATTCTACATTGCATGTCTAGAGGTGGTATATAACTATGCATATCTAATGTGTCTCTTTCCTCAAAGTTTAGGTGGACAAGCAATAGAATGGTTCTCCCACCTACTCCAAGGTATCAAAACATTCCATGAACTTGTGGAAATTTTTTTTGGCCGTTTATCATACAAAATGGAACATAAAACTTCCATTACTAACTTATATAAAACAAAACAAAACCTAATAGAAACATTCACTTTCTTTTAACAACAATGGAGATATAAGGACAACAAATGTGAATGGCCTATCCTTGAAAAGAAACATGTTGATATATATTTCTAGAACCTTAACACCAAAGTTGGCTTCCACTTAACTGCGCAATATACTAACACCTTTTAGGAATTCATAGAGAAAGGCCTCACTCTTGAAAAGGCACTTATTGCTAAAGGACTTGTTAATATATATAAGGACAATAGGGATCAACCATCAAAATCAAATAATAAACCTCACCTATGCGATCAAAATAAGAATGTTATCAATGATGGGGTCGTAGATACAAAATTTATACAAAATATACAACCCTCATCAAATAATCAATAGATCAACCAAAATATAAACCCTCCAAGAGGACCACCAAGACCTAATAACACAACTAGATGAAAGTATACTTAGGGGAACCAATGGAGATGGTCTTGAAAAAAATAATTCAGTTAAATATTATCACTCTTCCAAAACTCAAACATTATGACAAACCACAATTTAAAACCTCACAATATAATGATAATGGTCCTTGTGAATACCATAGGGAAAAAGGCCATAAAACAACAAATTGCATGAAATTAAAAAATTTCATACAAGATCTTATTGACCAAGGAGATGTTAGCATTGGACAATATCTTAGAACTTATGGAAATAATGATCTATGGATTTAGAAGGATCCAAACCCAAATCATGGTAATACAAATGACTTGGGAAAATAAAAATACTATAACAAATTCAACCACTTTTATGATAATGTAGTAGGAAATATTCAATAATCTAATAATTTCATTTTTATCGTCATTGTAGACATAGAAAATGTAGCAATTGATCCTATACACTTGATCATGATTTTACTAACACCGCTTTGTCCTGAATCATCTCCTTTGTGGACCATTTAATCAAATAATTTGTATTTGATTAAATTCATCACACTTCATCTCTTAATTAAATAAATCCAATTTATCTTATTAAGTCATTCCCTTTTATTAATTAAATAAATCACTATGTTTAATTAATACTGGCATCTTCGTTTAATTAAATAACTAACCTTATTTGATTAAATCATCATCAATATCCGGTAATTAAATAAATCAATTTTATTTAATTAAATCTCTAAATTATTTTCTGTTAAATTAAATAAATTAATCTTTGTTTAATTTAATCTAACATAATTCTCCTTTTAATTAAATAAATAAAAATCTTTATTTAATTAAATCAAAACCATATTCCTCTCATTTTGATTTAAAATAACCCAAAAGCCTAAGTCAAAATGGTCACATCAACTAATCTCTCTTTAAATTAATCAAATCATGATTAATCTTAATCAAGATCCATCACATCCTCTAGCTTTTGCAACTTGCACAAATAAATCATTTAATTGATTTATTAAATCCTCTAATTTCCCTCAACATGGCATCAAAAGGGAATATTCGTCCAAATTTGAAAATCCCTCCAAATGGGATTTGTTCTTTCAACAAGGAATTTAACTCCTCTTACATGGGCTTGTGCATTGAGCCAAGTGGCATTCAATTCATTTATTTCTCCCTCCAACATGTCATTTCAAGAATTTCAAATTCCATCTAATATCATTTATTGTCACATTCATCAAAATGTGTTCAACCTTCCTCCATTCACATCTTGACAAGTGGCACTTGGCCATTGGATGTTGAATGATCCCACATTCCTCCATTTTTCTTATTCTTCCATCTTTTTCTTCTATAAATATAAGGCTTTTCTTCTCATTTTGGATCCACAATTTTATGCAAAGTGATAATCTTCAGATTTTGAACTTTGTCCATCCATCATTCATCCATTTTCAAGTTTTATAGCTAGGTTATCCAGGATTCTCTCCAAGGAATCAACAACTCTTCATCAAGTCATCACAAAGCTTACAAGGGATTGGGAAAGGGCCAATTTCCACATCAAATTGGCACCAATTCCCCCATGGGATTGAGAGTTTGCATGCTTAAATAGGATTTAATATCTTTTCTTGTTTTTTTCTTCATTTCTTTCCTATTTTGAGCATTGTAGATGAATTGCATGGGGAATATTAGTTCTAACTTGCATATGGATCTAATATTGTTTTTTTTGCTATGTTTTTGTAGGTCTAGGATTGGGGTTCACAGTCACTAAACCTAGTAAGAACCTTGAGTATGGAGTTAGTACATTACAAGGAAAAATCACCATCTAAGGAGCTCCACCCCAACCCAAAACATTAACTAAGGTGCTACCAGCTAATTACAATCTCATAGACCATATTAAGATTGATCAATTCTAGGCCATGGTAGGATCTCCCTTCAAACATATATCATAATCATGCCTTGTATTTAGTGTAGTGTAAAAAATTATATACCTTTACAATTTCACACTATGTTTGGGTCCCTTAATTTATTAGACTTAATTAAGCTTCTAATTTTCCAAAATTATGCATTAAAAAAAAATATTTTTCTCATTTTATGAAAGGAGAACCAACATTTAATTATTGTATTTAATATTTTAGTCACCATGGAATATGAGTGTTTTAGACTTATTGGCTAGGACCCATTTACCCATGGGTGAATGGGTCCCCTTTAAGTCCTAAGACCCATTTTAAAATATGTTTTTGGTAGCATTTTAATGATTCAAATCAATTTGCAATTGTCAACTTTTGGAATCTAATTTTTCATAAATTAGATAAACACCAATAAATACATAGTCTTTTTATCTTTTGAAATCTAAGGATGAATAATACACTTTCTGAAGGATATCCTATTGAGAAAATATTATTGTCAAGGGTATTCAAGAGCATATTTATCCATCATTTGTTGCAACAATATAGATCCTAACATCATGTTCAATTCTATGTGTGTTCATGTCATCTTGTGAAGGCTAATATGCATTGTTGATCCTATAGCATCCAAGCATTTCAAGTATCCAAATCCATCAATAAAAGCAAGATCAAGTTCCTTTGGAGAGATGTGCTTGAATTCAATCCTATAAGGGAAGACATTGAAGGTTGGTGAGTTGTATCAAAGAATTTTTCATTCATCATTTCCTTTTTTTTTTCCATTATCATTTTATCAAGGTTTAATTAAAAAACTTGGGGTTTGACCAAGGAAAACCCCCATAAAAAAAATAAAAATTCCTCTTTGTGTATGTGTAGATTATAGGTGGAAGAATAATTGAAGATCTTGAAGAGAAAATTTTCATTGTTGTATAAGTTTTCATCATTGTTGTCAAGACACATAAACTAGGTTGTAGAATTTATTTCTAACATTTTGACAGCGAGACTTGTGTGAAACCAAAGACAAGATCCAACATCAAAGGACTGTAAAAACTGATTTTGGAGCCCTAGACTAAGACCCATTTTCCCAGGGGTGAATGAGTCCCTCTACACTCAAAAAGAAATTTGGTGATAGGTACATGTGTGCAAACCCTTCTCATATCTTCCTACAATTTTTTTTAATAGTTTTTGCATTTTTCAGGAATCTACATTTTAGTATTAATTATTATTGAACTCATATAGTATGAATGTTTCAAATTATTTCAATTTGGTTTCAGATCTATCCTATTTTCCTAAGGACTGAGATCTAGGTCTGATGGGATCATCTTTAAGATTGAAAGTCAAACTTTACAGTTTGTGATCTCTTTCCTAATGAAATTTATGGGAAAAGGCACCTATTAAGATACCTAAGGTTTTATAATCAATCACAATCCATAAACCTTTATAGGGGATCCCTTTTCTCATCATTTCATTTTGGTGAAGCTGACATTCATACATCATACTTTTTGATTTGGAGGTCCTTAAAACCCTAGATATAGATTTTCCAATATCTATTTTTGCATTTCATTTAGTTTTACATATTTTATATTTGAATTATTCAAAATCATAAGAATCCAAAACAATTGCATACATTTTGTCTAATAGCTTCCATTAAGGTGTGTTTCAACCATTTAGATTAGAATTTCATTCAAAATTGCATTCAAAATTTTTCATTTTGTTCACACATTGTCATACAAATTACATTCATATTTATTCAAAATCTAGAAAAATTGTCACTGAGGAATTTGTTTGCAATTAGGAATAGTGAGCTTAAATATCATATTAAAGACTCTTATTTAAATTTTTCAGAACCCTATGCAAGGACCCATACACCCTTGGGCGAACCTATCCTTGTACAGGTGATTTTCCAAAATTTAATGCATTTATTTGTCTTTGTCTGCCTCATTCTCATGTACTTACATATCTCTATTTCAATTTCAGAAATTACATATTTCTATAGATGTTTGCATTTATTTCAATTGGTGAAAGAAACTACATTGTTTAAGATCAAAATTTTCATTCAAAAGTAATCAAGTTTTAGGTTTTTGTATCTTAAATTCAGTCAATTATCATATTTTAGATCTAAGAGCTGCATTAAACATCCATCCATTTGATATTTAAACAAAATTTCATCATGAACATGTGTTTTGGTAAACTATGGATGTTATTAAAATATTTAGTTGATGTTTCAAGTTGTGTTTTTGGTGATGATTCTAATGTAATTGAAAACATTCATGAGTCTTCACATCCTAATGATTGTCCTTGTGAGATAGACATCTTAGGCCAAGATAAAGATAGCATGCATGAATTAATACAAAACTCCTTGTGTAACCTTGAGAACAATGCATCCTTCTATCCCTCCTTGCAACAACCAACACCTCCTATCAGCCCATCGCTTGACATGTTCAGCCTTTTGCATCCCTAAATTAAATCACAAAGAAAACCTCAACCACCAACCATGAACGAAATTATTCACAATGACAACATTGATACTCTTCTATCCTATGCCCATAAAGTTATTGATACACCTATCAAATTAGAAGAGAATTATGGTCAAGTCTTTAGAATTTTGAGAAAAAAAGGATGTGACATAACAAACAAGCATGCAATCCATCAATTGCTAGAACAAAAACCATAAGAATATACCAAGGGATTAGGATATTTGGATCCTCCCACTTCACATCAAATAGTTATCAAATCAAGTAAGAAATAGAAGTCCTATAAACTTAAGAAGCTACCATTTCTCCATACCATAACCAAAAATGAAAAAAATTTACAAACACTTCTCAACCAAGGACTTATAAAATTACCATCTATCTGAGGAAATAAAAAATGGAAAAGTATAGACATGTCTTACAATGCATACCATAGAACTCTTGGGAATCTTATTAATGAGTGCTTTACTTTAAAGAAAGTTTTAGATGAATGTGATATTATCGATATAATTGGCTAGCATGCATGCACTTTTCTCATTGTCATGTGATAGTTATAGAATCTTAGCATACTCACTATTACATGTATTACACTTTATGTAACTCATTTTTCCATATTGCAAGGAGCATCATATCATCTGTTATCTTGACTCATCCTTGCCCTACATTTGGGGGGCAAGGGGTTAGATAGCCTTGTCATAGTATGACACTTGTTGTAGTCCCCTTGGCTAGTTATCTTCCTTTCGTATATAATGAGAAATATTGGGATGTAGATGACCTACTTTAGGTTGGATCGTATGTGACATACTTTCTTCCTTTTCTTTTCATGTTCTTTGTGATTGCATGTGCGTAATGTGATCCCCTATATCATACTTCTTAGCATGTATTTATGTTTATGTGATTTATTTGGATGACCCTTGTTACTCCATAGGTGTAAGGATACAAAGGAAGTGAATCTATCATGACATTCTTCTATTTGTATTTACATTCTTCTATCTATTGTAAACATTTTCTTTCCTCTTGTCTTATATTTTCCTTTTAGGTATGATGCAAGGCATTGAGATATATAGGTCTCTTCCATGTTGAACCAAAATATTTTATTTTTCTTTCTCTCTATGTGTCATGATTCCTTTGTGTTCATTTTTCTACGAATATTTGGGGAATGATGATGATTCTAAGATCTATTATATCACTGTAGCAAGGACATAAGTTGACCCTGAATCTGTAGATCCCTTATGTGTTATCTTTTGAGATTCCATGTGGAGGTAACCCTTCTTAATGACACAACATTATTTGGAAACATATCATTGGCATAAGGCTTCCCAAATAAGCTCTCATTACCCTTTTATCAATTGGAATTTATCATTTATATTTTAAATTAATTTCTCACAACATGGTGTTTATCAATTCCTTTAAAGTGGGGGCATACATTAGAAAAAAAAAATTGCATTTTTTCTTCACTTTTGTTCATAGGGGTTGGACTTGGTGTAGCATTCACATAGTATTGACCATTTTGTGGCACCTTATCAAAGTTTTCAGGGAGTATAAATTTTCGTATGGTTTTCATATGGGAAGAAACCTATTGACCTAGTGTATTTGTCCCATCTACCACCCCTTTTATGGGTACACACCTTGTAGACCTAGTGTGTGTTTCTCATTGTTTTGCCTTTGGGGCTCACCTAGTGTATATTGGACTGCACTAGCCCTTGTGAGTGTATTCCATTTCCACCTAGCCTAATACAACTTTATTACTAGTGGAACCATGTTTTTCATAAGTGATCTTACATCCTTGTAAGAGCATCATTTTATTTTGACAGCACATTCAATGAATGACGTTTGGTATTTGAGACAATTTATGACTGGGGTGTCTTTTCCTTACTAAATCAAATCCCTTTAGTACTAACCTTATGTTTTTTCATGTGTATTTTGTGTGTCTTCTTCATTTTTGCATCATGTTTACATCGTGTTTGTTTTTTATTTCATCATCACCCATATGTTATATTTTGTCACATGTGTTTTCATCATTTATGATTAGTGTTTTCTGATATGTGTGTTTGGATATCTTGTCTTGTTGCACATATCTTACATGAATGTGTGTCCCTTTATGTTTATGTTGGTTTTCCATGGGATCTTGGATCTTGGGGGCTTGCACAACCTCATCTATCTTTGTCATCCTATCTCATTAACATTTGTGCACTTGGACCCCTCTTGACATATATTCCTCTACTTTATTTTTTTTGAGTATAAGTTCATACTCTCACTAATGTGGGCACTAAATGTAGTGTAGAAAATTGTCTACCTTTACAATTTCACACTATATTTGGTTCCATTAATTTATTAGACTTAATTAAGCTTCTAATTTTCCAAAATTATGCATTCCAAAGCATTACTTTTCCTATTTTTTGAAAGGAGAACCAACATTTAATTAATGCATTTAATATTTTAATCACCATGAAATATGAGTGTCCTAGAATTAGAGGCCAAGACCCATTCACCCATGGGTGAATGGGTCCCCTTTAAGTCCTAAGACCCATTTTAAAATATGTTTTTCATGTCACATTCAAATTCAACTTGCAATTGTCGGATTTTGGAATCTAATTTTTGGGAAATTAGATAAACACCTATAAATACATAGTCTTTTTATCATTTGAAATTTAAGTACATCAATAAGACACTTTATGAAGGATATCCTATTGAGAAAGTATTATTTTCAATAGCATTCAAGAGTAGATTTATCAATCATTTGTTTCAGCGATCAAGATCCTAACATCATGTTCAATTCTATGTGTGTTCATGTCATCTTGTGAAAGCTAATATGCATTGTTCATCCTAAAGCATCCAAGCATTCAAAGTATCCAAATACATCAAGAAAAGAAAGATTAAGTTCCTTTGGAAAGATGTATTTGACTTCAAACCTCTAAGGGAAGCCATTGAAGGGTGGTGAGTTGTAGCAAAGCATTGTTCATTCATCATTTCCTTCTTTTTTTCCATTATATTTCTATCAAGGTTTAATTACCAAACTTGGGGTTTGACCAAGGCAAACCCCCATACAAAACAAAATATTTTTTACTCTTTGTGTATGTACAGATTAGGTGGAAGAAGAATTGAAGATCTTGAAGAGAAAATTTGCATTGTTGCATAAGTTTTCATCATTGTTTTCAAGCCATAGAAACTAAGTTGTAGACTTTATTCTCGACTTTTTGACAGTGGGAACTATGTCAAACCAAGGCCAATATCCAGCATCAAAGGACAGTCAAAACTAATTTTGGAGCCCTAGAATGAGACCCATTCGCCCAAGGGAAAATGAGTCCCTATGAACTCCTCAAGATAATTTTTAGGTGACAAGTACATGTGTTCAAACCCTTCTCAAATTTTCCTGTAAAGCTCTATAATAGTCTGTGCATTTTTTAGAATCTACATTTTAGTATTAAGTCTTATTTTTCATATAGTTTTAATGTTTTAAATCATATCAATTTGGTTTCAAATATATCCTATTGTCCCAAGGATTGAGATCTAGGTCTAATTGGCTTACATTTGAGGTTGAAAGTAAATATTTACACCTTTTGATCTTTTTCCTATTGAAAATTATGGGGAAATTTACCTATTAAGCTCCCTAAGGTTTAATAAATAATAACAATCCATAAACCTTTATAGGGGTTCCCTTTTCCCTCTGTGTCATTTAGAAGTTTTAATTCAAAAACATAAGATCAAAAGAGTCTTGGTAGATGGTTGAGTGGGCTTAAATATTTGTACTTTAAAATTGGTCAAAAAATTAGGATATTTTGATGAGGTTATTGAGAAACAAAAGGGAATTACCATTGGATTGTATGATGATAATGAATGTGAATCAAATGGGACTATAAAACTTTCAATTCGGGTTGGTTTAGTTATTGCAAAAACAACTTTCCAAGTCTTGGACCTTGATTTACCTTTTTAAATCCTCTTAGGACACTCATGGATACATGCCATGTAAGTTGTCCCTTCAAGCCTAAAATTCCCTCACAATAAAATCGAGGTAAATATTTATGGGGGCCCTCAACCTTTCCATTATTGTAAGAACTTGGAAGAAAAATATCAAAAATCAATCCAAGTACCTAACACATATATATCCTCTCATTCAAAATTTTATGTGGATCCATCAATATTAGCCTCCTCATCCACCATTCATAAATCTCTTCTAGATATCAAGGTTCAAGTACAAGATAATGGTTATGGAGATTATGGTATTAAATAGTCCTTTTATGTAGGATAACTTTCATCTTCTCCTAAGCCATATGGGAAACCATGACACATAGAAAAAATGTCTACTATTAAATTTGAGCCTACCATTTTCTCCAAGTGGGATGATATTAACAAATAGTTCATAAAGGAAGATATTTCCAAATGGTTGTACCAAGAGGAAAAGAAACAAGATACTCTCCTAGTTGATCCAAACAACAAAGGTATCTTTATCATTAAGGATATGTGATTCATAGGCCATGGAAGCCTTGGTCTACATCAACAATAACCTATTGTTATAGAAAAAATATAGAAATACCAAGGAATTGGGTATGGTTCATAAAATAAAATTACCCCAAACATTGAGAGTATCCTTAGTAATGAAGATAGAATTTCTCTTGTGATTGACACTTCTAATGATGATACCATTAAGGAATCTTCCATGTACATCATAGATCTATTTGAAAATTTATACATCAACACCATCACAAGCTTTTCATTTACCTCATCTTCACAAGATGATATCCTTCAATTCATTTATCCACAACTTATCGATTGGGACCAACAACAAGTAAAAATTCTAGATTTATTTGAAAATAATGAAGCTATTGTTGAGTTCATGAGACTTAGAGATGGCATGCCTTCTGGATATTAAAAATAATTTTTATATAGATCTTTATGTGAAAGCATACTTTGGGAGGAAACCCAAATCCTTTAGTTACAAATATGAAAATATAAATATCAAAAATAGATCCCCAAGTGATAGCCACAATGGGGCACTTTTAGATCATGAAAAAGTAAAAAAATAATGTATCCAAGGGTAAAAACCTCTCTGAAGCACTTGAGGATGAAAGATTTATTTTAAAACAAGGAATTTTTTGCTAAGTTCATGGGACTTAGAGATGGCATGCCTTTTGGATATCAAAAATAAAAGTTTTATATAGATCTTCATGTGAAATCATACATTGGGAGGAACCCTGAATCCTTTCATTGCAAATATGAAAACATAAATATCAAAAATAGATCCCCACGTGATAACCACAATGGGGCACTTTTGGATCATGAAAAAGTAAAAAAAATGATGTATCAAAGGGTGAAAAATTTTCTAAGGAACTTGAGGATGAAGGAATTGACCTCCCAAGTATCATAAACATGAAGGGAAATCAGTGGCATTATTGGAAAACTTGGAGAAGATCAATGTTGGAATTACCGACAATCCTAAAGTTGCATTCTATGCAACATCTCTAGATACTAATGAGAAACAAAATTTTACATCATTCTTGGAGGAATGAAAAGTCAAATTTGCATGGTATTATGCTCACATCCCTAGATTAGATACAATATTAGTGGTCCATCACTTAATGATATATCTAGACACAAAACTAGGGAAAAAAAGTTATGTAAGATGCATCTCCAAATTGCATTACTGGTCCAAGTTGAGCTACGAAAACTCTTAGATGTTGGTTTCATAAGACCAATTGATTACCCAAAATGGGTGTAAAATCTAGTAACTTTTTCTAAGCCCACTGGAGGAATACACATCTACACCGACTTTAGGAATCTCAATAAGGCTTATCCTAAGGATGACTTTCCATAACTGAACATGGACATCATAGGATATTTGATAGTATTTCATGAGACGCTTTCCCTCATGGATTAATTTTTAGGGTATAATCGAAGTTTCATAGCATAAGAATACCAATATAAGATAGTTTTCACATGCCCCTGGGGTATGTACTATTAGAATGTCATGTCATTTGGTCTTAAAAATGATAGTGCAACCTATCAATGAGCTATAATATTATCTTTCACAACATATTTCATGAAATTATGGAGGATTGTGTGGATGATATTTTAGTAAAATAAATCACAAGGAAATGGAATATAGAAGTTCTACCATAGAGATTTGTTGGGCTAGAGAAATATCAAGAAAGGCTCAATCCAAAAAAGTGCATATTTGGTGTTACTTCAAGAAAATTATTGGGATACATAGTGTCTTGTAGAGGTATCAAAGTGGACCCTACAAAGGTAAAATAAATTATTGATATACCTCCTCCAAGAACCCTAAAGCAACTTAATAGCCTCCAAGGGAATTTCCAATCCATAAAAAGGTTCATAGGAAAACTAGCAGATAAATGTGACCCATTTACTCATCTCCTACACAAGGATGTCACATTCAAATGAGATGAGAAGTTTCAACAATACTTCCAACAACTTAAGGACTATCTAGCATCACCTCTAGTATTGATTCCTTTAGTTCCAAACAAACCTTTGATATTATACATTTAAACCACATTTATAGCATTAGGAATCCTTCTAGCACAACATGATGATTTTGGGAAAGAAAGAGAAATCTACTACATCAACCAAGCCTTAGTAGGATATGAGCTTAACTATACTCCTATCGAGCGAGCATGTCTAGATATCATATTCACAAGTCACAAAATATTTGAAATTATATGCTCAATCGTCAAATTGAACTAATTCTAAAGTATATCCATTAAAGCATTTATTATCAAAAGCAACATTCACTATCCACATGGCTAAATGGGTAATGATAATAGAAAATTTTATATAGAACATGTAGATAGAAAATATATCAAAGGGAAAATCATAATTGATCACTTAGAAAAGGCACCAATAAATATGATGAAAATCCTCTCATATCATAATTCCCAAATGAGGTGATCTTCAACATCACTCCTACAAGAAAATGAAAGTTGTATTTTGATGGACCACACACCCAACATGGTTTAGGGGCAAGAGTCATATTTCTCACCCCTCAAGGTGAGTGCATACCAAAATTCATATTGGCTAGCATTCTCATGCACAAAAAACATTGTTGAATATGAAGCATTAATTATAGGACTAAAGATGGTTACACAATGGCATATAAAATATATAAAAGTATATGGTGATTCACAACTAGTGGTTTGACAAATCAATGATGATTATCAGATAAAAGATGATAACCTTCTTCTATACAAAAGAATGGTGGATAGTTTCAAACAATACTTTACTACCACCTCATTTGAGAAAATATTTAGAGTTAATAATAGGGTTACAAATGGTATGGTAACCATTGTGTCTCTCCTAGACATGCCACATACTAGTTAGAAGTGTGAATTTCTTGTGGAACAATTATTGGTACTAGTATTTGAGGTCCCCAAATCAAAATTT
This sequence comes from Sequoia sempervirens, assembly GCA_007258455.2. NCBI lineage: Eukaryota > Viridiplantae > Streptophyta > Pinopsida > Cupressales > Cupressaceae > Sequoia > Sequoia sempervirens. The sequence continues at coordinate 103,104,626 of VDFB02000015.1, read as the reverse complement.
GTGTGTGAAGTTATTGGTCTCAATTCACCTTGGTACCAAAAAATTTACACCTATCTTCAAAATGGTATCATACCACCTAACCTTATCATGAACCTTAAGAAAAAATTCATGCATTGATCATCTCACTTCACCATTCTAGGTAGCACCCTTTACTAAAAGAGTCTTGATAGTAAATTGCTTAGATTTCTTAACTTGAAAGAAGCTACAATTGCACTACATGAGGTACACGAAGGTATTTATAGGTCAAATTATACTAGCCCTACTCTTGCTAAGGAGTTACTAAGGACATGATACTATTGGCCTAATATGGATCATGAATCACACTAGTTTGATAAGAAGTGTTTACAATGTCAACAACATGGTGATCTTATTCATGCACCAACACAATAGTTGAGGCCTATCACTATACCATTGACCTTTCCACAATGGGGACTCAACCTCATAGGAAGAATTTCTCCCACATCCTTCGATGGTCATAAGTTCATTATAACTACCACCAAGTATTTTATGAAGTGGATAGAAGCCATCTCCTCACCTACATTATTGGTAAAAAAAATATGTAGTTCATTCTAAACTACCTTATTTTTTGGTATAGTGTTCCCCATGCCATCATCATAGATAATAGTGTAGGATTTTATGGTGAAATCATCAAAGACCCTAGATCACCTACGAGACAAAATAACTTCCACAAGAGAGAAATGGTAGAAATATCATGCTATCATTAACGATGCAAGAATGTTAAACTGAATATGACAAAGTAAATATGATTCCTTGCATATATAGGCAAGGAGTGAGATAGGATTAGACAAGATCATGAAAAGTTTCTTAATCCTATCACATGTGACAACTAACTACCTACCTAGGAAATGATGCATGGATAAGATAAGTTCAAGATAAGACAACTCATCCTTCTAGAAGAATCTTATATCCTACGTAAACTTAACAGGTGAATAAGTCTCCTAATTACCTAGTGAGTGACTTAACTAGGTATAAGACATTTATTCACACTAACACCTCCTGTTAAGTGCAACTTAGGAGAGAATATTATTATACAAAGATGCAAATATGCAATGATGGATCTTAGCTACTAGGCCATGTTAGGCACCCATGTACAAATGCAAATGCAATCTCTCACAAATGGAGAAAAGGAGAAAACCCGATGGGACAAAAATCCTCCCCAAAAGAGAGATAAATACAATAATGATATCCATCACAAATATAATCAATATCCATCCACAGAAAGGATGAAAAGAGAGATCATACAACCCCCCCATAATGAGATAACCTGCTGCAAAAAGAAGCATTGGAAGTACACTTGTGGAGTAACAATGGAATCCTTAATTCAGAAAGCAAAGGAAAGATAATTATGTTTGCTAGAAACCATATTAGAGACACTCAAGGACTCAAGTCAGAATCATGATTAAACAAAAAAAGACCTGATGCCAAGGAACACTAGAAACTCACAAACTAGAACAACTTTAGAATCTATGAAGCAACAATTGATTGAAAAATGATCTAGAATTGAAATGAAGTGTAGAGAAAATGCAAACCAAATGCTCACAAAAAGGAAATAGTGCATGCATTGATGAATATTCACATCTTCCTCCATGATGAAAATTAACCTTAGATCTATGTAGAGGAAAGAATCAATTTTCTGACTATATAAAGTTTTCAAAAAACGGATGCCATATGCTCAAGTTATGAATTTAAAAAAAAAGTTGAATTTAGCCTACAGGAAACAGGTTTTCTAGCCAAAA
>VDFB02000015.1:103084631-103102769 GCA_007258455.2 Sequoia sempervirens | reverse complement strand
GACTGTGGAAAAGCAAGAGAGAAGGACCAAGAGAAAATATATCCTCAAAATTTCCACCGAGGATAGAGCGAGGGTTTTATTATCCTACATCGACTGCATTTCAGAGATTGCAGACGACCTGCATAGGCGCAGTCGGGATAGGAAGCTCTTCAGCAACAGCAGTGGAGGAGAATGGAACTCGGTGGCGTTCAGGCACTCCTCCACCTTCGAAACCCTGGCCCAATCGATCCAAGCATGCAGTTGGGAGCGATCATTGAGAATAAGTTCAATCTCAGAAACATCAGCACTCTTAGTGAAATTAAGCTCTCTATATCAATACCCACATGGTTAGCATTCACGTCCATGACCTCCTTGTTGAGTGCAGAGTCAAACTCCACAACATATAGATAGTGTATATGGGAAACAGATCCTGATCCCTTTTTTTTGTAAAAACAACCCAAACCACTGCCCATCCAGGCTTCCTGAGGGATACCCACCTAACAAAATCGCGAACGCTATGCCATCTCCATTACCAGAGGACATTGAAAAGGAAAAGTATGAGGAAAAATAAACAGAGGACCCTTTCCATTATTCACATAACAATAGGACCAGGAAGATTGATCTACCTATACCCAAGTCAAAACATATTATTTACGAAAATATAGGATAAAAAAGAGAATTTGGGTTGAGTTGAACTCCCTTGTAGAGTGGTGATGATTTCCTAGGCTTCACGTCAAAAGCTGCATAAGCATTCACCCTCACCATTCCATGCAACAAAGGAGACAAAGAGATCTTGGTTTGTATTGTGTATTGATGAGTTATAGAAGATATCATCATTGTTGCTACACTTACTACCAGTTTGGCCCCTTCAAAGTTCAGCACTTTTGCAAACATAAAAGAACATTGACCGTGTTAATATCTAGTTGAGCATAAACGAAAGAATATAGAAGGTATATAAAAGAAAACTCAAGCTTAGGTGGTTGAGGTCGATGATGACTGATTAGACCAAAAAGATTTGGAAAAAGTGAATGCATTGAAGAAGAAGAAACTGGTATCAAAACAAAATAATTAGGGTTTCCAGAAAGAGAGCTTCTGATTTGGGTTTGCAGCTCCTTGAAAACCAGCGGGTGGTCCTTATCCTTCACCAAAAAATAGGTTTCTGCAAACCCTACATAAATATTAAAACCTCTAAAATCACTATAAATATAAAATCAAAAAGAGGCTTCTACAAACTGAGCTAATTCCAGATAGAGGATAACCAGAAAATTAAACATAACCTTCAACTGTGGTGTAATAAGCCTCCCGTTACAGTAGTCGTGTCAGAGTTTAGAAACACTTGCCATCTCAGGGATGGGACATGTAATTCCAAGCTCTGCGATTAAGTTGACTACGTGTTGATTGTGTAAATGAAAGCAAAGCATGAATTCCATATGCCAAAATAAGGATTGACCAATCTCATAAATTTGTTGGAATTCGGGCGAGCTGTTTGATAATGTGATGAAATATAACTTTTTTTTAACTTCCTTTAGATAATGGGAGTGTGACATGATGTTGAATCAAGGTTTAAAAAATGCAGGAGTGTTTTTTTTTTTTTTTGTCCTTGGTATCGATTCTACTCAAAAAAAACTTTACATTTTTGAAGGATTATTTTTACCTTCAATATTATGTAATTTTTATTTAATATGATAGTTGTGCATATGGAGTTTTCTACTATTAAAATTTGACATATATGATTAGTTAAATTCATCAAGGTGATGGATGACAAAAAAAAAAAAAAGATTAAATAGAACATTTCCTACTTGTTCTATTAAGAAAAAAAAAAAGTATCATAATATAAAATTATAAAAAAGAAGTGATAACTCTATCCAAATTCTACAAGGCTTGTTTGCATTTTCATACCTATCATTTATCTAAAGAAAACCAATGGAACTTGGAGTATGATTAACCTATCACATACAAATATATAGATGACTTATTATGATTCTTCATAACTTATGCATAAGGACATACCATGGAAGTAAACCTAAGTTAATTTTTGAGAATAAACAAATTTAAACTCTGCATCAATTTCATTGTTACAAATTTCTCTCTTGCAAAACTCTCCTCCGAGCACTTACAAATCATTACACAATTCAAACTTCAAAGCTTAAAATTGATCCTAAAATTTGACAGCATCAACACCTAATCTACACACCTATCCACCCCATTGCTTTTGTTGTACAAGTATTGAAGACAAATTGCATAGATCATGAAAGCTCATCCCAAAAAAGAAACATACACCCCTTCTACACATTCATAATATAATACCAAAGTATATCAGCCTATCGGCGTAACCATTGCACCTCATTGAGGTGCAAGTTTATTACTTGTCTTTATCCTTACATGGAGTATTATTTAAGTTCTTATAATCTCCTTTTAAGAATATGGGAATATCCCCTTTCTCTTTTCATGAGGGAACACTATATCCTACATATTCCCACGAAGACTTCTAATTATTAAGAGTGAATATTCATGAGAGGACAACATGATAACGTATAAGACTACTGTGTATAATGTTTACCAATGTTTTTAAGTCTAACATAGAATCCTCTCAGTATTATTATTTAAACAATGGTATGCCTTCCGCACTCAAGAAAAGGAGATAACGATATGAGGAACACTACTTGCCCAAGTTGTTGCATAACCCGTTTATTCAAATTCAATTACTATATTTCCCTGAGCATAATCAACATTATTCTTGATTGCTCATTTCGCTTGTCCCACCCTTATAAATCAGGAGACTAGTTGTAACATTCGATTTTAACTGTGCAATGTGCATTACCTATTGAATAATGTTTGGTTCAAAGTCATGATTGATAGCAGAAGTTGAACACGTACATAATTCCAAGTAGACCCGTATTTCCACTTCTGTAGGTGCCTAGAGGTCTGAGACATAGCCCTCCTCTGAGTGGTTATAGTCCACAATAAATGATAGGCCTTCCTTGTGCAACAATAAATCAGTACTTCTTGGTATAATCTCGAAAACACCATACTCTTAGATTAGAGAGAATGTAGCTCGATCTCCCCATAGGTTAAAACTATAAGATGAAAACACTATTGTCCACCCTATATGCCAGTTTATTACCGACTATCTTAGCAGTACCAATAAGGGAATACGATTTGATAGAGAGGAAGTGATGGTTCGAAATAAAATATTGGAACAAGTAGCTCGATCTCCCCATAGGAACAAGTACCTTGCATTAGGATGGGATCAAGATTTTTTTTTTTTTACACCAACACAAGAATTTATTTGAGTTGTTAATGGCAGACATGACTGATAGAAAGGAATTTTAGGAGTGGTGTAGTAAATAGAATTATAGCTCTCCCTATTAGCCGCACCAACTTTCATTGTTAGGCACTATTTCTGGAAGCTCACTCTGCATCACACGTCACTGACCCACTCTGCTATGCAGCTCATTGTCAGCTCAAACACCTATCAGCCTTTGGTTCTGGAAAGAAGAACAAATATCCCTTTGGCTCAACTGATTCATGAGATGGGTGGCCAATCGATCTTAATGTATTGCACCCAAATCAGTATCAGTCTCCATCATATGCAAAACTCATCTCTAGGTTCTCCCTGATATTTAATTCCCTCTCTCCTCCTCCATAGTCCAAGATAATGAGTGATGGCTACCATAGACACAACAAGAGGAGGAATGCAATATAGGGTAGCAGTGGTGTGGTCCTCGAAGAGGAAGCATGGCACCATGATTTAGAGGATATCCCTCAACCCAGTTTGTTGTTCTCTTTTATATCTTCACTCACTTTCTTTCAAGAATATATATATATATATATATATATATGTATATATATATATATATATATATATATATATATATATTTCCTCTTACATTCCCATTTCTTCTCCTCGCTTTTTATCATGTCACCGCTTCTATATATATAGAGAAGAGTATATATATATATATATATATATATATATATATATATATATATATATATATATTAACACTGAAGTGATGCAGCTTCCAACCACTACTCTTCTGGCAGTGTTAGCATTATGAGCAAGCACTAATGGCTTCATATCCACATATGAAGATAATGCAGGAGAGAATGAACTCTAGTTCCTAAATGCAATAAGGAAAGAGCCAATGGGTGAGAATCTCTCCCCACAAGGTCCTGATGTCGAGCAAAAATTTTGTTTATACAAGAAGTCTAATGAACCCTTGATCTCCATTTTATTTATCTACTCAAGGATGTTATGATAATAAACAAGCCGACAATACCTGTAGCTTCAATTTTGAGAACAAATGGATAAACAAATCCCATTTAGATTTAGCATATTCTTATATAACGGTTTATGGGTATTTTTTTTTGTTTTGTTTATGAAGGCTTCATTTATTCCAATCCCCTATTGCTTGCTAGTATCCTTCCATAGGATTCACATCTCCCACAATAACAGATTTGGAATGCCTAGTATTTTGTTATTCTATATAAGAGGTAAGTTTGGGGCTCAAATTCAATACATGGGTTATTACGGTTTGTTGGCTAGACATTAATTCCTGCACAAAATAGTTCAATCCAACCACTGCTACTTTTATGTGTACCCAGCTGTATATTCATCTAATTTATTAATGGAATCTATGCACCTATATATATTGTTATCTATTTATACTTATTACAACTTCTTAATAGGTTAGCTTTCAACCTGCAGTATTTTCTTATATATTTGTTCTCTGTTTAATACTGAATATGGAAGATTTCTTTTGTCAATAAGCTAAAATTCCCATATTCATGAAACAACCTAGCTGTGTATACAAAGAAATGAGAGGTACGAGTAGATTAACATTCTACCTTCCACTATATGCTAGTGCAGATTTATTCACAGCTTTAAATTCATAAGAGAGCATTTTCTTTTGGTAGAAAAATAAGATGTAATTTTTTTATTTTTTTTATTTTTATTTCAAAATATTCCAATTTATTTCCTTTGCAATGCAAATACAAATATTTATAAGAAACAAAGATGTGTATTTTTTCCATTCAACACATGAAATCTATAAATATATACTTATGTATTACAACAAAATAAATTATCATTTCTTAAGCAGATGATAAAAAGGTAGGAACTTTAGTTTTAGACTAACATTCATCTTTTCAAAAAGAAGTACATATCCTTTTAAATGGAAGGACAATGAAACTAATTTAACAAGTGTTCCTTTTCACCCATAGGCATAGTCACAACATCATGCAAATATATTCCACTTTCACACATACACTTTTTTCCCATCTCTACCAATATAGGTAGTTATATTTTTGTGAGGTTATCTTCACCTCATGGACATGTTGATATGACACAATAGGTGACCCTCCCCAAGCTTGAAGTGTCTTCATAACTTTCTCCAACCTACACAAAACACAAACATGTTTTCCATAGCCAAGGTAGTGCTCATCTCCCAACCTTTGGTTGGAAAACCAACCACCCCCGAGCTAGGAGGCAATCGAGGGAACTGGGTACAAAAAAACCCAAGCAAAATAGTATTTACACACAACATGATACACATAAGATTATTTTCACACCCAACAAAGGGATTTTCACGTAACTTTAGGATTCCATCAAGAATCCAAAGTGGGGGATGTGGGTGGACTACGCACTCCATATGAGGACTTATAATAATAGCAACAAGAAAAAGTCAATATCATAATCCCATCATTTCACATGCTATCCTTCTTTACTATCTTCTCTTTCTCCAAAACCCATACACCAAAACCATTTCTACCATTTCACAATTACATATGGGTACTCATACCCTTTTGAGTCTCTCCTCTTAAGGAGGGATTAAACTTCCCCGTGGAGGTTCCTACTCCATACCATCCCCAACAAGGGATGCTCTTCCCAAATTTTGGGTGAGCCTATCCCTATACAACCCTTTTCCCATAACACATAACACATAAAAAAAACACAAGAAGATATGCTCCAAGAGAAATTTGAAATAAACATACAAATCAAACACAATAGATAAAATTTCAAGAACATCTTTTCACCTACACATATAATCTCTCAAATACAAACATGAAGTAGTAGAAAACAAAAGTGGTGAATCTACCTTAAAACCAAGATCAAGGAAAGATGGGTTGAGGATCCACAAAACTCCTCTTCTTCCAAGCTCTTTCTTCAAACTCCTCACTCCCCCAAAATTCAACCAAAATCAAGAACGCAAAAGAATCTCCTAAGCCTTGTTTTTGAGTTTGCTTTATAGAAACTCAAGTTTTAATTCCTTTGAATAGGGAGCCGACATTTGTCAACCTTCCATTCACCCTCCCAGGTACACTCACCCATGTGTTCTCACACATGTGTGAGGATTTGGGAGACTTCCAAGACAACATGGAGAAGTGGGATTGGAAAGGGACTAGTCCCCATCCCACTTTCCAAACCTTATTTTCGTCAAACCTCTTTAAGGCCTCAAAAAGAGTGCCCCATCTTGAGACTGACCCATGATTTTGAGCTAAAAAAGGTACCTAACCCATAGGTACCTTCCCTATGGACCTTAAACCCATAAAAACACTTAAAAAAATATCACTTTTCAATCCCCAAAAAGTTCCTAAAAGTTCAAATCCGAGTTTGTCCACTTGGATAGACAACTCACCTCCTAGATGGACTGACGTGGCAATAAAAACCAAATTAAAAACATTCACAAATAACATCAATAATTACATGATGGAACTATAGTCCCTTCATATGGACTTTAGCTCGGTTTCACTGGTTAATTTTGTTGGTGTAATTAAATATCTTGTACCCTTGTCCCAGGTCATAATTACACCTTAGTTAAGTTTACTTAGGGACCACATAGGAGGTTGTTGGAGATTCTCCACTTTTGGTGGACTTGACATCTCATCACCTCATCATTTCCACCTTTTGTGGACACATCATGTGATTATCTCTCCATCTTTGGTGGAGTGATAAGTCTTCATAGTTGTCTCATGTCATAAGATTCTGACACTTGTCATAATCTTATGCCCTTCTATGTTCTCACCTTGGCTATATAACCAAGGGGTCTCTCTCATTTGTAATCAATCATAATCATTATCATATTAATGACATTGAATACAGTTTATTCTTGTCATAATTTCTCTCTTTTCTTGTGCTTTCCATTTGGTCCATAGATCTTGGGTGGCTGCCATAGCCAATTCTAACATGGTATCGAGCAATCTCACAAATGAGGAAAGGGAGAAAACCTCATGGGACAAAACTCCCCCTCAAAAGAGAGATGAAATACAAAATGAAATGCTCTCAAATGAAGAATGAGAAGGTAAAACCCCATGTGAGGAAAAAGACCCCCCCATAAGAGAGAAGTAGAAGAGAAGCAAGGTAGCCCCCCCTCAATGTTGAGTCTCCTGCAAGAATGGTAGAAGCTCGACATTGAATGCTGAAGATGATCCAATCTCGCCGAACAACGTTCCTCCCCTTGGGAAGAAACAAAACCAAGGATGTATGCAGGATATCAAGATGAATGATGGATGATGATGTTGTCTCTGAAGCATGCCCAAGTGTCTCCATGTCGATGCAGAAAGCTGAACCACTCCAATCAGGTGTTCTAGGCCACACTATTGAAGAGGAAAACCCAACATCTAGTAGAGATGAATGTAGAGCACTATCCAAAGACAATCCTAACATGGCCTAGTAGCCGTGACCCATCTTGCATCGTTTACTTTTGTGTACATTCTCCCTAAGTTGCACTTAAGGGGGGGTGTTGGTGTAATTAAATGTCTTGTACCTTGTCCCTGGGTCATAGTACACCTTAGTTAAGTTTACTTAGGGACCACATAGGAGGTTGTTGGAGATTCTCCACTTTTGGTGGACTTGACATGTCATTACCTCATCATTTCCACCTTTTGTGGACACATCATGTGATTATCTCTCCATCTTTGGTGGAGTGATAAGTCTTCATAGTTGTCTCATATCATAAGATTCTGACACTTGTCATAATCTTATGCCCTTCTATGTTCTCACCTTGGCTATATAACCAAGGGGTCTCTATCATTGTAATCAATCATAATCATTATCCTTATTAATGACATTGAATCCTGAGTTTATTCTTGTCATAATTCTCTCTCTTTCAATCCTTTCCATTTGGTCCATAGATCTTGGGTGGTCCACTAGCCAATTCTAACAAATTTACATAGGGTTCCCAAGAGTTGCCTCCAATTTCCATTGGCCATGGAAAATGTACCTGCACACTCAATACACACGTTAATCCATCCAAGTAAATCATATTCATATAATAATCAAATAATTTGAATCACAATTGCATTCACACAAGTTTCATAATTTGTATAGCATAAAGATCCTATAACATAATTGAAAAATCATTAGCCACCTATCTTATCTCATTTTCATTAACATTAATTTTCATACTCATCTAATTGCAACATGATTGGTTCACACCACTTGTTTCATTCCTTCATCATTAAGTTTTCATATTCAAATTGAACAAACTCAATAACCAACATAAAATTAGATCAATCATCATAGTTAGCTAGCATGTCACATAATCAAAATCAAATAATCATATTAAATTAAATGTTCAAATATCCTGTCATCAATGATATCAATAGGGATAGACAATAACCAAACTCAAAATAATCCAAGTACTAGATGTAGCATAGTCATAATCAAACCATCACATGAACACAAATGTCTAAATCTCCTATCATCAATGGTATCATCAGGCATAATCAATAATTAAACTTAAAATAGTTCACTTACTGGATGTAGCATAGAGGTGGCCTCACATAAAATAAGGTTGCTTTTTGTTTTAAAAATGCATTGAATTCTTTTCTTTGATATATTTTTTATGAAATCCATTTGATTCTAGGGTCATAGAAGCTAATCAAAGTATCCATTGGGATTGCAAAGAAAATACAACATATAAAACATGCCTGAGACAAATAAAGAAAATCCATGATAAATATTTGAAAAAATGAGACATTTAGACAAATGGATGAGATCTACAAAGGATAAAATGAGAGTAAGGATCAACATTAATAAGAAATGCTTGAGGTGGCATAAACACCATATCCCAAGTCATCTATAGAGAAAAGTAATGATTAATAAATTCTTTGTCTAAAAGGCATAGGTCAAATCTCCACCACAACTAGATCCTCCACATCTACAACAATCTCTTCCAACTTGGGAACCATAGAGTTGGCCAACACATTATCCTCCATGTTGGCCTCCATTCAAATGTGATTAATAGTGTAGGATTCCAATTTGTCTAAAAGAGAAAGAACGAAATTTAAAAGAGATGTGAGCTTTATTAAAATGAAAAATTGGACTCAATTGAATTTATTACCACAATCAAATCACCCTTAATTTCTATATTCTTCAAATTAATATTGGAGAAAATTTGCAAGCCTAAAATGAAAGCTTGAATTTCACTTTTTTATTTGTCTTGAGTTTGATATTTTTAAAAGCCTTACAAACAACCTTACCTTTCTAGTCCTAGATAACACAACTAGCCCTATATTTTATTGAGTTTCCTCTTAAAGCCTCATAAAAGTTAAACTTGAGCCATCAATCCTGGGGGGATTCTATTTAGCCTCCAACCATTCTTTCCAAGAACTAATTCCCTTGACCCAATTAATGAGGGTATATAAGTAACATTTTAAATATTAATTTTTTCATAATTTTAGATTCTTTTTCATATTTTATCTTAATTTTTTATATATGTTCATTAGTTATAATTATAAAACTATTACGTGTTAGAGCTATTGATAGTCAAGAATTAGGTTTTATACGCAAAGATGCAAAAAAACCCCTAAAAATAAAAAAATAAATTAAAATTTTGAATAATTGTAAGATTTTAGTTTTTAATGTGTATTAAACTATTGATTTGATCATCTCAACTATAGTATATTTTTATTAATTCAAGACTTGAAATTTTATAAATAATGGATATGATTATAAATTTAATTTGGGATTTGCATAGTGATAGATCAAATTAATGCTTGCATGGGATAGTTTTGGTCAAATTGTCCTTGCCTTGCTATAAATTTTCTACTCTTTAGATTGTTGCAAATAAATTTGTATATGGAGAAAGATAGAGACAAAATTTTGAAATAAGGACCATGGTTTATAGGTGATTTGAGATTATACCTGCATGCCTAATCTCTTGGTTTTGATCTGACTAAATAACTAATGATAGAACCCGTATTACAAATTATAATGTATTGATTATCTAATGGGATTTAGTCAAACCAAAATTTCAAAAATATTTAAAATTCATCATGGAAGTATGCTCATAGTTTATTGGCTACATAGAAAAAAAGCTACTTATGTTAGAATATGTGTTAGAATGGACTTGGGTAAGAAAATGCATATTTTAAAATTAAGATCAAATTCTTGATCAATTCAATGGTTCAAGAATAAGATTATGAATATCTACCTATTCAATCTTTCAAATGTTAGAAAGTTAGACATGTAACTAGAAATTGTATTGACAAGAAGGCCAAACAAATCTTGCATAGGAATGTGTTTATGTTTTGGTGGAAAGTATAATAAAAAAATTTAGTTAAAAATTATAGTGAGAAAATGGAGGAAGGGAAGTTGGTTATGGGAAGTGGATAGAGGCCTAATGAAACTAGGATTTTTGAACAAGAAAATATGAATTAAAGGGAAGAAGTGTTACTAGGAGAAATAGTCAAATTGAAGAAGGGTGATCTCATTTCACAAGCCAAGATAAATGAAATTATAGATAATATTTTTGAGAAAGGGGATAGAAAGAGGAGTGTTTTAACAATGTGTGTGAGGAGAACTTGGTAGTTTTTGGAGATTGGAGTGTGAATTCTAGGAAAGGAAAAAGGGTATACATCAAAACTAAACAAGATAGTTTTGAGTCTCTACTAGAGAATATGGGGTCAAACTGAACAAAATAAAAAAAAATAGAGGAAAGAAAGGATAAGGATGAAATTATGGATGATGTAGAAAAAGGTAACCAATCCTTAGCTACATGTTTCTTTCATAATGGGGGAAAGTGAGAGATTGCAATATTAGTTGTAGGAAAGGAAAAAACTATATTTTTAAAACTAAACAAGCTAGTTGGAGTCTATACTACAAAATATGGTGTTAGCTAGGACAAGAGAAAAAATAATTAAGGAAAGTAAGGCCAATGTTTTTTATTAGATAAGTAGGGAAAGGGTCCCAATCCCATGGTTATAAAGCAAAAAAAAAAAACAAAAAATAGGCTAGGAAGAACAACACCAGCCCCCACCAGAAAACAATATCAAAATGGCGTGCAAGCCAAGTAACCAAAATTGTAACCACGAAACCATCATCAACATAATAAAAAATAATATCCCCAAATTAATCCCAAAAATAGTGCATAAACCATTTATGAGGTTAACCAAAGTCCAATAGGTATGAAAACATAACATTGTTATCATGAAGTAACAGTCTGGGATAATAAAACTAAGCACCAACAAATTCAGAGCATCCATATAACCAGAGAAGAAAGACAAGTCATGAGGCTGGACCCAGTATGACATGTTGCATGAGTCCATTGGATACCTACATATTCTTCCACGACATGATTCCACCTCATGGCTAAAATAGAACAGGCCAAACAATTATCCATAATGCAACAACCCAACACCCAATTGATGGGCAAGGTCATTAATGTCACTTCTTGTATCATTTAATATTTCAATTATTGAACTAGGTGTGTCTTAGAGTTGCATGCGATAAGGATGTTTCCATGAATTGGGGGGTTTTGCACAATAAACAATAACTTTTGGTTTTGGTCTAGCTCCTTCGGGAGCTTTCAAGAGCTTTCAGGAGCTCTTAGGAGTGGATCTTGAAAACTAATTTCTAACTAATTCTAAAGACTTAATCCTAACTTATTTCTTAACTAGTGATTGTTCAGACTCCAATAAATCAGTTCATACTTCACTTGACTTAATTGCAATTGATTCATGGAAGGATTAAGCTAAAAACTTAATTTACTCTTAATCTAAAATTTAGAATTGAAATTACTTGAAAAGAGAATTTATTTATGTTTGTAGAAAATAAATATTAACCTAGAAAATAGTAACACTAAATTCCATGAAAGAATTCCAAACAAGTTTCAGTTCTATCTTCCCATAAGTCATCGTTATCTCTTCCATTAAAACTACATACATTTGCAAATAACTATTGAGTCCAATTCCTATGAGCACTAATTAAATCTACAGTAAATGAATGGAATATTTTAGAACACAATGAACTTAATCTAAAAGTGTAGATAATAAATTGTAGTCACTTAACAATGATTAAAAAAAGATCAACATTTCTAAATTTCCAATTGACACAAATTACACATAAATCAACTGAATCAAAGAGCATAACACAAGGTCACCTCCTTTGGTTGAGTAGGCCTTGCTCTTCCTCTGGTGGGACCTAAAGAAAAAGATTCAAATCAAATCCTTATTTGCATTCCAATTGGCAAACATAGGTGAGTAGAACAAAATTACAGATTACAAACATTACAATGCTAAAGCGAAAGATTAACTAACTTTAGATTAAATCTAAGGATGGATATTTATAATAATATCCATTTATTTGAATACAAAAACTAGCACTGCCTACCAAGAAACAAAGCATCAAATCTAAAACTAAGTAGAACTGAAAGTATCATAAAGAAATCCACCACATAATAATAGCTGAACAAGAAGTTCCCAAACTGATTGAAGAAGTCAATACAAAATTGATAATCAGGATCTAATTGGAGCGATTGGGAGCAAGAAAAATTTAACATTTGTTAAACAGAGATTTTAACATGTCCTCCTCATGAAGTGAACATTTAATCAACTAAACAAATTCCTCAACGATAGGATGCTATTATGACAGCAAAAGATCTCAAATTGCATAATCATTTTATCATTAATCATCATCAAAAGCAACACATTTAATACAAAATATCGTCTCTAATATATCCTCAAATTAGTTAAATATAAGATAAAACAAGCAAACATATAAGTATATAGGGTATGTGTAGGATCATCATGGAAAAACAAAGCCCTTAAGTGGCAAAAAATTCAAAAAAATTAGAATCAAGCAACTTGACGTAAGAAATTGAATAAGTTATCTATATTATTTCAAAAATATGTAAAAATAGAATTTGTAGAAAATTGAATGTATTTTCTAAACTACTAGGTTTATTTTAAAAACAAAAATCTATTTGGTGAAAATTTAAAATTTCAATGGGTCATACTTAAATTTTTAGGGAGAAAATAGAAGTAGGTGTATGTCGACCACCTAATAAAATAAAATATTAATATTTTTTTATAAGATTTTAGATATAGAGAGTAAGAGGGACTCATGTCTTTGATAGGTACATATTTTTTTGTAATTTTTTTCAAGTAAATAATTAATTTTGGATTTTTTATTACAACTTTTAAAAAATATAAAAACTGGTATGTCTAACCACCTTAACTTGGTCAAAACTTCATGAAATGGGTATGTGCAGGATCATGATGGGCCAAAAAGTGGCAATATGATGGGTATGTGGCTGGTGACTTTTTTCTTACCCAAAATTGATAAAACGAAAAGGGTTTTTAAAGAAGATTCTCAGCTTTCCACCAATATAAATTATGCTTTACTTTGAATTTAATAAATAATTATTATTCATTTTCTATTTGAATTACGATTCAAGTCTTGATTGATAGGTTGATTGAAAAACATCTATGGCTTTCAAACAGTATCAAATTTTTGAATCTAAAACATGTGTCACATTCTATTCTTCACATACTATAGGTTTAAAAAAGAAAAAAATGAATTTCGTAGTTTGACCAAGTTAAAAGATTAATTGAGACATGCAGTTTTTAGTTTTAAAAAAGTTGTAATAAAAATTCATATTGACTTACTTGAAAAGAATTACAAAAATATGCATCTATCGGTGAGTGGTTACTACTATCTAAAATCTTATAAAAAAACTATTTATCGACACAATAATAGGACCAGAATGATATTTACTTCTTATTTTCCTGAAATTTAAAATACTAATAAATGAAATTTCAATTTTCACCAAACTCATTTAAAAAAAAAAACCACAATTGCTTTGAAACTAAATTCAATTTTCTAGAAATATACATATTTTTAATAATAGATAACTTTATTCAAGCCCTGTCAAGTTCTTTGAATTTTTGCCATGAAACCTATTTTTTCCATGATGATCTACTATATAGAAAATCAGTAGTTTTTTTAATCCTATAGTATGCAAAGCATAGAGATAACGACACATGTTTCAAATTCAAAAATATGATACCATTTGAAAGCTATAGATGTTTTCATTAACCGCTAATCAAGACTTTGGCAGTCATAATTCAAATAGAAAATGAATAATAATTATTTATTAAATTCAAGTAAAACATAGTTTATATTGGTGGAAGATGAGAGTCTCACTCTAAAACTTTTTGTTTCATCAATTTTAGGTAAAAAAAAGTCATCAGGCACATACCCTACACATAGCCATCATATCGCCACCTTTTGGCCCATCATGATCCTGCACATACCCTATAATCTACTACCAATATAGTTAATTAACAACATAATAAATTCTTTGCAAACATAAAAAGGATTAATTAAAGTGTCATTTTGTGCACTCATCACAAATCACCATAGCCTTCCCAAAGGTGGGAAAAACAACCCAAAATTCCAATCAATTATTGCAGATTTCAAAACATTTTGAAACTAATAGATCATGAGACAACCATCTCACAGTAGTCTTAACTCTTAGAGAACCAAATTCAAATCCAACAAGCCAACAAGCCACCCTCCAAGTAGACAAAACAATAGCTTGAAACAACAACTAGCTGAAGGGTGGGTAATACAAACTGTACTTCCAACCCATACAAGCAAGATTAAGAGGATCCTGAAAGCCAAACCACCAGAAAAGAACTAAGCCTATCAACACTCCTTGATAGAACCATCCTGCATCGAGCCTGTTACTCAGCGCAACCAATTCTGAACCAAAAATAGCACCAACCTACTTGCCTCTCCATCACTATAGAAGGAAACATATCCCATAAGAAGACCCACCCAAATAGAAACACCTGTTTAACACGAGCCCCTCAATTAGAATCCAAATAGGGCCTTCTTCATCTTCTTGTTCCTTCTTATCTTTAAAAGTAAGGCCAATGTTGCAACTATGGAGGATGTGGAAAATTGTACTCAAGTCTTAATTACACTAATTTTTAGTGGTGGATCTTTAACAATTAGTGAATAGTTCATATTCACAAATTCAAATTTGGTGAATATATTGAAACCAATGGGGGGGATCATCCAAATTTTATGAATTATTGATCAAATTAATTTAATGTTTCCATCAATTTATTTTATGAGGCAGTTTTAATTAATATTTCTTCCATAGTAAACTATGCATTGCTAATGGTGATTTTCCTAGAATTTTAGATGCATGTACTAATCTATTGACACATTTTCTAATATCATTAAAATTTCATTGTATATGCGGACCCATTTCACCAACATCTTTAAAATTCTACTACATATGAAGACCTATTTTGTAAATATTGTTATAACTTCATGCTAATCCTAGTTCTAGAATCACATTGAAAATTATAATGTATGTGTTTTATCAAGGATCGATTCACCCAACATTTATATTTACCAATTTATAATCACACAAGATTCATTGACTTATTAATATACCATTTAAAAACCATATGTAATTTACCAAATATGGATTGATACAAATACAACCAAAAAATTGATTAATCTTTTCCATATTTTGTTTAGTTTCGAGTTCTCGATTGGAATCATAGTGATGTAGGAGAATCTTATGTTTAAGGGTGATATTGTATCAACCAAAACTATTCTTTGTTTCTACTATTGTTTCCTTCATTTTTTCTTCTT
This sequence comes from Sequoia sempervirens, assembly GCA_007258455.2. NCBI lineage: Eukaryota > Viridiplantae > Streptophyta > Pinopsida > Cupressales > Cupressaceae > Sequoia > Sequoia sempervirens. The sequence continues at coordinate 103,086,889 of VDFB02000015.1, read as the reverse complement.
GAAGGAGTTAAATATTCAAATTGGGAAGAATCCCTATGTGTTCATGAACAATAGAAGATATCATCCCAATGAAGAGCCAAATGGGTTTCTGCATTTCAATTTTGGGGAAGAACTAATGAAAATTGACTAAGTTATAGCATTATGGAGTTTTTTCTTATATATTTGCACCTTTGTAGAACCTTTAATAGCCTCATCTAGGTTCCTATTAGATCCCCACCAAGTCCTTTTGCACTTCATTCTTTTTCTAAACTTCATCACCTATGGAACTTCCTTGCTCAAGTGAACTTTATTTGGTTCCCCCTTGAATTCCTGTAATCTTGATGAACACCCATTTTTTTGCATCCTAATGGCCATCCATTCCTTGCATTTTTGATGACCCTCATTTTATCATGTAGTTTCCCTTATGTGAAAATTATCCTTCTTTTGGATTCATCCTCATATCATCAATTTTAAACATCTTGATGGATGTTGATTCCCTACATATCCTAATGATCCTTGATATCCCACATAATCTACTATTGTGGAACTTTCTTTGACATCAAGAAAAGTCCTGATGACTGGTGAGCCATAGGAATGCCTATTTTACTTGTTGTAGTTTCATGTTTTTATCTCATTTTTGCTAAACTTCAAAATATATTACCAAACCATTTTCATATACTTTAAGTCTTTCAAACATTTTGAAGACAATATATTATAATAACGAATGTTTGTGTGAAATTTTAATGTCTATGATTTTAGTATAATTTCATGATTAATCATAGTTTCTAACAATGAAAAATTTCCTTAAGAAACAAGACTAACCCGTACAATAATGAATCTGTCAACCCACAACAAAAGGATTCTAAACCCACAGTAGAAGAATGATAGGTCAACACAACCAGAGGATTCAACTTGCTACAACATGTATATTCCTTGAATTCGATGTAGGTGATAATTTTAGGATATTAAGATGGATGGAAATGCGTCACTCCATCTTTTTAATAAATTGTGGAGGAAGAATAAGTTTTTTCTAGCAAGGAAAATAAATTATAATAAGGGTTGTATTTGGTCATGTTTCCAAGTTATAATATTTATCTTAAATGGTGTAGAATCCTTATTGAGAAACCATATAGGTAGATATTTACATGAATTAGATAGAATCCAAGAATCATTACATTCTATTCATAACTCTGTGTATGACTAGAATATAATAAATAAAATATTTCAGTTGCATGTTTTCTTGAGTTCAATAGTTGAAAAAGATATTATAGGATACAATAGCTCAAGCAAGGGTTGCTTGAGGTACTATAAATCCTAAATTAGTTTAGATGATTAATTAGATTATGCATTGTAGTTTCTAATTTATTGTTTTCCTATTTACATTAAATTCAATACTATATTTTAATTTTTGAATTGAGCCTCAAATTTATATTATATCCAATACAATTGAGTGTTTAGTTGGATTAGAACATGATAGAGCATAAATATTCATCATTTATAGTCCATGAATGATAATTACCCTTAGTAGCTAATAGTAAGCAGAAATCACTTACCCTATTTTTTTGATAGGAGTTATTTTTAGTTAGAAGATTTTGGTGAGTTTATTCTTGTTCAGTCACCTATACTTAGTTGATATAGGAAGTCTTGGATTCTTGAATGTATATATAGTGCAATCATAATCTTAAGTCTATGAATCCTTGGTTGAAAATTCAATAAAGCCCCCTCTTGAATAATGAACTACTTAGTTTGGAGATTTGTAGGTCCATTAAGATGCATGTGTGATCATCTACATCAATTAATTAGACATTAGGGGACTGCAATGACTTGTGATTTCTCACACCTTGATAGTGGTGATTCTCTACATGGTGAATGGTGGTACCACCTCAATTTTTTGCAATTTATCTCCTGAGTGCATATTTGGAGATAGAAACAATAGATAGGTGGTTAGTTTGACATTAAAATGTATTGTAAGAGTCAATGGATGTCTACCATGTGTCCCATCATTCCTAGATGTGGAGTAAAAAACTATCCTCCATCTCAAATGCTATAAGTTATTGTCTTCAACTTATTTGGAGGGAGATTTTTAGGGAGATCCTTCTATATCTAGATTGTAAAATTTGTTGTGTAGAGTTAGAAGATTTTGATGAGGAGAAGCTAGAGTGATGTTTCTAGGTACATTTAGGTTAATGTTGTAAGTATTTGAAAGCAAAGGCCATTAAAGGAATGTAAAAATAATGTATTCTTGTATATGAATAAAATTCATAGTGTTTTGCTTCATG